>OY748292.1:9483006-9774967 GCA_963556515.1 Nudaria mundana
CTGCAAAGCTAGCCCTATACATCTTTCGATGTAGTTTTTATTATTGAGCTCTTGACGAACGTCTATGCCAAGGATGTCAAGGTTGTCCTTCATTGGTAATAATGCATTCTGAAGAGAGGGTAGGGGAAGGAAAGGGGATTTCTTCGCTGTAAATGCACACGCCTGTGTTTTGCGGGCATTGAACTCGACCAGGTTCTCGGTACCCCATTGAGAGATACAGTCGAGGTTCCTGTCGAGATCAGCCACGAGATGTAGTCTATCCTCCTCAATCTCCAACCGCCCTGCCGCCGGACGAGCCCAGTAGCTCCCGTGCAATGTGCTGTCATCTGCATAGCAATGAATGCTCCCGAGGGATAGCATACCATTGATATGCAGAAGGAAGAGAGTTGGTGACAGCACGGACCCCTGCGGTACCCCGGCATTCACTTGCAAAAAGCGAGAAGCCTGGCCATCGCAGAGGACCCGCATTCGGCGTTCGTTCAGAAAGCTGGCCATCCAGCTGCACAGTTGAGGAGGTAGACCATATGCCGGAAGCTTGGAAAGGAGCGAAGCATGCCAGACTCTATCGAAGGCTTTGGCGATGTCCAGGCTAATCGCCAAGGACTCGCCGTGCCTTTCCATAGCCTCACCCCAGACATGCGTTACGAATGCCAGAAGATCACCCGTTGATCGTTTTGGCCTGAAGCCGTATTGCCGATCATTTAGTAGTGAGTGATCTTCGAGATATCGCATGAGCTGCTTGTTGATGAGGAGCTCAAACACCTTGCAAATGACTGAGGTGACAGCTATGGGTCGATAGTTGCCCGGATCAGACCGATCCCCTTTCTTGGGGATCGGTTGTACGTTCGCCTCTTTCCAGACCTCCGGCACGATTCCTGTGGAGTAAGACAGACGGTACAGACGAGTTAGTACAGGAGACAACTCAGCTGCGCATTTCCGTAGTACCACCGCCGGAATGCCGTCAGGGCCACTGGATTTCCGCGTGTCGAGTGATCGCAGCACTGCAATCGCATTGCCTGAGTACAATGTCAGGCATAGTGTAGCCACAGTTGGCGGGATGGCGGGGGGCTGCAGGCCACGGTCCTCAACCCGGGAATTAGCCGCAAAGAGTTCTGCGAGCATATCCGCTTTCTCTTGGGCTTTGTGAGCCAGTGTTCCATCTGGGTAACGCAGCGGTGGCAGCGAGGGGCTGACAGAAGTTATATTGCACGGCCTAGGCCAGTTGCCAGTATCCACGGCTGCCCGTGGGATGGGAAGTGAGCTCCTGACCAAGCCGCGCGATGCGCTGGGCATCCGCTCTCTTAAAGGCCCTCTTGCTGGATTTTATGGCCCGGTTGTACGCTGCTTTGAGGTGGCCCACGTTTGAGTCGCGCACAGCCCGGGCCCTGATCCAGGGCGCGATATACCGACTGTTTTTGTCGAACAGCTTTGGCACAATCTCACCCGAACCAGGGACGGGCTCTGCGGATACTGGCGACATCAGTGAAAGGGATGTAATATTCCATCCCTAAACTGATCTCGCCAGCAATCGCAGAAGCACTTTCCGAGAGAGCCTTTCCTACAAAGCAGCGCTGGCTCCAGGGGACGGACGCATAGTAATCGCGTAGACCGTCCCAATCCGCTGACGAGTAGTGCCATAGTCGTCGTGACATTTGTACAGCACGTGCAGGAGGTGATACCTTCATGCCAGCGTGAACAACACAGTGGTCGGAACTACCCAATGGGGCTCCTACCGAAACACTGTACTGGGCTGGGCGACTCGTCAGCAGTAAATCCAGCAGAGCGGGCGCGTGATCTGGCCTGTCTGGTATCCGGGTGATCCCGCATACCATCTGGGTCAGACCGTGGGAGAGAGCGAACGCATTGGCGGCCCTACCCGCATGATCAGTCTTGAGGTACCCCAGCCATTCAATGTGATGGCCATTGAAGTCCCCCAGAAATACTAGGTCAGCGTTCGGGAACCGCACCTGCGCTTCATCAGCCGTCTCGCTGAGGTACTGGAAGAGCTTTGTTGTCTCAGAATCCCCTGTGTGGGAACGGTAGACGCACATATAGATCTGGCTCATGGAGCCATGGTCTACGTGCAGCCAAAGGACAGAATTGGAGGGGTTCTCTAGGCAGCGCAACCGGCGGCAGCAAACATCCGCCCTAACGAACACGCACACCCCGGCTTTGTCTCGAAATTGTTCCTTGATGACATAGCCGGGGTAACATAGGTAAGACGTGTCGTCAGGGCGGCGTATTTGTGTCTCCGTGAGGAACATCACAGCGGGCCGTGCCGTCTCAAGGTGATGGTGGACGGCATCGAGGTTCACATGGAGTCCACGGACGTTAGTGAACTCCACCTCGAAAAGTGAAGTCGTGGGGTTTCCTAGGGCCGCTGTGTAACGTTTACTTTTTTTTTGTTGCACTGCCATTGTAGATTGTGAAGACGAAGAAGCGTGAAGACAGGGCGATATCTGGTGCAGCAGTAAGTGACAAAGCGCAGGGGCTAGCTTTGTCTAGAACCGTGTGGTTCTAGACAAACCCCCCTGATGCAAGGCCGCCGCTACCCCACACCGGTTACCACCCGGAGCGGCGATCCCACATCAGGATTATGCGCAACATGTGGGGCAGCCTCCTGGGGTGGTTGGTCCCACGCGGGCCCCATGACTGTGTTGCGGGCGGCCGCGGCAACGCCGTTGCTAAGGGTCTCCCTGGCCGGCGAATCGACCCACACCACCCACACTAGACTCCGTTTCGCCCCCACTGGTCCCATGCCTGCTGCACCATACATCGCCCCGGGCCCGGCGGTGCAGCTGCTGAACCCCTAACGCAACTCAGCCTGGGCTGGGTTACTTCGGGGGCTTTAGCACAGCTGCACGGTGGTACCCCCCCGGACCAACATTGTTGTACCACCTGGTACCCATGTAGGGGCCGAAGCCACTCCATAGGTACCATAAATTAACGAGCATCGTCCGTTGATCAGCAGGTGCGCCACTAGCAGGTGCGCCACTAGCAGGTGAGGTCGCTGGGGCCCTAAAGATGTTGGTAGAGCCCCTTTGCACCCGAATTTTTATTCTACACACATACATTACATCCTAACCTAACCTATATTAAGTAGGCATTACACCTATTATACGAGGGTGGATTGAAAAGTAGTCAGCCTAACACTGATCCATTTAGTTCTAAGAATCAAATCTACCCACATTATTTAGTTCAGTTCAGACCTGTTAATTGTGTGAAGTTTGAAACGTGTGCGATAATTAGTTTTAATTTTATAAATTTATTAACAAAGCAATCTGATATCATTTCCGCAAATGGAGCAAATCGAGCAGCGTGCCTTCATTAAGTACCTCCATAAGAAGGGGCTGTCATCAAAAGCCATCCATGATGATATGGTCAGTACATTAGGGGATTGCGCTCTTTCATATTCATCCGTCAAAAAATGGATAGCAGAATTCAAGCGTGGTAGAGAAAGTGTGAAAGACGAACCCCGCTCTGGAAGGCCTTCGACGTCCACTACTGACGAAAATGTTAAAAAAATACTCGACTTAATTATGGGAGACCCCAGATTGAAAATTAGAGAGATAGCCGAGATTATAGGCATCTCTTATGAACGTACTCAAAACATAATAGTCAACGTGTTGGGTTTCCACAAGGTGTCTGCGAGGTGGGTTCCGCGACTGCTTTCAGTAGAGCAAAAAAGGATGCGATTGACTATTGCATGCACGCGACTGTTTGGAGTTATTTGAAGCTGATGAATGTGATTTTTTGAATCGTTTTGTTACTATGGACGAAACCACCCCCCAAAACGGCTAAGTTGATTTTGTCGGCAAGTAAGGTAATGGCTTCAGTATTCTGGGACTCGAAGGGTGTGATTATGGTTGATTATCTTGAAAGGGGTCAGACTATAACCTCTGATTATTACTGCACCTTACTACGTCGTTTACGAGAGGAAATAAAAGAAAAATGTCCAGGAATTATCAGAAGAAAAGTCCTGTTTCATCAAGATAACGCTCGTGTTCACACGTCTGTCCAATCAATGGCAGAAATTCACAACTGTGGCTTTGAACTGTTACCGCATCCACCTTATTCACCTGATCTGGCATCGTCAGACTTTTTCTGTTCCCTAACCTAAAAAAGCACTTGGGAGGTCAAAGATTTTTGACAAATGACGAGGTCAAAGCAGCAGTAGACTCATATTTTGACTCTAAAGAAGAATCATTGGGTTCAACGGGCTAAATGCTTGGAAGGGAAGATGGCAAAAGTGCATTGAACTTGATGGTGATTACGTTGAAAAATAAAAATATATTTCATTAATTATGTATTTATTTTCTTGGTTCGCCGATTACTTTTCAATCCACCCTCGTATCTAAAAGGTACTGCTATATGTTTTCTCTTTATAATACTTATCAGTAGATTCCTTAATTTTTAGAATACGTTCGACCCGTGTCGATGGAATAGGGCAATGAGAACTTGAAAGTGTATCCACGCGGGGAAAGCTGGAGCCGGTCACTAGTTTGTTGGCCACGAATTCAGTAGCAAACGTTGGGGTGACTGGTGGACACGGTCCACACAAGAATGTTGGTCTAGTGCTTTAAGGATCCACGGTGGACAGCTCCGTCCGTATATTGTCTGTGGCTGTGACCGATATTTGCTAGCCGAGATTGATAACCTTTTTAGGCTTGGCTTCAATACTTTTGAAGTATAGAAGCCAAGCCTAAAAAAGTTATCAAGACTGCCAACATTGCAGCGTTGAAGCAGGTTATCAAAATATTGTTGAATCTGTCAATTCTGTCATCGTTCCTGTTTACTACTTGCTGGCAGGTGCAAACAGAGGCCATAACAAAGAATTGAATTGAATTGAATTGAATTTTTAGTTTTATAAAATAAACAAATACATACATACTGCTTGATATTAAATTTGAGCGTAATTATGTGTTAATGTGCCCCATAACACTAAAATTGTTATAGACTTTTCGAAATGGTTCGTAGACAACGAGAACACAGCACGACGGAAGATGAAATAGTCATTGGTAATCAATTCATGTACTTGTTTAGTTGACTAAATACATTCTCTGAGCGAATTTAACAGAATAATGTTAATTCACAGATACTCCACCTCTGAAAAAGCACAAGAGGCACAAGCATAAAAAGCATAAGAAAAGAAAACTTGATCATGAATACGACAGTGAATCGTCTATTGATGTTTCATACGAAGTCACAGCGGACAAATCCTTTAAAATGAAAGTCAGAGGACGAGAATTACCGGGCACCTCTGCCGCAGATATGTTAAAAGCTCAGACAATGAAGTCATCATCTGACTCCCGTAGGTCTATTCCCGGCTCATCTTCAAGCACCCCACCTAAAGCATCTTCGTCAAAGAAAAAGAAAAAAAGTAGAGAAAGTGGCACATCTAGTGAAGAGGAAAGATGGTTGGATGCTATAAAATCTGGCAAATTGGAAGAGGCAAGTATAACCTATCAATGTTCTGTAGATTGTAACTCCTAATACTAACATTACATTACACACACAACTAACAAATATATATACATAGATATTTTGTATAGACTTTTAGATATTTAGAGAATTTCTATAAATAAATAAGAATTTATTTCGGACATTTTACACGAATGTCATCTAGCCCAAACTAAGCTATATATATTTCTAAATACATACATAATATACATAGAAAACACCCAAACTCCGAAACAATATTTGATTCAACCCGGGGATCGAACCTGTGACTCCAGGATTTTAAGCTGATGCACTACCGACCACGTCACCGAAGCAGTTTAATGCATGTCTAGTCATGTCATATCTATTCATCTCTAGTAATTGTCATTTTCTTTTTCATGCTTTTACACACCGTTTACTTTTTGATTAGTGTTAAGTCCGGCTTCATACATTTTCTAAGTGCACTCACACTTAACACTTGACAAAATCTAATACAACCTAATAAATCTATCGTATTCAAATGGTCATATTCTATTTTGTTGTATTTCAGGTTGACGATGAGTTGAAAAAAATAAAACCTAAAGATCCTAAAATGATGACCGCTAGACAAAGAGCCATGTATGAAAGAGGTACAGATAAAGAGACTAGTCCAGGAGGTGAAGTTTTACTTGCATTACCTTCAGGGTACAAAGAAAAGGTCATGACAGAAGAAGCAATACAGAAGGCTGCTCTTAAGTCACAGAAAAGAAAACAACTGGCTGATGAAAAACGTGAAAAAGATAAAAAGAAAACTATGGACAGATTACTCAAAAAGCAGGAGTCTAAAAATTTAAAAAATAATCATAAAGGTAAACTTGCAAAGAAATTAGAACCTATGATTGTTTACAAAAATAATAATAATGAAATATCATTGTCATTACCTCCTGGAGTGCCATTCCCGATTGAGAGAAAGTCACCTATTGATCCACCTAAGCCTATTGTATGTGGCGTTGAGGGATGTACAAATGTTAAGAGATATAATTGTTCTACAACAGGAATTCCTCTATGTAGTTTAAATTGTTACAGAAGAAACCTTGTCAGTTGCCAATAATAAAACTAAGTAGGTAGTTTAAAAAACTAAACAGTTTATTTGATTGAACACGCTACGCTAATCTAAGGAAGTACCCATTCGAATTGAAAAATTTGTTGTACAATCATGCATGTCAAATATGTTGCCAACCATTATTACCTCTATGTTCCCGCCCAACCTATTTAAGCTCGGCTTTCCAGCCTAACTGCGACTCTGTGGAGTGTCTGCCACCTGACCTCCACAACCCATGGGCGATATTTAAGCTCTGTAGTTAACATTAATGTGAATACATCTCTACTTTAACATGCACAATCAATAAATTCACAATAGAATGAACACAGCGTGCATCAGCAGCAAAGCAGTAGGTACATCAGCAGGGCAAGCACGGCAGTAGGTAAGAAGAGTTTGTCGAATATCAATGATATGGCAGAAATTTTTAAAAAATGTGTATATTGATTGACTATCACATTCGTCATCGACATTTTCTGCGATATCATTCATTGGTTATCGACAAACTCTTCCGATGCCATGTTCATACTGCAGCTGGTGTACCCTAGGACCCGGATATGATATACTTGTACTTGTCGACGCAGGCTGGTCTCCGCAATTCCACGTCTATTGTGCGGGTTTTGCGTGCGGGTAGGACTCTTCTACTCGTTTACGCGAGCCAGCCGATCTCTTCCAGGAACGCCAGCAGGCCCCGCAGGTTGCGCAGAGCTTCACGGACGGTTTCCGGGTTGCCGAGATGTTTCGCCCTGTACTTTCTTACTTCCTCACTCCTCACATCGCAGTAGCAGATGGCTGACCGTCTCTTCCTCAGCCATACATGCCCTACAAAGGGGACTGTCTGTAATGCCAATCGTATATAGATGGTTGTTTAGGAGGCAATGCCCCGTTAGGACACCTGTGAAAAGACGAAGATGGGATTTTTTCAACGTCACCAGCCTCCTGGCTTGTCGGCAATCGAGTTTGGGTAGTGCCTCTCTCGACTGCCGACAGTCCGTTAGACTTGTCCAGAGTGTGTTGTGTAAAGTGTGTGTTTTTTGGGACAATATTGTCCTTATAGTACCTACCGGAAGTGGTAGTAGCGGCTCCGGGCCGATTGACTTATAGCTAGAGCCGCTTCTTGCGAGCTCGTCTGCTGCGTCGTTGCCTCTGGAGACGCTGTGTCCTTTAATCCACTGTATAGTGACGTGGTTGTACTTACTTATCTCAGCCAAGCGCTGATGACAGTCGTAGATGAGGCCCGAGCTGATGATGTGACTGTTTAAGGCCTGTAGTACTGACTTGCTATCAGAGAGTATTCTAATACTAGTGTACCTTACCCCTCTGGAGGCTATAACCGTTGCTACCTCTAAGATCGCATATGTCTCGGTTTGAAATACCGTGTTGTGTGATCCTAGTGGCGTTGCTATCTTGATCTGTAGGTCCTCGGAGCAAACTGCGCTGCCTGAGCCAGATTTGGTTTTTGATCCATCCGTGAAGACTAAGCTCTGTGAGGTTTTGGCCTTCAACGTTGTCATCCTCGAATAACTGGATCTTGTACTTCTTGTCTAAGACAAAGGTTTTCGGTATTCTATCCGATCCCGCCATAAGAATGGGAGAGTCGTTATAGATAATATCCAGAAGTTTTGTGTGATGGGTGCTGATGCCCCTCCATAAGTTTAGAGATTTCAGTCTGAGAGCAGCTGCGGAGGCTTCTTGTGTTATGTGAAGGTGTAGCGGGGGTATGCCCAGCAAAGCCTCAACAGCAGCGGTCGGTGTTGTTCTCATGGCCCCTGTCACCGCGAGACAGGCTTGCCTTTGGAACTTTTGTAGTTTTTTCTGACATGTAGTTTGCTGGCATCTGGGCCACCATACCAGCGCTCCGTAGCTTAGCATGGGGCGTATGACCATATTATATAGCCATAGTGTTACCTTCGGCGAGAGACCCCTGGACTTACCTAGCATCTTGCGACAGTGCCAGAAGGTGATGCTAGTCTTGTTTATCTTGTCGTCTATGTGTTTACACCAGGTCAGTTTATTGTCCAAAGTAATACCTTGGTACTTGACTTCATTGGAAAGTTTTAATTCTGTTTCGAACAGTCTGGGGAGTGTGAAGTTGCCCAGAACTCGTTTTTGGGTGAACATTACGATTACCGTTTTTCTTGGATTTACGGTTAATTCTTATTTTGCACACCAATTTTCTACTGTTCGGAGGGCAGTTTGGGTGAGTTCACATACTATATTGGCTTCCTTACCTGTGATGAGAATTGTTATGTCGTCTGCATATCCGACAGTGTAGAGGTGTTTAATTCAGTAATTAGGCTGTTTATTACTAGGTTCCACAGAAGTGGTGAAAGAACACCTCCCTGGGGGCATCCCTTTACCACCTTTACCACCTCTGCCTCTGTATCATTGTCTAGTAGTAGAGTTCTGTTACTGAGCATGTTCTTTATCCATCCTGATAGCACCGGATTTGCACCATGGTGCTCCAGTGCTGCCATTATGCTAGTGAAGTTTGTTTTGTCGAAGGCGCCCTCAATATCGATGAAGGTGCCTAGACAGGCCTTTGTTTTGTATCGCCTCTTCCGCCCGGCTTACCACCTGGTGGAGGGCCGCTTCAGTTGATTTGCCTGCTGTGTACGCATGCTGATTTGTGTGAAGGGGAAAGTGGGTAAGCACATTTTCCCGGAGGGTCCTCTCACACAGTCTTTCCAGAGTTTTTGTGAGGAAAGAGGTGAGGCTGATTGGTCTAAATGATTTTGGGTTTGTGTAATCACTTTTACCTGGTTTAGGTATGAAGATTACCTTCACTCTTCTCCAGCTTGCGGGCACATACCTATAGGCTAGGCAGGCTTGCATGATGGATAGTAGTGGTTTGTAGAGCTTTGGTCCTCCCCATTGTAGGAGTGCTGGAAATATTCCATCCGGACCAGGGGATTTGAAAGGTGAGAAACTGTTGATCGCCCATGAGAGCCTATCTGGTGTTATTACAGTGCGCGCGTAATTCCAGCCTTCTTCTGATGGAAGTGACCAGTCCGCTCTTGCCTCTGCAATTTGTAGAAACCTGCAGTCGGGGAAGTGAGTCTTTATCAAGGTTTGTTGTGCATCCCCCGGTGAACTGGTGTAGTTTCCGTCTTGTTTTAGGAGACTGCCTATCCCATGGTGTGGTTGGGTGGCCAGTACTTTCCTGACACGGTTTGCTTGTTCGCAGGAGTTTATACTTGTGGTAAAATTTCTCCATGCTTCGGTAGATCGGTATCGGATTCGTTTTTTGTATTTTGACTTTGCCTCCTTATAGGAGTCCCAGTCTTCGTTTGCTCTAGTGTTCATGGCCCTGTTGAAGCGTTTCCTGACTAGTTTGCGGAGTCGCTTCAGTTCGGGTCCCCACCAGTTTTATTGTTTTTCAGGTGTGTTCGCTTGTGGTGTGTACAGCGGACACGCTGTTTCATAGCTGTAGTTAATTATGTTTGATATTACACTTACCTGCGCTTCAATTTGTTGAACGCCCGATGGTGACAGAGGCTGAGCGTCCAGTTTCGTGTGCAGGGTGTTTGTGTACTTTATTTTGTTTGTTTTTCGTGGATTCCTGCTCGGTGGAGGCAGGGGTATGTTGAATTGCATGTCGCATCTTATTCTCCTATGGTCGGAGCATGATGCCTTCTTCGATACGTGCCAGTTTGTGATGAGGTCCCTAGTCAAGTCAGTCGTTAGTGTCATGTCAATTATGGTTTGGCATCGTTTTGTAACGAAGGTTGGTTCGGATCCCTTGTTCAGGATGTTTAAGTTAGAGCTAAAAAGATATTCAACTAAAGCGTTACCTCTGTCGTTGCACCTGTCCATGCCCCACAGTGTGTGGTGCGCGTTTGTATTGGCAGCAAGTAGTAGCTCCGTTTTTGTTGTTTCGCAGTGTTTGATTAGTCCGGCGAGGTTGTGTGACGGTAACTTTTCTGGCATGTATGCCGATGCAATGATAAGTTCCGGAACGATGTGGTTCAGAGTTGTGGAGATCCGGATTGCGGTTAGGTCTCTGGAACAGAACTCTGTGAGTAAATGTGCATTTATGTCCCTCGTGACATAAATGCATGTTCTGGGGCCAGTGTCGTGTGGACACGAGACAAACAACTTACCTCTCATGTTGGAGAGGCCATGTACGCGGCCACTTTTTATCCAGGGTTCCTGGATCAGTACAACGGCGGTAGTGTTCTTCTCCAGCAATTTTCGCAAGGTCGCCGTTGCCGACATGCTGTGCTGGAGGTTAGTTTGTAGGATTTTAATTGGAGGGAAGGTTGTAGTAGCCATCGGGTACTATTTCCTCCTCCCCTGTGTCAAGGCTCGCGATTAAGCGAGAGATTTCACCGTCTGAGTGGTAGGGTGAGTCTTCCCCCTCCGCGACATGTGAAGGTCCTGGCACCGATGTAGTTTGATCTGCTGTGATGGTGGCAGATTCGGGTACTGATTCCCTGATTTCGGGTTCTGGTAAAGTCGTGGTGGTAGTTGGTTCTGGTGCGGCACTTGGTACATCCCCCGATGACCCCCTTGTGCGACCTATCGTTGGTGTTGCCGATGATCACTTCCGATTATTGCGGCCAGGCGGCATTCGTGCTGCATGATAGTTGGTATTAGGGTCTCCGAGATGGAGGCCACCAGTAACCAACCTTCCCTACGTCTCTCGGCAACTTGGATGGTCCAAGTGTGCACCAGAGCCCACTTGTTCTGCCATGCCAGGATTGCCCCCAATTCTCTGGCGTCGTTATACACCCCTTGTGGGTCGGGAACCAGGACACAGCAGCGCACCCTCGGCGGCATTTCGTCCAGGCTCTTCACAATCAGCTTTTCGCCGGTGCGAAGAACCTGTCCGTCGATCCGCGTCGTCAGCCATGCTACTGCGGCCTGATTACCGCACCACACTCTAAGGGAGCCGTCTATATACGCCGGTTTGCCCCTAAAGTTGGGGCCTTCCTCGTCGTATGTCCGTTCGAGTGCACTCGTTATCATCATACGAGAGATGTGATAGCTCGCTGCGTCCGCCTGTGATGGTGACATTGGGGTTAAACCCTCAGTGACAACTACCATCCCGATTGGTTTTTTGGCCGCTTCTGCGAAGTTTAGTGGGCTCGATGGATATAATATACGATAGACTTAGTCACCATTACCAACTGTAAGAGGAATCTCAGACGCCAATGTTGCCAACTCGATTCCTTACAAGACTTTGCCATAGCTACTAGTAGCCGTAGCCGTAGCTACTAGTATAGTATTCTTATAAATGTGGCCGTAGGGAGAATTTTGAAGTCCAATTACAAGAAATGAAACAATATATGACAGCTAAACAGTGAGCATATTAGGTATTATATTAAGTAAAGATATATCAAGTTAAGTGTTACAAATTATATACAATCATCTCTTATTATTACCAAGGACTCTCATAATGAAACCAGTCTTCCAGTGTTCTGGAAAGTTCATGCTTTCGCTTTGTACAATTATCAATACTATAATTTATAACATAATTTAATCAACAAAATTAGCCTCTGCTTCTGCTTCATATTTCCAATGACACTTTTAACAAACAACCAGCTCTGGTCGACCCCACATCAACGTATCAACGTGTACAAAAACTATAGTGTTACTTTTCCCAAGACAATAATAGTGAAAGACTAGAAGGAGCATCTCGAAAAAAGTAAAACAATAGAGTTGATGTTGTTAAAGCTGCTGCATACAGTGCCGACGGTACAACCCGCTGGCTTTGCACTTGCCGCGGTTGTTTGTGCCGCAGCAGAAAGACGCACACGATTACTACCACGTGAAAGCAAGGAACGAATTGACCTTGCAAGCCGCGCGGCATAATCTGTGTGCGGCAAAGTGGCGGGTGCACCGCGGCTAGGCCGGTGGCCACTTTGTGGCAGCCTTTCCTGTACAAAGATGCCAATGTGTGGATAGAAACCAGCAACGCCCAAAAATGCTTAATTTTCTTCAATAAAACTCTATAGAAACTCATTTATAACTCAAAATAGATATTTTACTAAAATATTTTTCAATATTTCTAAATTGATAAATAAGTGGTTGATATGTAGCTATTACAATATTTGTAGATAAATATTATGCGTTTAAGTAGGTACTGTTACTGAGCGAACGTGGCAGTATGCAAACAAAGAGGTTGCAGTTCAAAACTACTAAAATGACGAGTTCGGAGCTGAGATCTTAGCAATACCTACTTAGTAGAAGATTTGCACTTTGCACCTAACTTTTAAATGTTTAAAAACTCTATGAGAATAGATTTACAAGTATTTTCCGCCATAAACACACAAGGTGAGCGTCGAGATGCTTGCAGTATGCGTGGCATGCATGGCAGTAGGGAGTCTACTCGTTCGAGGACAACAAGTAGACTCACTACTGCCACTGTCGCCTTGTCGCACCTGTCGCGTGCCGCATGCTGCAACGATTCCAACGCCCAGACACACCTCTACAAGTATTTGAAATAACCTCAATACACTATCAACACTCAAATCGAGTTCTATGATTAAAATATTGATAGAACTCTTGATTGAAAATGACTGATATATTGCAAAATGATTTCATATTTGGCAAGAGTAATTTTGGGCATTCTATGTCATACTCATTCGAAAAAACAACAGTAAACATCTAAGAATATGCTTATCAATCATAAATACTGTACTGTAATCAGATTAATTCAATCATTATATATTGTGAGCTTCATTTTAATAAATAGGTATCTGTACAAGACAACATCGATTTGGCAAATATTTGAGCTGCATAATAGTCCAGTCAAATTAGTCAAAATGAAATAAGAACCTCGAAATTATAAATATCCAACTAATAAATTCGTATAAACTTGTATTTTGACATCCTCAAAGTTGAATTAAAACCTACATAAGATATGTACCAGGTACACGAAAAGTAGCGAGATATTTGCAAAAAAAAATATTTTTTATAACTTTTTAACCTCGTTTTTAATAGACACGTTACTTTAATTCGTACACCCCGACAGTCCTCCTGTTGTCTCAAAACCTATGGGTTGTGAGACAACAGATGGATGTCAAAATACATTTTTTTACGAGACTATTGACCCAATACTGAAACATCACTTAAATATTTAGAAGCTGTTTAAATGCTTGAGCAGCACTTAAATTTTTCATACAAAAACGTAACTTTTGAGTACCACTTATTTGAGTGATGTTACAGTATTCGGCTGTATGAGTTGGGTATCAAAAAATCCGAGGTGAAATTACTAATTTGACTGGACTATAAGTAGAGAGACATAACAAGCACATCAATACTTCTTACACTAGAATTACAACACTATACTGAGAAGCTTTTATGTGTAAAAGCTTCTCAGTATAGTGTCGCTTCTCAGCTTCTAAGCTTCTCAGTGTAGTCTAGTTTCACATCAAAGACACAGTACACATACTTAAACTTTTTCTATTCTCTTTAAATAGGTATATTCATTTCTAACAACATCTATATTTGCTATGAATAAGTATACAAGACTTATTGCCACCAAATCAGAGACATAGAAATATTTAGTAGCACTTCAGTAATTATACCTCGGTGGCACAATGGTACTATGTACGGACTGCCACACTCGAGGTCTCGGGTTCGATTCCCGGGTCTGGTGGATAATGTATAATTCTCTTTAGAATTTTACCCAGATAATTATCCCAGAGTCTGGAACTTGTGCCCGGTAAATGGCAATAGGTTCGCCCCCTATTACATGGGACCTAACATAGCTGGCGAGATGTGGGTGTTTGCACACCTCTGCCTACCCCTTCGGGGAAAAAGGCGTTATGTTATGTATGTTATGTTTTAGTAATTATTGTACAATAGCTCTGAATATGGTGGTTCAACTCCTAATAGTTTACCAAGAAAAACTATGTTCCTACTTCAGTAATTTTGTACAACAGCTCTGAATACTATAGTTATCATATTCATACAGGTACACACATTTATTACAACTATATTTGACCATTAAACACACACTAGCGTATTTCGACTATTGTCATTTTCCCAACGCCCGCATAACTTTGACGCGGCGAATTAACGCCACTTTGACGCGGCGAATTAACGCCACTATGCCACCGGGTAACGGGTTTAATTTACCTTGTTCCGAAAAAACATGGCAATAATTGCAACGCAGCCGTGCCGGCTAATGCAATATGCCAGGCAATATTGACATTTAAAAACGCTAGTGTGGAGGTACCCTTACACTAACAATACAGATTGCCGCCAACTCCGAGATGTTTAATTATTTAGTACTCCAGTAATTAATATACAATAACAGCTCTGATTACTTTTTAATTTGATAATTAACATCAACTCAGTCCAATATTATTTTTTATATTATGTCAGTCAACTTAAACATCTCTGAATGTGGCAGTTATTTTCTTAAGAACATTAAATTGCACATCAAGAATGTATACTTAGATCAAATTACTATTAGAGAAGTGTGTCACTTGTTAGGATAGCAAATATTACATGTATTAATAATATAACTGCTTTGCAACAGTGAGATCTAAACTTCAATCATATCTTAGACATAGGTGACTAAGATATATTAATACCTATGATACATTTTATAAAATTTTCCATCCATAGTAAACAAGGATTGAGGATGAAACTGGATTTAGTCAATCCATATTGGCGAAATTACTAAGACAATTTATTAGTGAGGAATCCTTAGGGCAGGAAGAGAGACTTGCCACTGTCCTACCTAAAAGAAAATTGCTCACTGCCCCATTATCTTTGTAATGCCATTGAGGACCTCAGAGTGAATTAAGATAGATATGTATTGTACTAGACACCTACTAGGCTTGTTCACAGAACTTATTAGTATGGCTTGGACAAGGATTCTGAGATATGTAATTTTTGTTAATCTGATTTCTAATAATCATTGATCACTAATTTTCATACTACTAATTGTCATACTGTTACTTGATAATCTTCCTGATATTCATATATAACTTAGATTAGCAGAAATTGTTCAAAGTCTGTCATTTGCCTATTACACAATGCCGCACTGGGTTTCACTCCTACACATTCACTCATAAAAGAGCTAGGAAGACGTCCACATGAAGAACACAGCTGAATAAACGCTATGGACTGAAGCAGGGCAGATAGCAACAAGGCAAAAAACGGCTGGCAATATATCAACCAGTCCATTTTGAGCTTCGGAGGCGCGCCAAGCCTAAATGCAACCGCTAAGAGGGATTATTCTGTTTATTCGATCTCAGGCGAGCTAATCCACGCTCATCCTCCTCATCACTTGTAGCAGAAAGGCCTGAAACAGCTCCACGAGCAGATTGTGTGGCCTGTATTAAATCTTGATCTGGGGCATTTCGACTTTCATACAATAAGATACTTAAAGTTTCTTCATATATTCTTGCCTCGGGAAACTCTACTTTTGTGTGCTTCTTGTCTGTGGCATACACGATGGATGTGCAGCATACTTCAGCGCATTTTTTGCCATGTCCAAAAAATGACCAACAACATATCTCGTTTGAACCAATCACATCTTTTATAAATAGTACTCGACCACTGAAGCGAAGTGATAGTTTATCGAACAACTCTATGTTTTTTAACAAGTTGTCATCTGATGTACTTGTGTAGGAATACTTGTTATTATGTCTGTTTATCAAAAGTTTCACAACAGGCTGAAATAACAAAATATTTTAATAAAACCACAAAGCAAATTTTGGGAAAAAAAGAAATACATAATTACATACTTTGTTCTGTAGTTACTTGGTAAATCCATGTCGTATTTTGTTATACTATGTCTATATAACAGGACCTAGGCTAAAATTCCCTATTAAAAAATAGACAAATTACATGCGAACTAACCAAATGAAAAAAAAATTACAAATGGAAGGTTATTAGTGTTAATTGATTACTATTTTGCAACAATTTTGTGTGAATCATTCTGTAAGAACTTTCACTTTGGTTTATTATTTTCATAAAGTAGGTCTTGTAGCATGTAGCGGTAATTTGCTATTTGTAAATCATTTATTTTACAATAGTATTTCTATTTCACGAGTCCCTTTGGACAATAAATGTTATTAGTTGTGCACATTGTTTTAATGTGGATTACTTGAGGAGCACTCAGTAGGGACTCAACCTGAGTCACTGGTGCTTCAAGGTATTGGTGTGTGCTAGTTTTGTCAATGACAAAGTACCAAATGAACTTCATTGAATATAATATCCATAAGTAACTGTAGCAGTTCTCTTAAACTAACCTTAGAAGTGGACATAATGAGCAATTGTTCTTCTTTTTGTGAAGTGATCAAGGGTACTCGGCATATTGGTACAGCTTCACTTTCCTTTTTACCTAGTGCCTGATGACAAGATTCTGTCAGCTCTTCAATTAAAAAGTATTTTGCTTCAGCTAGAAGTTCCATTATCTCTCTATAATTGTCAGGCAGAACTACAGTCCCATCTCGGAGGTAATTAAGAATAGTACCAAAATGTTTTCCACAACGATCAATCAATATCCAGCCTGAAATATTAAATAATACATTTCTACTCACACCTGAACATTCATGGAATGTAACCTAGTCTTTTTTTGTGCCAGGCAGTAGTAATATGGTTGGGGATGACATGCACAGTGACTGGTAGAAAGAGCAAGAAACTGAGCCTGTACTTCATAGCAATGTCTTTGAAAATATCCGGGAATGTGGCACATATGACAATGATTTAACCCTTGATAATCTCTTATCAAACCATTTATCAAAACCATAACGTCGCACTTACCGTCTGAATCTGTCAGTACCTCCATTCTTCCACTGAACATAGTTCGTAACATGTTATCACTCTTCGTCAAAGTACCGATAGTTGTATAAAATAAAGTACCACCCACATTCAACTTCACATACTGTGACGGATTCCCTTTTATCAATGTTTTGTGATCGCCCGACATTTTTCAATCAAGTCTGTTACTAATGGAGAGCAAACAATTTTATCAGTAGAGACTTGTTCCAACTGATCCGAATATAACAAATTGAGGTGATTTAAAATGAAATCAGTTTTCTTTATTTCACTACATATCAAAATAGCAAAAAGAACTTTATTCACACTCAAATTATGTACCACACAGCAGCATACATTATTACAGATTTAAACCACAGATTCCATCCATATTCCATTTCCATTATTTTCCATATTGATATTCGTATCTGTATGTACTGTATATGGCCGCCGGGCACGATCAATCTAAACTTGACAATAACGTAGACGTACACTGATTGACGGCACATTTATGCCCGGTTCCTATATTTGTAATGCCCGGTTCCTATATTTGTAAAACGACTCGTTTCAATAACGAACCGTAATATTTTCTACCAGACGTAAGCATAAACTGTTCCTATAAAAAACAACTCGTAGGGCAAACTACCGAAAGTTGGTTACTAACGGATGGGAGGATTTCGAACTACTATCCGTAAGCAATCTCTATGGAAATGACAAATATTGTGTTCCTATATAAAAAATGAACTGTCAGAGAACTGTCGAAATTACCATCCGTTAATCGTTTCGCTACCGCTAGGATATGGTCGGTTTTACAGTTTACGTCCCGATAAAATTTCAATAACCTTACATTTTATTCGTTTTTTTGACAAAAAAGGACCTTATTAAGTATAGGAAGACGTGATTTGACACGATTTAACTCGGGTTTAGCTATTTTAAAAGATATTTACAAAATGAGTTCGAGTTCAGAAAGTGATTTTGAAATTTTCAACATATTGTCTGGGTTTGAGCCTGATGAAGAAGTACCTTGTCGAATTTACAAACAAAGAGTGGACTACTTTAATACTTTAGATGCGTACCAGTTTCAGCTATGATATGATCCAGTGGTGGCACAAAGATCAAGGTGGATATAGCAATTACGCTATGCTATACATACATAAATATGAATGGAGTGTAACTGGTTTTTTTATAAATAAAACCAATTCATTTTTTATTGTATATTTTTATTTGATAAATAATATTATAAATGTTTAATAATCAGTTGTACTGGTTGATGCCTGACTGGTCTTATTGGATAGTTCTTGTTTTAATTTTTCTATTTCTAAATTAACTTTTATTGTTTTGGCCTCGTAATATCTCTGAATTGCCAAATTCATTTCACGGCTACCATTCTCAACATAATATCTCTGCTTCTGTCCTGTATTAGTAAAGGAAATATGATTAGTTTAAAGGTATAATTAGATATCAATTTTTAAATGGGCTGAGTAACGAAATGCATAGGTACCTTTGTAGGTTTGTAATTCTTTAGACATACTTGTCATTCCATATAGGCATCTGGGTTGTAAAGGCCCATCTGCTTTTCTCTTTTTAGCTGTAAAATGAAAATATAAATTACTTGATGACCTGACACTGCCCCACCTATATTCTGAACCACCAGCACCTTTCCAGAATATTTACAAAGACAAGCAGTTGGCTGTCAAGTACAATAATTGTGAATTAAAACCAATCAGCACCCTACCTGTACACACAAGATCCAAATGACATACACCCATGCAAAAGAATGAAAAGGTTTTGATACCTTGTGTGCCACAGCCATGCATATTTATTCAATATATTAAATGAAGTTTAATAAATAATAAACTACTGACACACAATAAAATAATGTACCTTCACTTATAGGCGTTGGGATATAAGTAGGTTCTGGTGTAGCAATCTCCAACACTACATCATCTATTGGCTTATGCATAGGGGAAGAAATATCACTACCAACACCACCAAGCACAACTACCTCTTCAGTGAAACCTACTCCATCACCACCAAATGGCACACTGAATCCAGTGCAAGTGGATCCCAACAGACCTGCTACTCTTTCCAAAACTTCATCAGGGGGTATGAAATCTGGTTTACCACCACCAGTCTGTAATCAAAAAAAAAATTTATTCATAATCTTGGGTTAGGTTTAACCGGTTTAACGAAACAAAGCAGACAGAGGCATCCAGAAGTTAACTTTTGGATGTAACTGAATATGCTTATAAGACTAAAGAATGGTAGTTTAAAATATAACTGATACCTTTAAATTATTTAGGCGAATTTGTTGGCACCTTTACCGAGCTGCTTTTTTTAAATTGTCGCATTTTGCCTTTAGCTGATCTTTATGCCACGGAAATTGACCATTTTTTTAATTAAAACTATCTGACAAGGAGTTCCAGGCCTCTTCTTTTAATTTATTTGATGAAGCATTAGTCTCCTTGCTAATAATTATTGGCTTACTTTGAAGCAAGTCTAACAACAGGGATACCTCATCCTTGGTCATCGCCTTCTTTGTCTTCTGTAACACAAAACATTAATCAGAACTCAGCACCTACTACAAAACTTGCCTGATAGGATTACGTCATAAATTTCTACTTACCGAATTCGTATTACTATCCATTTCAATTATTATTCAACAATAATATTCAACTTCAAAATAATTGCAATTTACAAGTTGCCAAACGTTATCATATCATCTTCAGGAACACACGACTTGGACGTTTCGTTTTGTGCATACTTCAGTTACGCATATAACTAAAATTCTTATTTATTTAAATGATTTCGCTCTCACCAATATTATAAATGTACAAAAAACTTATTTTTCTGGATGAAAGTCTTTTTTAAATATTTATTATACTCAAAATAACAAGATTATTGATTCGGTTTGTTTCAGTTCTAAATATGTTTCATTGTAAAAACGAAACGCAACGAGTGCCGAGAGAGGGCGTCCGTAAGCGGGTAACCAACATCTGTTCGTCGCAGGTAGATGATGCATAAAAATATAGGAATGCCTATTACGGTTCGTTATTCGTACCCCTAAAACGGATGGTTGCTTTGAACATTAACGATTCGCTGATTATAGGAACCGGCCATAAAACGACTCGTTTCAATAACGAACCGTAATATTTTCTACCAGACGTAAGCGTAAACTGTTCCTATAAAAAACAACTCGTAGGGCAAACTACCGAAAGTTGGTTACTAACGGATGGGAGGATTTCGAACTACTATCCGTAAGCAATCTCTATGGATAATGCCCGGTTCCTATATTTGTAAAACGACTCGTTTCAATAACGAACCGTAATATTTTCTACCAGACGTAAGCATAAACTGTTCCTATAAAAAACAACTCGTAGGGCAAACTACCGAAAGTTGGTTACTAACGGATGGGAGGATTTCGAACTAATATCCGTAAGCAATCTCTATGGAAATGACAAATATTGTGTTCCTATATAAAAAATTAACTGTCAGAGAACTGTCAAAATTACCATCCGTTAATCGTTTCGCTACCGCTAGGTTTTGGTCGGTTTTACAGTTTACGTCCCGATAAAATTTCAATAACCTTACATTTTATTCGTTTTTTTGACAAAAAAGGACCTTATTAAGTATAGGAAGACATGATTTGACACACGATTTAACTCGGGTTTAGCTATTTTAAAAGATATTTACAAAATGAGTTCGAGTTCAGAAAGTGATTTTGAAATTTTCAACATATTGTCTGGGTTTGAGCCTGATGAAGAAGTACCTCGTCGAATTTACAAACAAAGAGTGGACTACTTTAATACTTTAGATGCGTACCAGTTTCAGCTATGATATGATCCAGTGGTGGCACAAAGATCAAGGTGGATATAGCAATTACGCTATGCTATACATACATAAATATGAATGGAGTGTAACTGGTTTTTTTATAAATAAAACCAATTCATTTTTTATTGTATATTTTTATTTGATAAATAATATTATAAATGTTTAATAATCAGTTGTACTGGTTGATGCCTGACTGGTCTTATTGGATAGTTCTTGTTTTAATTTTTCTATTTCTAAATTAACTTTTATTGTTTTGGCCTCGTAATATCTCTGAATTGCCAAATTCATTTCACGGCTACCATTCTCAACATAATATCTCTGCTTCTGTCCTGTATTAGTAAAGGAAATATGATTAGTTTAAAGGTATAATTAGATATCAATTTTTAAATGGGCTGAGTAAGGAAATGCATAGGTACCTTTGTAGGTTTGTAATTCTTTAGACATACTTGTCATTCCATATAGGCATCTGGGTTGTAAAGGCCCATCTGCTTTTCTCTTTTTAGCTGTAAAATGAAAATATAATTTACTTGATGACCTGACACTGCCCCACCTATATTCTGAACCACCAGCACCTTTCCAGAATATTTACAAAGACAAGCAGTTGGCTGTCAAGTACAATAATTGTGAATTAAAACCAATCAGCACCCTACCTGTACACACAAGATCCAAATGACATACACCCATGCAAAAGAATGAAAAGGTTTTGATACCTTGTGTGCCACAGACATGCATATTTATTCAATATATTAAATGAAGTTTAATAAATAATAAACTACTGACACACAATAAAATAATGTACCTTCACTTATAGGCGTTGAGATATAAGTAGGTTCTGGTGTAGCAATCTCCAACACTACATCATCTATTGGCTTATGCATAGGGGAAGAAATATCACTACCAACACCACCAAGCACAACTACCTCTTCAGTGAAACCTACTCCATCACCACCAAATGGCACACTGAATCCAGTGCAAGTGGATCCCAACAGACCTGTTACTCTTTCCAAAATTTCATCAGGGGGTATGAAATCTGGTTTACCACCACCAGTCTGTAATCAAAAAAAAAAATTTATTCATAATCTTGGGTTAGGTTTAACCGGTTTAACGAAACAAAGCAGACAGAGGCATCCAGAAGTTAACTTTTGGATGTAACTGAATATGCTTATAAGACTAAAGAATGGTAGTTTAAAATATAACTGATACCTTTAAATTATTTAGGCGAATTTGTTGGCACCTTTACCGAGCCGCTTTTTTTAAATTGTCCCATTTTGCCTTTAGCTGATCTTTATGCCGCGGAAATTGACCATTTTTTTAATTAAAACTATCTGACAAGGAGTTCCAGGCCTCTTCTTTTAATTTATTTGATGAAGCATTAGTCTCCTTGCTAATAATTATTGGCTTACTTTGAAGCAAATCTAACAACAGGGATACCTCATCCTCAGACTAAAAGAATAACATAGACGGAACATGTAGAATAAACACGTGAAGCCAAATGACACTTTCAATGTGTGCGTGTGACTCCGATTTCCGTGTACCGATACCACTAACGGCGTGTGCGTAATGTTGCCAGCAAATAAAAAAATCTCCTAAAAATCTCTATATAGTGGACATATGGAAAATTAATATTTGTTAGAGTAAATGTTATCTGCAATTATTTTGTCATTTACACAAATGATTATTATGATAAGTGCCTAAAATGGGGAAGTGTTAAAATAAATAAAAACGTGATAAACACTGAGTAAACACACTTTAATTACTAGTTTTCAAAAAAAATCTCATAATTAAAATAATCCTTTTTAAGATGAATGAACAAAGCTTCATTCCAGTGTAAGTACAAAGTACAGTCAACAACAAAAGTTGATAAGCACAAAAATATTTATTATTCTTTTTTACATCCCAATGCATGTGCCACAGCAATGTACAAGTAATTTTAGATTCCCCAAGGACAAAGTTAATATATTTCGTGTTTTGTTTATGATTTTGTGATCAGTTTAACAGCTATTAGTGATCAACAGATAAGAATTATTGGTTAAGCTACTTTTGTCGTTGACTATACATGAAGTAGATATCAATAGTCGTTAGGTTAAGACTAAGGCCTTTGTAGTGTTAGACTGAAATTAAACTACTGACACAGTAACATAAATATATTGGATCAGAACACAGGCTGGGAGGTCAGACAGCAGTCAATTCCAAGATTGCCGAAATAACCAAGCCACGTATTAAGTAGATCCCAGACACAGATGTGATCGGGAGTTCGGGACTAACGCACGAATGATGATGATGATGATGATGATTAGAAACATCGAGGTTGTCAACATTGATGACACTGATTTTTTTTACTCAGTACTTTATAAATTCCCATAAATACTGCTAAATATTTTGTGGAAATGATGAAAAAATTATGGCAACTCTGTATGTTATGGCGGAGGTTTTGTGTTCCTAGTTTGTGCAACTAAAATATTTAGAAAAATGTTATGAAATCTAATAAGAAATAGTTAATTACTTATGAAACGATAATCCAGCATTCTTTCTTTGAATAATTGAAGTGTTTTTACACCTTTTCACCACACAATACGGCATATTTATAATATTTTGTTCAACCGTGATCGCACGTGCGTACACACTCGCTGCTCACAAAGGAGTGGCGAGCGAAATGGTATCCCATTGCTATATAGTATCCCTTTTGGCGGCTTCACTCGCTAGTTCTATTCGTTCCGTCTATGTTATTCTTTTAGTCTGAGACCTCATCCTTGGTCATCGCCTTCTTTGTCTTCTGTAACACAAAACATTAATCAGAACTCAGCACCTACTACAAAACTTGCCTGATAGGATTACGTCATAAATTTCTACTTACCGAATTCGTATTACTATCCATTTCAATTATTATTCAACAATAATATTCAACTTCAAAATAATTGCAATTTACAAGTTGCCAAACGTTATCATATCATCTTCAGGAACACACGACTTGGACGTTTCGTTTTGTGCATACTTCAGTTACGCATATAACTAAAATTCTTATTTATTTAAATGATTTCGCTCTCACCAATATTATAAATGTACAAAAAACTTATTTTTCTGGATGAAAGTCTTTTTTAAATATTTATTATACTCAAAATAACAAGATTATTGATTCGGTTTGTTTCAGTTCTAAATATGTTTCATTGTAAAAACGAAACGCAACGAGTGCCGAGAGAGGGCGTCCGTAAGCGGGTAACCAACATCTGTTCGTCGCAGGTAGATGATGCATAAAAATATAGGAATGCCTATTACGGTTCGTTATTCGTACCCCTAAAACGGATGGTTGCTTTGAACATTAACGATTCGCTGATTATAGGAACCGGCCATTAATCGTTTACCTCGTCGCGTGAAGCGTTTGTCAAAACCACAGATCTAATAGAGATACTACGTGTCAAAACAAATCTACGTTATGGACGTAAATTGACGTGAATGACAATCTTTTAATCCAAGATTACCAAATTAAGGGCTTTCTCCCACAATTTTGGGTGTAAATAAGTGGAACTCTTTAGGGGTGTTATATTTTTAGTGGTATTGTTAGGGATATTTAGTCTTCGTATATTTTTACATTTATGTCATTTGTGCCGTCAGTGTACGTTATTGTCAAGTTTTGATTGATCGTGCCCGGTGTCCATTATATATTTTTTTATTTTTGAGCAATACAAGAGGAAGATATATGAAGATATCATAATCATCCTATATCACTATTTTTTTCCAAACCCAGCACTACGAATGGTAGTATTATCGATAAACGCTTCCGGTGCCGTGCTCGTGCTGCAGCTCCAGATTTAGTCAGGGTCGTATCTCTAGTCGTGTAGGGTTGGACCCGTTTTATTGAGCTTAGGATCATGATGACATTTTATATTTTTCAGTCTGGCAATAATAGTCGTCTTCGTCCGGCGGTTGGTTGATTGACAATAGGTTTTGCTAAATTGCTTGCTTGCCGCCTGCGTGAATTTTGGGTGGCTTTCGCGCCTCAATTATTTATTTAATGTAATTATTTAGTGTAATACATATAATATTCTATTATGGGTGCCTATTTATCTGAACCCGTTACTGAAAAAATATCAAATGATGAAGCCAACCATAAACTTGAATGCGGCGCGAGCTCCATGCAGGGATGGCGTGTCAACCAAGAGGTATTTTATTGTTTTAATCAGATGATAATTTATTGTATCTATTTCATTCTCTTTAAATCGCTTTAGGTAAGTATCTCGTTATTCTTAAGTGTACATATCATCTTTCATCTTGGCCTTCGAACATTGCCCTTTTAATGTTTGCCGATAGTGGCTTGTGGTTATCGCCTTTTGTAGGCTTAACTAAGTGGACAATGACAATGTCCATGTAGCTTCATTTTCGGCGACCAGTTAGCTTCTAACTGTGTATCTTCAACTGCTGACCAGTGTAAGATGCACATTTAGTCAGTATAGAGAAATAGTGATTCTACACCCACAACATGTATGACAGAAATAACTATAGGTTTTATGTATGCAGGCCTTGCACAAGTTTATTACCTGAATCTTAACTGGGAATTAAAGGTTTTGGTCTTGGTTTTCAGGATGCTCATAATACAATTCTAGATTATGATGAGAACACATGCCTCTTTGCTGTTTATGATGGTCACGGTGGTGCAGAGGTGGCCACATACTGTTCACAAAATTTGCCCAAATTCATTAAAGAATTGGAAGCATATAAAAATGGGGAATTGATGAAGGCTTTAGAAGAAGCTTTTCTTAGGTTTGATGCTTCTATCGCAACAAAGGAAGTAATGGATATTCTGAAAGAACTAGCAGGTAATATAATATTTAATATTTAGTCATACTGTCTTAGATCAAAAATACTATAGATATTGGATTCAGTACAAATACAATGTGGAATCTTGGCACTTGAATACTATATAGGTAATTATTACAAATACCATCTATAAAATAAACAAGATTGTACCTTTGATGGTTGACGTAGAAATAATTTGTAATAATTAATACAAAAGCATCAATGTAGAGCGCCGTTGTCGCATCCCTCGAGAGCCAGCAAGCGGAATAGGAACTTAGTACAGAAGCGGTTGAAGCGCCCAGGTATGCAATCACCGAGGTGAAGTGGTGCCGTTTTTAAAGCACTGATTGGTAATTAAGGTATTTTTGATTTAAGGATACTGTAACTAAAGTTATGTACTTCATAATTACATTTCTTGTGTACAATTTTACTAAAGAAAAGACAATAATAGGCTTGTTTCCTTTAACATCTATCAAGTTAGGGATTGGTACTAGTATGCCATAATTTTACTTTAATATTGTTTAATTTATTTCAGGAGAAATCAACCCACCAGGTCCTAGTGACAATGAGGAAGAGTCAGAAGATGAGAATGTAAGCAACTTGTATCAAGAAGCTAGACTTCCATTGCAGGTCATAATTTAATTATTAAATAATGTATACTACTTATGGTATATTTGCTAAGCAAACACAAGTATTTTATGTCTGAGGGCAACACAAAACTAATGTTTGCATTCTATTTTTTGGAACAGGAAGTACTTGCCAAATATGAGAACAAACTCACTGCACACCACCGAAATCGGCTCACTGATGGTACCACACCTCTGTCACCATGTCTTCGAGCCAAGAAAAATACAGATGAAGCTGGACCGGGTTGCTCAGGTTTGAGTCCTAAATATATTTTACATTTGCGACTTCATTCACGTGGTAACCTGGTTTTTGTAACACTTTTCATTGCTACTCCCCTCCTATTGATTGTTGTTTAATATTATATAGCCTATGTTACTCGCTAATGCCTCCTATACATTACTCGCGAAGTTGAACGAAGTTAGACGAATATGATAGTGTAGAGATGCACTTCAGCTTACCTCGTCAAACTTTACCTCACCTTGGGCGACTTGCATTTGTTGTCGGTTTTTGGCCTGCGTCAAAGGGCCCGAAGTTGCACAAAGTGCGTAAAGTACCTCTCTACACTCCTCGGCCGACTTCAGTAGTTAATCATTGAGACGTTGGCGTCGTGTGTAATTGGTGTGTTATTATTATTGCGTGTGATACATATTGTGTTTATTATGAACAAAATACAGTGGTCACAGGAGAAAATTATGTTGTTCCTCGAAACTGTGCAAGCAGAGTCCACCAGACCATTATTTGGGACCCCAATGATAAATGTCATAAGGAGAAAAAAAAATACATATGCATATTATAAAATAACAAAAATACATTGCAACAGCAGCTGCCACTTGAGCTTCCATTACAAACGTGCGCAGACTTTCGGCACCTTAGAACGAATGAGCTCATCGCGAAGTTGAACGAGTTTGTAGTGTCGCTCTTCGCCGAGGACCTTCGCGAGTAGTGTATAGGAGGCATAACAATATAGCTTTACATAAGATTTTATCTATAACCAGTCAACAGTTTCGGAACATATTCAATGTTAACTAATAATGAAACCTTCCACTTTATAATATTACTTACTACAGACTTACAGACTAATAATGTGTAAAAAGATTACTAACAAGCATAAATATGAGTTACTAGCATTCACTAAAACACCAAAAGTTTTAAGAAATTCGAGGAGGCCTGTGACAGTGGTGGTGTCATTCTAGTTGCAAATGCAATACTATATTCTATACTACACCTATAAAGTACATGCTTAATGCTTTATATTTTACGATTAGGTGGAGCATCAAGTTCCAGTTCTGCTTTAACATCTGCAGCGGGCTCCAGTTCGGAGCTGAAAACTGATGAAGTGTTGTCAAGTAAGAATGGCTTGTCACCGTCAAAGGAAGATGGCAACAGTGTAGAAGATACAGGAGGAGTTTCATCAACAAATTCCAATGATGCGGACAAGGATTTGAA
Organism: Nudaria mundana; assembly: GCA_963556515.1. NCBI lineage: Eukaryota > Metazoa > Arthropoda > Insecta > Lepidoptera > Erebidae > Nudaria > Nudaria mundana. The sequence continues at coordinate 9,510,944 of OY748292.1, forward strand.
TGGAGAAGTGAGTTGGTTTAACTGTCTTGACTAGTAAAATTAATTTGAGCTTTAGGGTCTTGCTGGAATGTTCCAATAACAATAGTGTTGACTCCATACCCATATGGAGCAGAACTGAACTGCCTTTTAGCTCACATCCAAAAGGTACATAATATATTTTAAGCGACATAGTGGGTCATAGTTGGCACTAGGTATAAGTGGTGGGTATGGACGAAATAAAGAGCTGAAATGAGGCTGCCATGACTGGCTAAGACTAGTTAAAGCTTTAGGAGGAAACGGGCCACTGAAATGCATAAAAAATTGTGTAAACGGCTTGTCAGTGGCCACCTGTGGTCAATGGTCCGTTTGGGCAGAGCCTTAGTTTCTGGTAGTAGTAGTAGAAGACTGTTAATACCTGTAATATGTTATTCAATTAATTTGAACTTTATTTAACATCTAGGTATCAACCAGTGAACCAAACAACAAAGTACAGGAACACCCCATGGAGGTGGTTAAAGCAAGTCCAACAATTCCGGACAGTTCTGAAGATAACTGCAACGAACCAGAACAGAGTGGTGATGCGAAACCTTCAAAAGAGCCTATCATAGAAAATGGGGAAGCCCCTGAAATTGCCAATGGGGAAGTTACTGATTCCAAGCAAGGTGATGGAGAAGAAAGTGATATCACATCTTCAAATGGTTCCAATATTAAAACCAAAGGCAAAGCTAAAGGTTATAATTTTTTTATACTGTGTTAAACATAATAAGATTTTTGTGACTGCGATTTTTGAGCATGCTACCTGCAGCACGGGTGGAAGAGGTGCTTTTAGCTCGTGTGAACACGTTTGCTTATTGAGTATGCTAGTTTCTTTATAGCGTCAATTTTTGAGAGTCAACACGTTAAACAGATGAGGTAAAATGTAATGATTTTTGTATTGTACCGCACTACTCAGAGGTGGTACTTTACTATATTGTTGTTGAAGTGCATAATATGAGTTTTATTCATGTTTCATTATTTTCTCTACATTAACACACCTAAATAATTAGACTGTTTGAAATTTAAAATTAACAAAATATAGGTGTACACACTACAAAAAAAAAACAATTTTCAAAACTTTTGTTTGTCGGTCTGTCTGTTTGTTCTGGCTTAACTCATTACAGAGGTAATGAACGACAAAGACAGGCTTTATCGGTATTTTTCTAGAACCTAACGTAATTTTAGGCTAATATTTTTTATCCCAGGATTGTTTCCCTTGGAATTGGAAATCCGATAACTTCCACACGGGCGTCCGCTAGTAACTACTTTATCTTAATGGAAAAAATCTTCCCATTCCCATGGGAAGAATTCCCATTGGGAACCACATAACTATTCGCGCGGGTGAAACTGCAGGCGTTCGCTAGTTTTGTTTGAACTGACAGAAACACGCTACAAAATGTGTTGTAGTGTTTGCTTTGAGCATGCTTATTCAGTAGCATACTTGAAAATAGCATGCTTATTGCTAGCAAATGTAAACAGTTCATAAGCATGCTATTAATAAGCATGTGTAACCGTACCATAAGATATTTATTAAGTCCAATTATTTCTGCACTTTAAAAAAAAACACTTGTTTTGATAACAGGGAAATCCCCAGTAACGAGTTCAGGCTTGACTCGTGACAAACCGAAGGAGTCCAAAGTCCGTCGTGCTGCGGCCGCAGTATACGAGTCAATACTCCGTGAGATGGCATCGCGTGCTGATGACGATGATGAAAGTGATTCCAATGACGAGACCTTTGAAGGGGGAGAAGTAAACTCGTCTGATGAGGAAAACGTCAATGGTGCTGAAGAGTCTTCTAATGATGGTGAGTTTACTATTATAATACATAATTAAAAACACGCTTATACCGGGTGTTACGTAAGGGTTATATCAACCCGAAGCCAGCACCATCAGCTGGTCGACCAGAACCCGTTTCGATATGTCGCGACCGCCAGGGAAGAAAAAAAAAGTTCATAAAAAAACATTACCGAATAAAATACACACTTGTTTAAACAACACTAGCTAAAATCAGCTGCTTCGGTCATCGACATCAAAATAGGTACAAATAATGCGCGCCTGTGAAAAGCCTTCCGTCTCACTCCTGGTAGGAACATTTTGTCTCTGTTTCGCATCAAGCGATGCCGCCCTCACGAACACGAAGCGCTCGGTCGAGTCACCAAGTTCCACCAGTTTCCTTTATTTAAAATCACTTAGCAAGGTCAGTTCAGTTGCATTCTTTGCTTTGTGCAGTGAGGTAGCTAAATAATTGTTTAGTGCGTTAATTTGTGAGTTGTGTCAAGTTGTGTGTGATAGTGATTGTGTTGTGTAGTAATGGCTCTCAGTAACGAAGAGTATTATGAGATGATGCTTTGTGTAGGAGCATCAGAAGGCAATTTGAGCGCTGCCCGGGAGTTGTACCTACCGTGAGTTTTGATACCTAAAAATACTGTGTACGCAGTCGAGTCGAAGCCGCATTTAGCACTATTACACAAGAAATTAACCTTTCCTGTAAACAGGTAAGATTTTTCTAAAATTGGGGACAGAGATTTTACTATAACTTGCATGTGGTGCACCTGTCGAACCACGGACGAGGATCTGGGGAAACATAACTATGTGTTGGTCAAAATTTTATTTACATGAACAAAAATAATCCTTTAAGGACGCCCACACCGCCGCGACGCCCGCGCCACCGCCAAGGGCATTGTACATACGTACCACGCGCTCATTATCTAGTTGTAGCTACATCAAGCCGTAGCATTGGGACACGTTTGTTTTGATTTGAAATATCTTTTTAAATTTTTTGATGAACTTTTTTTTTCTTTGGCGGTCGCCATATATCGAAACGGGTTATGGTCGACCAGCTGATGATGCTGGCTTCGGGTTGATATAACCCTTTCGTAACACCCTGTATACTTGAGGGGGTAAACATGTACATAGGTTTCTTTGATCCCACGTAAAAGGGGGAAAGCTTATTGTGTTTTATTTTGCCCATTGATGTAAATTTTTATTTTACGCAGTGGACTAATTTACGCACTTCGCCGTCCTGACACCGGAGGTAGCAAAAGGGCTTGTGTAGGGCAACCACCCAATTATTAGTAGAACTTGGAACCAATGATAAACTATTGTGGTTTAGCAAATGATATAATTATTCCATCCAACAACCGAGTTCGGAGTCGGTCGTATGATAAAATTCGACGGGCAAAACTTGGTCGATAGCCCATATGCGGGAAATCGCCCGCATCGGGCCAATTCGAACACCGCATTTGATGTGTGACGAGCCGTAAATTACGCAAGAGGGGGCGACCGTTTAGTGTTATAAACCAAAGAAAAAAGGTTATATAAATCTCGTAGGTGATGCAGAGGAGGAGGAAGATGAGGAAGACTACGAGGCAGAGTCAAGTGATGAAGAAGCAGAGGAGGACATCTCTATGACAGAGGAGCCGGGGAATGACAGTGGCTGCACCGCTGTTCTGGCTCTACTCAGAGGTTAGTGTGCAGTAGGAATATTTTTAGGGTTACCCAAAGGGTATAATGGGAACCCTATTACTAAGATTTTGCTGTCCGTCCGAGAGATGATCTATTTCTGTTGGTGTTATAACAGGGGACTCTCATACAACAGACGTGATTTTTTGCCGTTTTGAGAGATATTGGTACGGAACCATTCATGCGCGCGTCCGACTCGCACTTGGCCGGTATTTTTGTAGTTTCTTGTTTCTCTCTTGTCACTCACACTCTACACATGTGGCTGATTGATTTTTTGAAAAATTTGGCGTATCTTGTTTTCAACACGTTGACTACAAAAAATCCTTCAGTTAACTCCTTTGGATTCTTCACGGATTCCATGTAATCTGGTACAATAATTTTTTTACATACATACTATCACGCCTCTTTCCCATTGGGGTAGGCTGAGACTATGGAATTTCACTGAAGGAAAATTCACTTAAATATTGTATGCGTAACTTCTCGCCCATCTAGAAATTTCTATGATTTGTAATGTGATCATCAGTTTACTTGATATTTTATAACACTGTTTCAGCCGCTTGCTGTTGAAGTGTTATTTTGGTGTTCAGTGGAGTTGCATTGACTATTCTAACATCAGCTTAAATTCTATTGAAGACCCCTAAATGTATTAAGTTAGGTAGTAATTATAATACCAATTTGTTTACAGGTAGTGAGCTCTACGTAGCAAACGCCGGTGACTCCCGCTGTATCATCTGCAGAGAAGGCAAAGCCATAGACATGTCAATAGACCATAAGCCCGAGGATACACCCGAGTTAGAAAGAATCACAAAGGCCGGTGGTAAAGTCTCCAATGATGGCCGCATAAACGGTGGTCTAAACTTATCTCGGGCTATTGGTGACCACTCATATAAACAAAATAAGGATTTGGGTGCTAAGGAACAGATGATCACAGCATTCCCAGATGTTAAAACTTTGACCCTCGAAGCAGAGAAGGACCAATTCATGGTGCTCGCTTGTGACGGTATTTGGAACTTCATGTCTAGTCAGGACGTCTGTGACTTTATACTGCCTAGACTGGCTGAAGGACGAGAGAGGCTGTCCCAGATTTGTGAGGAAGTAAGTACTTGTTTGTGTTGTAAATATACAGTAGCTGATGGATGACTGCTTCGGTGGCATGGTCTGAAGTGCATCCGTTCAAATATTTGTGTGTTCAAATGTTTATTTTGTGGAGCTGTTCTATGAATAATATGTATTTATTTAGAAATATTTAAGTATGTTTATGAGTTTCCCAAAGCACAAGCTTTTTACATAATAGACGTTATTAGAGAACCAATAAAAAATACCTGCATTCACCGTTTCTTTCTAATTGCACATCTATTATAGAAGTTTCTGCTTCTTCTTCTTTTAAGAGCGTGGCTCCATCGTTCGTCAATGATTTTGCCAATGTCAAGGTAATGCTTCTTGAATTGAGAGTTCCCGGCACGTTGTCCCACACTAAGAACTAGTTACTCCAAACTAGTTCTTAGTGTGGGACAAGGAAACATTGTTCGGTATTGCGATTGAGCGTCTGGAAGTTGGTTTTTGCTGAGCGCCAGAGGTAACCTAAAAAGCCATGCGCTCAACAAAAACCGAACTTCATGTTTCTGCTTCAGTATCTTCATTCAAAAAATATCCTATATTAATTGTAATGAAAATTTAATTGCAAATGTTCTATGAATAATATGCTAGGTTGAGTAACATTCGCATGTAGGTATACCTATTGTAATATTATTTGCACAGATGTTCGACCACTGTTTGGCGCCAAGTACAATGGGTGACGGAACCGGATGTGACAATATGACAGCTATTATCATACGATTCAAAGATGGTGTCATCAGTGACTTTGGAACGCACACGAATAACCCAGAGGCGAACAAAAAAAGGGCCGCCGAGGAAGAACCAAGTCAAGATGAACAACAAGACACAAAAAGGCAAAAGGTAGACGACCCACTTTCGAGTTCAGATGTGACTTCGAGTGTTTAGACTTGTAATGTTATTTACTTGTAAACATTACAGTGTTTAGACTTGGAATATTACAGTGTATTAATTTTCACATTACATACAAGTGTTCAGTTCTAGTTATAATGTTGGGAAATTTAAGATTGATAAATTAAATTCTAATCTAAACGGTGTCTAAAAGGTTTCAACTACATAATGTGATAGTGATAATCTATTTAATTTAAAAATTTTCCCATATTTTGTGTCAGTGTTGCCTTATCCAGGTTCGGTAGATTCGACCTGCAGTAGTTCTCGCAAGCTTTAGAATAGTTGTTTTATGTATAACTAGATTATTAAATTACAAGCCGCGCAAGATGACAATGGGATTGGCGGCCATGTTGATGACGCAGATTAACCTACAATACTGTTTTGTTACGGAGCGGTTATTGTGACAAGGTTCTATCCCACTCCATCGTGCGCGGCTTATAAACAAACATACAATAGAAACAATATTTTACAATTTAGTTTGATGGTTTGACGTGATTTGCATTTCAATCAATATTGAAGATACTTAGATCATAAGATATTTACAATAATATTTAAGAATACTTACTTGATTGCATAGATTGTGGAAGTAATGTTGATGGTATGGGGAAAGATTGTTTGGGAAAATTCCAGAACTGATTGTTAACAATAGCATCTAGTGTGTAAGCTAAGTTGTAAGTTACAAAATTACGTACAATCTAGTTATTTGGAATCCCACTTTTGACTGTAAAAGAATAGATATTGTTTAGTTTACGGCAGGAACAGTCCGTTATGTTATCAAAAATTGTGTATGATTAATATTAAATCAGTAGTAGAGGCGTTAAACCGACCAAAGTGTACACGGAGCCATAAAAAAATATTAGATTGACAATAGTTATAGTTATATAATGAAACTGTGCAAACATTATTATAATTGACTTTAATTTTGTGATGTAATTAATTTGGAGTTTGAAACTTTCTGTTAGTACAATTTCGGCTGAATAAGTCTTAATGTAATTGATTTATGCAAATTATGTCTTTGGAGTTGATTTTGATTTATAATTTTAATTTGACATTGGCAGGTTCCTACAAAAAATATAAAAGTAACAATTTGGAAACTAAGTAATGTATGTATTATATTTCAATTATTTATCTGTGTTACACTTTAGTAATAAGTAAGTAATATTTTTGTAATCACAGGTATTGTAATATAAACTTATTCATATTTAGTTTGGTGATTTAAGTTAATATCATTATCAAAATTAATTACTATTATACAATAATCCAAATTTAGAATAAACCACTACGTGGCGACGTTCTTATAGTTTGACTTCAGGAAGTGTGTTAATTTCATGTGTGTTAGTGAAAAATACATTTCTACAGACTGCAAAATTGTTTTATTATTCAAATTGTATGTACAGTTACAAACTTTTACTATATTTTCGTTACATAAAACGTTACAATTTTTAAATAATTGTTATATAATTAACATTAAATTATCGTATTTGAGTTAGATATTCGATGTTTTCCACTTGCGTAGCCTCTAATATCTGAAGAGCATCGTATTCACTATCAAGTTGTTCCAGTATCACAGTTTTGTCATTGATTTCAGCCTGGAAACAACAAATTGTCATGAATACATGCAAAAAAAATCTAACTCACGAAACATTGACATCCTTCGAATTCCTTCAGAAATATAATAATCGTCAAAAGTTGACATACCCTTGCGACAGATCAAGTACAGTGGCTACTACTACTGTCGCAAAATAATCTGGAGAACACTAAAATGGTGACCAAATGCCGAAAAAAACCTAAACCGCATGTTTCCTCAGAGTTCTAATTGATTTATTAGACATTTTATACATAGGTGGGTACGTATTACAAGCGCCGGTAATCACACACCTCTGGTAGTCACGCTGAATTACATTTTCCTTTACATATTTTTCTAGACAGTTGTCAATTTATGAAAACCTAGCATAAACGTTTTATGTGCCTTACACTAGAATAAGGGTAAACGAAGCTGTACGTCTACCAACTGCACTCTTAAACTACTGACTGACTAAAGTGTGAATGATCACACACTAGTCATTTGTCCGAATTCCAAAGGCACCGGAATAAGGTCTAACGACCAAGTGTAATTGGCCCATTAGTCCCAAGAAGTAGATTACTGGAATCTGCCAATGAGGTTTCCGCGACTCAAAAACACGCATGACTTATATGATTGAAGCTCTTTCTTCCTTGGCTGTAAAAGTGTAAAAAAATACCTGCAATTTGACTTGCTCAGACTCCCTTTCTTTTGAGAAAGATTTTAATAAATTCATCGAACCCATCGCTGCCATTTTTTTCTTCTCTACATTGTCGCCAAGGTCTTTTAACACATCTAACAAGGTGTTAATGAGTTTACCGAAGTCTTGTAGTTCTGAAATATTTGTCTTGTTTTCAATTAACTGGTCAACTGGCAACTACTCAAAAGGCCCCAGCTTCATTATGTACTTTGAATGTATTTTTATTATAAATAATTTAATAGTGCCCAACGCGGTGGCAACCAACCCCTGGGTGGGGCTAGCAAGCTAGCGTCGATTTCAGTCAATCAACATATTCAACCAATGATATCGCAGAAATTACAAAAAAGTGATTAGTTCTGACACGTGACCGAATTTTTCTGCAATTTCATTGGTTAAATATATCAAAGGACTTTAGTCGACACTGCCATGCTACTAGGCCTGGCTATTACTACTGGATTTAAAAATTCCTTGAGGATATCAGCCTCATAGGCCACCCTACAAGATTTGGTAGGTAATTATTAAAAGGTACCGAGAAAAGTACCTAAATATTAACTGATACCTGATACTGGTAAGCGGGAGTAATATCCCGCTTATCTCCTAGACCAAGTATATATAATATGCCTTACTAAGGCGACTCTCCCCAATTGCATTAATGACAAAGAGTAGAAAGGTATAAAAGTAGGGTTCTATGAATATAAAAACTTACTCGTATCATAGTTCTTACAGGTGTCTTTCAAATCTTCAGTTTCCTTTAGGACGTTATTTTCTATAACGCGAATTTTATTGATATCGTCATAATACAAGTGGACTTTCTGTAATTCCTCTGCCATTTTCAACAGATGCTAGCTTTTATATCACGACAAGATGAACACTTAATTAAATTTAATACATGGAATATGACTGAAGTAAGTTTGGAAATACGTAAAATTGAAAGTTGTTCTTGAATTATACATTCTTGTCACCCCTAGCAACCAATAAAATAGAGTAGACATGTCTCACTCGCGCACAAAGCATTCCGTACCAAAATGCCTTATTTATATTTTTAGTATATAATTATGTTTATTGTAATTCTTATTTATTATATTCAGATTTTTAGAGAAATACATCATTTGTGAAAGTTTCAACTTTCTAACTATCTCGGCTCATAAGATTGCTTGTAGCAGAAGCGCAGGTCGTATACCTCGGCACGCTATTCTAAACGACATAATTCGTAGGGCTCTTTCCATCGCAGGTCTTTCGGCCGTACGCGAACCAAATGGTTTAGCACGAAGCGATGGAAAGAGACCGGACGGTATGTCGTTGCTACCGTGGAAGATGGGAAGGCCTTTGGTGTGGGACGCTACATGCGTTGACACCTTAGCACCTTCACACCTTCCGAGCACATCCGGATGTGCCGGCGCTGCTGCTGCATCGGCTGAAGGCTTTAAACGGCGTAAATATGCTAACCTAGCAGGTGATTACATATTTGAGCCGTTTGGGGTTGAGACACTGGGGTCATGGGGTCCGAGTGCTCGCCGCCTTTATAGAGACATTGCTAAACGTCTAATCGATGCTTCTCAGGACCAGAAGGCTGGCTATTTTCTGGCCCAAAGAATAAGTATCGCCATCCAACGTGGCAACACAGCCAGCATTCTGGGAACCTTCCCAGTCGGCAATGACGCGGAGGATTTTTTAAACGATATTTTGTAATGTAAATATTTTTAGTCTATAATTATATTTATTTTGTATATGATACCAAAATAGATACAGCCTGGTGACAGAAAGACCGAACGCCTGTTTTACCGTTTGGGTACGGAACTCCTAAAATTATGATGGCACTGAATTTTCACTACCTAATGTAAAAGGCAGTTTGTGGCCGCACTCGTGTCCGAACGTCAACGAACAAAAGGCGAACCGAGAGACGAATGTCTAAACCCAGCATAAAGCGCATATTTTGATGAAATATGGTGACCACCCTTCTGAAGTATCGAACGACGACGAAATTCTACGTAACACAAATATCTTAACTTATATAGATATTTACGACATAATGCAAAAGAAACGAATTGGTACCGAGCTTTTGTTTCTTTTACTTTTGTTTCGAGTTCGAGGGGGGGGTGTCATGGCTACGAAAGATTGAAAATTGAACAAAAAATGCCGTCTGAGCAGTGTGAGTCTGCAGGCGATCTGTCCTTGCGTATGTAGGCTGCTTTACATTCCATAAATTGGATAGGTAGGTACCTCTCTTGTACTCTACACAATCATCATGGTCCAGAATTTTGGAGAGCGCTTCAGGAATATTTAAGATCATGGCTGACATGTAGAAACCTAGTGCTTCAACTAAGCCATGAACATGGATATAACAACTGAAGACATTTAAAAAAATCTATACGAATGATGAGAAATGCAATGACTGAAGGCTGTGCCGTAAATAATGCAAATTTACAAAAAAAAACTGGCTACTGTCAATGTCATTCTGACAGGCCAGTAATTTCAAGATAAGTTCATTTGGTTCAATAATCTACTTTATTTCATTGAAATAAGACGTATTATTAAAATGTACAATCGAAATTATTATTGACATTGTTTTTTTTATCCGACTGACTGATATTTATTTTGATTATTTATTTGACTTGAGTGTTGTGGTCACTGGCCATTGTTCCTTTACATTTGGTTTATCAAACTGATTTCATGATATTGAAAATATGGAGGAGCAATTGTCACAAAATGACAAAATTATCTGGTCTTGTTGGGAAACAAAAACTCAGAAAGAAGTTGCCAGAGAGGCTGCTGCAAAAGGGACCCATATTCTTTTGGCAGTCAAGTTCCTGATGCATAAAAATGGATGGAGTGAATCTACAGCTACAGATTGGTTTGAGGCTGAGGTGATATACGTTTCTATTAAAAAATATTGTAATAATGCTCCTAGGACTGCTTTTGTTGTTATTAAGGTCATTAGATACATTATTATTATTAGCTTTTTAGATTAATGATGTTATACCTACTACATAAGTATTGTACCTGTTTTATATCTGTTGTTTTAGGTGAAAACATGGACAATACAATTGCTAATGAGAAAACAAATATTTAAAGTTTTACATGTACTCAATAAAGTTAAAATAAATCCTGAAGAACACCTCATGACTCTGGCAAAAGATTCTGCACAAATTGAATACAGAGATTTCATAGTAGAAAACTTGGAAAAAATCTCAAAAGATATGATTGTTGATAATGTTGATAAATATCTCCATTTTAAAAGACACTGGCATCTTTTGCGATATCTAGAAAAATCATTTGAAAGTGATGGTATGTTTAAACAAAATAAGGTGTTTTGTTCAGGAAAGAATAGAATTATTGTAAACGAAAGTGAAATTAAAGCATTAACTATTGAAAAAATAGAGAAGTACCCTGATGATTGGAAGAGAAAAGTTGCTACAGCTTTGTTCTTTTACTGTTTTGGTAAGATTTTATCTTAATAATATGTAAACTTGTCCACCACATATAGAGTTTCTTGCGTCATATCACATTTTTTTTAAATTCCGTTGTACACTGGCTTACTAGAGTACTTATGGCGTAAATAAATATGTTAGGACAATATTGAACACAACACACTGTCTCAAAGAGTGAGGCGCTTATTAGATAAACTTTTCACCAATGTTTTAAATCTCACGTTAATAAGTGCCTATTGCTGTTTCCAAAGAATATATTTGCCAGAGCCTTGTCCTTTTGTTAGTAGGTGCACCTTGTGCAGATGAGGATGTCTTGGGCCCTGGAAATGTCGGTACCCTTAACACCCTCTATTGTACCCTTGAACTATGACAACTAGATATCTTGCTTGGTCCCACTTGATGCGGTCAAGCCTATTACGTGTTCTTGGCACTTTTATTTTCCTTGCCAGAGCTTCATCCATCTGTCAACAAGGGAACCAAGTGCAGGTGAGGAAACTGAGGCCACGCACAAACACTTAATATTGTGACCTGTGTCGTACATTCAATTCATTATTTTATAGAGGCCATAAAAAATTATCTACCTTTACAGTTATTTCATTTCAGAGTTTTCATTATTGGACTTCTCTTCTCCTGGAGAGATGTGGAACCATTTGGTTGAAAATAATAAAGCGATGATACTAGTTCGTTGGATCAACATTCAACTATCTGAAGTTGTTCGCGACATGAATGCACGATACATTTTTTTTAATAATGAGGGATTTGTGGCAAAAATCTTTAACGTCGATACTGTGGGTTTTGATACCCAGGTGTTGGAAAAATTAGATGGAATATTTCGCAAGTGGAATGTCACGAATGAAATGATTGAAAGTGTGGTGTCCAGCAGCTGTTTCCAATATACAAAGCTTTGTATCTACGACACATTATCCTCCTACGGTATCATAAATGAGGTCGAACGTAGCGATTTATCACAAATAATTTCTAGATTGTCACGTACTCAGAATTTAAAACTAATCGATGATATTTTTACTGAGCCCTGTTCCACAATTAGCAGGGAGCACTTTTATGTAGAATTGGCGAAGTATTGCGTCAAGAATAAGCTGTATAAAGTTTTAACATTATGTGTAGAAGGTAATATATTAGATAGGAATTTATCAGAAGTTGAAAAAGAACCCAGAGAGTGTATAGAGCTCTGGTTGCTATTCAAGAGCATTGAACAAACTTCTGACAGGCAAAGCCATGTACTTCCGGTGTATAAGACTTGTGTGCAGATTGCAAACGAAAATATTGATAATTACATATCAGACAATCCACACTTAGTACTAGGTATAATACTGCTTGAAGATTCTAAGCAGTTATTTGATATATTCTCTAAAGAGGACTTCCTACAATTCAAAGACTTCAAATTGCCAAATATTAAATATAAAGATAAGCTGCCTCATTTATTTAATGTGTACAAGAAATATTCCGATGTTAATCAATCATATGAGTCCAGAGACGTAAATGTTTACCAATTATTATCTGGTTATCGAGGTTTGGACGTGTCAAAGATTTTTGAATTCCAGCTTGTGAACCAGAATACAAATAATTTGTTTCTTAAACCAGACAGACGAAGCTTAGGTAGCTTGCTGTCTGGTGATATTGACGTAAAGGCTTCTAGTATAAAGACCTTGTCACAGCGAGCTATGGAGATGCCGGATTTCGCTGATGAGAAACTCATGAAGAAGTATGGCTACGTGGCGAAACTGAACCACGTGTATTACTTGAAACAGTATAGGCCTTGTAATGCGAGTCAAGCTTTTGTTGCTCAGCAATATCAGACATATAACCGTTTGCAAGACAAGGGCGTAAAAAGTGCTTGCTGTGAAGCACACGCTTTGGCTTTGCAGAATTGGTTTGATGGCGCCATGACAGCATGCACAGTATCGTTCATAGCAATGATTGGGTGCAACCCAACTCGGTGTAGGGTTCACATTTCCGCGGCCAAAATGATAAAACATCATATAATGAAATATAGAGGATTTTCTGAAGATAAAGCCAACAAGATGGTTAATGAGCACATGTCCAAATTAATACAAAGCAACGACGAGACTGCTAAAGATATGTTGCTATGCCTCGAGGAAATAACTTTGAACAAATTGGAAAGCAGAAAAAAATTTGATGGGAAGGTGGATATGGCGGTAGTATTGTACGAATCTCAGACAATGGTCAAGTTCGCTGTGTTACATAACTTACCGTTACCAGAATCTCAGTTGCGTGAATTTATAAAGGCGAATTCTTGGTTCAACTTTTTACTTTTCGGTGACGTGTTCCGTTATCCTCTTAATCAAATGCTACAACTGTCTCAAGAGTTTGAGAGGAAATCATACGCGGAGCATTTGAAGCATATTATGTTGCATAGAAATGGGGAAGACAGTTCTGAGAAAGATTACAAGTCGAACTCCAATAACGGACAAAGAAAACTGTCAAGACTTAATTCCGTAGAAGTGGTAAGTGTCTTTCTAATTGTTCGAGGCACTTCTGAATGGACCTTACTTCATGGTTGTATTGTTTCTAGAGTCCACCTATCATTGGCAGTTTCGACTTCCCTTCAAGTGCGTACATGGGTCGTGAGCTATGGGAAGTAGCCGCGGCTTGTCATGGCCCTGAGGATCCTCCAGCAGCGTTGTTGAAAGCCGCAGACATATGCCGCGAACCTCTGCTCGTTCTCATCGCCAGTTGCTATGAGGTTTGTTGTAAAGTCTAAGATCCCGATATTTTGGATTCTGAAATCCTCAATTATGCTGACTAAAATTTACTCCTAGCCAAATGCAGTACTGGTGTTTTGGGCTCAGTGGATCCTAGCATCGATATCTCCGAGCGCTCGTTCTGACGCCACGCTACAACAACTGGTGACTCAGCAACAAATTGCCGTCGATCAATTCCAGAAGGTTGCGGAGCTGTGCTTGTTTGAAGGTTACGTGACTACTCTCCACGAAGCCATGCTTATATTCATGCCGGTAAAATTGATTTTAAGTCTTTATCTTTTATTTTTTTATTAGGGTTCCGTAGCCAAAGGGTAAATGGGGAACCCTATTACTGAGACTCCGCTGTTCGTCCGTTCGCCGTCCGGTTAGTGAAAGTTAGCGCACTTTTAGACGAGAGTATTTTTCTACAGACAACGGACCGTTGTTTTCACCGAATTCACCGGTGGTGTAAGGCAAACAATGAATGCTTTAACACGCAGCGGACACAGGTCCATCGAACAAATTGTGCCGAATGCACTGCGACCTCCTCTAGCTGGTCCGTTGTCCGTAGAAAAATGCGCTCGCCTAAAAGAGCCCTTAGAAAATTTATATTTTCACAGATGATGTATTTCTGTTCCCTCTAAAACAACAAATAATAAAAAACAGAATATAATAAATATTTAAGGGGGCCTTACAACAAACGAATTTTTTTTTTGCCGTTTTGGTACGGAACCCATTGTGCGCGAGTCCGTTTCGCACTTGGCCGAGTTGTTAGCCTTTTTACTAGCAGAAGTCTGCTGCTCTATTCGTGTGGTTTTGTTTGACCGATTCCTCTGGCTACAGGATTTCCTCGTTTAACAAATCCGAATACAAACATCCAAACTTACATTTATCATTAGTAATGTACTAGTGGTCGCCCGCGACTTCGTCCGCGTGGTAATTTGGATTTTTTCCCGTTCCCGTCGCGCCGCGTCATATTTTGAACAATTCACACTATATCTTTATAAATTGTAGCCTATGTGTTATTCTGCTGTATAAGCTATATTATTGTAAAGTTTCATTAAAATCAATTCAGTAGTTTTTACGTGAAAGAGTAACAAATATCCATCCATCCATACATACATACATACTCACAAACTTTCGCGTTTATAATATTAGTAGGATTATACTAGTGGTCACCCATATGGTCGAACAGTAGACCTCGCAAACATTAAGATATTATTTCCCCCCAATCAAAAAAGCTCACAAAAAAATGTATTAAATCAATATAACAATAAAATAAAACACTAAATATAAATACAGGTTATGTTACGAAAGGGTTATATCAACCCGAAGCCCACATCATCACCTGGTCGACCATAACCCGTTTCGATATATGGCGACCGCCAAAGAAGAAAAAAAAAGTTCAACAAAAAATTTAAAAAGATATTTCAAATCAAAACAAACGTGTCCCAACGCTACGGCTTGACGTAGCTACAACTATAAGACAACTGGACAACTAGACAACAACGGAGAAAGGAGTTTAAAAATCAACAAACGTAATTGCCAAAAATAGAATAAAAAAATAAATCAGTAATGACATGACATATCATGTCACTCAAAGGTATGTAAACAAACAAGATATAAAAAGAATGAAATAATTACAAATAGTAAGTAATTATGCACACGACAGTACACAGTATTTTTAGGTATCAACGCTCACGGTACAACTCCCGGGCAGCGCTCAAATTGCCTTCTGATGCTCCTACACAAAGCATCATCTCGTAATACTCTTCGTTACTCAGAGCCATTACTACACAACACAATCACTATCACACACAACCCACAAATTAACACACTAAACAACTATTTAGCTACCTCACTGCACAAAGCAAAGAATGCAACTGAACTTACCTGTGCCCTTGCTAAATGATATTTTAAATAAAATTCTAGGAAAATTCAAACGGCGACCAAAGCCGACCGAACGCACGGCTTCGTGCGGCATCGCTTGATGCGAAACAGAGACAAAATATTCCTACCAGGAGTGAGACGGAAGGCTTTTCACAAGCGCGCATTATTTGTACCTATTTTGATGTCGATGACCGAAGCAACTGATTTTAGTTCTAGTGTTGTTAAACAAGTGTGTATTTTATTCGGTAATAATGTATTTTTTTATGAACTTTTTTTTTCTTCTCTGGCGGTCGCCACATATCGAAACGGGTTCTGGCCGACCAGCTGGTTGGGCTGGCTTCGGGTTGATATAACCCTTACATAACACCCGGTATAACAAGAATTAATATATAACGGCTGAATCTGAAATTAATTGCGTCTATATGTTTCGCAGGAGAGTCCCCTAACATTATTTACATCATTCCTCCATCGCTGTATCCGAAAGCATAATTTCGAAAGTGAAACATCGAAGCTTCTGTCCAGCTTTATTTCGCATACTCAGCGGAAGTACAGTGTAGGTGGCAGTGGAAATGCTTGGCAACTACCCAGAGAATCATTGCAAAGAGTAGCTGTTTCCTTGGCGAAGATTGCTCTGAGTAATAACTTTGACAGTGCGTATCACCAGAGAGAATTTCTTAGGTGCTTGGCTGTCAACCAGTTTGAAAAAGGTTTTCTAGGTGAGTTCAATATGGTTATTATTGCTATTATAAATAACTGCTACCAGCCATTGCCTTAGTTCTGGATTCAGATTTTCGTATTTAGTCACTGAGTTGAGATTGTTTCTACAAATTACTCTCATATTATTTATTGATTTAATAATGACTGATAGAGGTTAGTAACTATACTAAAAAGTGCATTTCGGTTTTCAGTAACTACACCAAATTTCTCTACGCTATATGAGATTCTTCAAATATCAATGGAAACATCGTTGGCAGTCAATATAAACAAAATGCTTCAAGACGAGTCTCAGCCATACATTCTAGAATGTGTCCAAATGTATATATCCAACAAAAACTACGACGTGGCTCTTAAAATTGCGAGACTAACCGGGATACCTGTCAACGAGATTTTGATAGCTGAGTGGACACAGAAATATGAAAAACTACTTACCAAAGACGAGCCTTTAGATGACAAATCTATAACATTATTTATTGCTGAATGTAGTGAGGCATTCAAGAAAGCTTCTGTGACCTTCAAAGATGCCACAGAGTTCTTAGTGTCCCATGTCAATAATATATCCGATTTGGTACAGAAGTTTTACTCGTACCGCGTAATAATGAGCTGGTTTGAAGAGAAATTGGAGTATGGCAAGAGGAGGGAACAAATTGAACATCTTATGTGGGATGCATATTTCAGGAGTGAATCACTTAACACTGTATTTCTAAATAGTTATCAGAGCACAATGCACTTCATTATCAATGGGCAAAAAGATGCGAATACATCTAGCAAGATTGGCAAAGCGAATGCAGAAAAACCTTTTTCTATGATTCTCGATGAGATTGAAGTGGAATCAGATGTCAGTAATATTACGAATGTTGTTTTACTAGAAGAGCCGGACGCTATAGATAGTTGGAGAAGAGTCATGAATCGACTCCTAGAATTGAAATTGTTGGTAGACGCTTTCCGTGTGTCGACTTTGTTCAAGTGTCCTCCAGAATTCAGATATAGACATCCCGCGTGTCCAGTACAGATAATTAGGACGTGCTTGAAACTTGCAGAGGGAACCAGTTCTCCGTATGAACTGCCACAAGAATTAAGACTAGTGATTTCTTCGCCCGTGCTGCAGAATAAACTTTCAAGTGAGTTATGTATTTGTTTTATCTAAGCAGAGTTTACTTTAATTGCAAAAAAATGCCACCAAAATCTTAAGAGCCTGATTTATTAAATAATATCCTTATAGTTTCAGGAATATCAGACGCCAGTTTCGAAGAGCTGGTAGTGATACAGGAGAAGCAGGATAACTCCCCGGAGAGTTCGCACTTGGCGGCACGCGAGGAAGCTGATCGACTGTCCGCCCTTGATGCTTTAGCTGTCAGAAGTGGAATATCACTTGCTAAGCAGGTATGATCTACTTTCAACAATTTGTTCTTGAATGCAATAGTTTAGACGCTCTCGATCCCCAATCCTAAACCTTAATTTCAATCTATCGCCTCGTTTCAAATTTCATTAAGATCAGTTTATTCTTGATTATTTGCTTCTGATGTGTTTTCCTTGTCTTAAAACATTTTTCAATTAAAAGTAGAGTACAATCTAATCGCTTCAAAGCTTTTACCTATTGCTTAGTACCACCTTGCCCAACGGCGCGGCGTTAGGTTAGGATGGTACATATTAAAAAAAATTGCTTAGTTAATAAATAATTAGTGACGAGGTAATTTGAACGCAGGTTTCAAGGTGTTGGGCTGGTGGTGTATCGGTTAGTTGGTAGAACGTTTCTCCTGGATAGGGAACAGTCGCTATAGTTTTTGTCCTTCCTATGGGAATAGTTGATTAAGTAATGTGATGTATCCAGGTGGCGAGCTATTTCCGTATAGCGTTGCAGATTGGTTGGGACTATATGTCGGTACTTAAGTATCAAAACCGTGCTGTGGATTTTATCAATCTTGTGAGTGGACGCGCTCGCATATCGCTTGCCAACCTCGTGTTTAGGACGTTCAATATTCCAAACAAACAGGTAAAGCTTCTTTGGCTATTTAAATTTTAAAATAGTTTTCTAAGAACATTAGCAATCTCAAGTATAACTTATCGGCATTTACGGTTAGCGCTTTAGATAACTCAAAATTGGGAGTGGGACTGAGTAGGATCACGTTATTAGTGTGGTGGTTGGGTTTTGAGTTTGCATCGGAGGATATCAAAATTAAGATCTTTAACCAACCATGTTTCTCGATATAATTCAGTTTAATAGCATGGAATAATAATATGGATTACAAACATATTATGATGTACAAAACAGCGCTTCTTATAGCTAAAATGTGGTACTATCAAGCAACCTTTTACGGTTTTACTCAAGATACTTATGACCAAAAACATATCAGTTATTATTTACATGATAATTTTGATTTTATGTCCTTGAATTATAGGTTGCCGAATATATCTGCAAAGAAATCGTAGCTGCAATAATATCACCTCATTTAGTTAAAACTTCAACATTCAGACAAAAGGAACACTTTCAATACACTTTATGGGGATACACTCTGAATGCTGACATTGAAATGTTCTTAAACATGCGTCCGGATGCATGCAGTCATATCGGCAGACTGATATTAGACCACCTAATGGCTTTTCAAAAGATATACAAAGCTACAGGCAATTCAAAGGCATCTGATAATATTCTAGATGATAGTTGTTTAGATGTGGAAACTTTAATAGATGAGGAGTATCAAAATGTTGATGGTGATGAAGCGGAATCAGTTTTGACTGAAGAAGGCACTATTATGTCAGCCGATACTGAGTCTATGTACTCTGTATCCACAGTATATACCGCTGGGAAAAAAATTACCAGAGACTGTAGAAGAAATTTATTCGATGTGATTAATAAAAATATTGTGCATATTCGCTACGAGGTCAAGTCTAATATCAGGAAGATAACCAAGGGTGCCAAGTTGTCAACGAAGCAGGTATGTTGTATAATAAAACATTTTATCCCTCTCTTACATACGTGTTTGATGCTATATCTTTTTTGCTGTAGGTCGTGCCTCCATTAGAACTGACGAAATTGAACCGTGTATAGTGGGTACTGGGTAAAATGGTTAGCTAGCGACTCGTCCTCGTTTTGGTTTTAAACATTTACATCAACTTACATGAAACTTTTCAAAGGTATTTTGACCGCGTAGATCACTGCATAGTGCTCTCAAGAGCTCAACATCTCAAGATACACGGAGATTTGCATAGGTGGCTCACATAGTACTTGACAAACCATAGTCAGATTGTTGCGCTTAGCGGATATGAACCTGTTCCGTTCTTGGCAACATCGAGAGTGCCGCAGGGTTTGAATCTGGGTCCATTGCTTTTTCTACTATTTGTTAATGATTTGCTTGATAATATTAACTAGTTATCCCGACGAACTTTATATCGCCTAAAAAAAATAAAAAATATATATATATTTATAAAAAATATATATATAAAAATATTAAAAAAAAAAAAGAATATTTTAATATTTCATGCAAATGTATGTAAATTGAAAAACGCGACGGACGGACAGACAGACTAATTGTCGTATTAAATATATAGATAGTGAATGTTGTACTTACCCTGGTTAGGTGAACATAATAAGCTTGGAGCTATTAGTGTTGGCGCACGAGTGTTTTGCGTGCGCGTGCGATACGGAGGGCGTGGCCACGACGCTGCGGTCTGCGCAGGCGCTGTCGGGTCGACTGCTCGCCGCGCGCTCGTGGCGACTCATGGTGCGACTGCTCACCGGGTTGGCGAGGTATACCGAGTGCGCTTATGTGTTCCAAGTGAGTATATTCTTGAATACATACAAACACACATACACGAACAAATAAAATACACCCATGGGTATAGCCACGGGCATCATCTATTATATTTTTATAATTTTTTTTTCTAGGCTAGGTATTGCATTTCCAGGACTCTTGAAAAGGGAACACCTAGTCGGTGGTTCAAGTCCACCCCAAGAGTATCGTTTAAGTGATTCATATTACAATATTGTTTGAAAAAGAAAAGTTAGAAAGCCTAAATTTGCTTAAAAAATACACAATCATTCAACACAATTAATGTTCGAATATGTTTCCAATCAAAGTATATTTATAGGCTCTACGTGAGAACCATCAATTCGAGTACCTACTCGGACAATTCGACTACATGCTCGGACAACAAGTGGACAAAATTGCAGAGTTTAAACAGGGATTGTTAGACTTTCTCAAAACCCACTGTCCAGGAGACACGGACACATATATAATGGTCGCTTTGCATTTCAATATGTATGCGGAAGCTGCTAACGTTAAAAAGAAACAAGCATTGAATTTGATAGAAGACTTGGAGAAAATAGCTTTGGATTCTGCTAAGGTATGTTTGGATGACTGTTACGCTTTTTCGCGAAAACTACAGAACAGATTTTAATGAAACATTACAATACTAGTGGTCGCCCATAATGGTCAAAGATAAGTTAAGATAAATTTATTTGCTTTAACATGAGTGTGCACACAAGTATACAAGATGAAAGGTCTTAAAATAAATAATAATTGATCTGTCATGTTTTACCTGTGCGGCGTGCAAATGTTGAGAGCATGCATTTAAAAACAGAATGCCAATGCTAATATAGTTACAGCAACATATCAGAGAGTTATAATATCAAGCTACATAATATAATTATTTTTAAAACCGATAACTTTAGAATATATTATTTAAGTAAAATTAGAATAATTTTATATAATACATAATCATATCAAACAGAAGACCTCACAATAAACTATTCTAGCTCGGTTAAATATAGGTATCAGAATTACATGTATGCTACTTAAATAAGCCAACCGGGAAGAAATTTAAAAAGATATTTTAATTTTAGAAGATTTCTGAATCCGGGAAACACATATTTATGACAGAACTATGTATTATAATGAATGTTGATAAATGGTTGACAACTACGGTACTAAATGTTTACCTGATGTAACTCAGTAACGGTCCGGTTGTTGACTCAACGGTCGTTTGATGAACGTGCTATTTCCTAATTAAAAATATCCTGAACAAAAATAGAATAATATAATTTTAAACACAGGCAACATCCAAAAAACCATTCCAACCACCTCCATGGTTACAAATCCACGACAACGTGCCAACAAGATCCCTATTAGACACGGCACTAAACCATTGCACGGACGCGGCCGAGTTGTACCTCCAAGGTGGATGTACGGGGTTCGCTGGGGAAATGGCGGCGCTTGCACAACAGATCGCTTTGCAAATATCACTGTTGAATGCGTCACCAACAAGGTTGATACTGAACAGAAGTACGGAGCAGTTGTATAAGCTTGTTAGCGAATATTTGAGGTGAGTTTTCTATACTTATATGTATTATAAAAAGGAAAAATTTGATTGTTTGTTTGTATTGAATATGGTGACTGCTTCGGTGGCGTGGTCGGTAATGCATCGGCTTTCGACTTCGGAGTCTCGGGGTCTAAGTATGTTTATAAGTTGTCTATATCCCATAGCACAAGCTTATAGCTTAGTTGTGAGATAGTCTAAAAATATTTTTTTAAATTTTTATGCTACGTAGGTAACTACTGAACCGATTTTTTTTTTAAAGTAATATGTATCTACATTATTCCCAAGTGACATTAGGCTACTTTATCCTGGCAATGTTTCCCGGTAATGGGAATTGGGAAAGATAAAACTGCATCAGTTGCAGCAGTTGTTAATTGGAACGTTAGAAAGTTATATAATTTTACAATATGAATCACAAAAACAATAGTCTTGGGCTGGACTCGAACCAGGGACAGATCCCTTTCTTTACATGAAGCGCGGCTGGTTATTCCAAAAAAATATAAGTTCCGCGTTAACTTTCAAAATGTTAGACATCATGTTGTGCAACATGTCGCACGCTGAATGTTGCCTAGTGGATGACCGTCTATATTTTATTAATTTCCATTCCAGTTTTATGGAGGGCTTAGTCCTGTTGTCTGGTCGGGGAGGCGAGGCGTGGCGCGAGCTGTCGTACAGACGCGCGCTCGCTAACGACCAGGCGTATCTCAGAGATATGGCCACTTACCGACCTGATGTCGCGCATGATTTTCTTAACAGGTACGTGTATTATCAATCATCATCAACTGAGCATTTTCTTTAGTTGGAGTAGGCTTTCCAGTCTAACTGCGAAGTGCCTGAACTTGCCATCTGCCTTTCAAGTTCTGTAGTCCGTAACGACTGCCTTAGATGTTCATATGGCAACCGGGACCTACGGGTTAACGGAAGGGTCAGTGTCTTAAAGAACGGTCACCCATCCCAAGATCGACCTGGCTAGTGTTTGCTTGATGCTTAACTTTTGCGTTTCAGTCACAAAATTTCATTGTGTACTACGTGATGTTCGGATCAGGTTACACCAGAGTGGCCTTAGGCTCACTGCCTATCTACGCCATGTTCGCGTTAATTCCAGAACATCGTGAAATTTAGAATCGTCCAACATAGGAAAGTAAATTTGACCAGCCTTGTGCAACCACTTTATTTACGGCACACACATCAACCACTATTAACAAAAAATGAACATTTATATATATTTTTTAATATATTATATGTCTCAGGTACAAAACGGAAAGGAACAAAACCCCGATGTCTAATACGGCTATGACAGAACTTCGTAACTTGTGTAGATGATACTCTATATTATTATGATGTAATTTACTTGACATGTTCAGTTCATACGAGTACAGTGCGTTAGGTTTTTGAATGAGATTCGGAAAGGAGGTTTGTTAATCAATCACTCGAAAGCCGTTGAACGTATAACAGTAGTTTAGTACAGAGAGATACCTTTTTCATTTTCATGTGTATCGATGCTACCATTCATCACTCACCGAGCCTTTTCCCAACTTAGCTGGTACTTTCCAGTCTAATTGGGATTCGGCTGAACTTCGATATTTTCCGTGAAGCGACTGCCATCTGACCTTCACAACCCATGGGCACTATCGAAGTTCTGTAGTTAGACCGCGAGGATTTTTAAGGACTCATTCTAAGACCGGCCGGACTAGAAATTACTTAACCTTTGCAATGTATTAATATCGGTTACCACTAGACCACGAGCCCTTCCAATATACCATTACGATATAAAATATATAAGATACCAATAATACCATTCTAGCCAATAATTAATTTCCTGCAGTACCAATGGTTGACTGTTATATTATTAAATCGATAGTCCTTAAGTCGACACAGCTATACTCTCATGGCTGGTTTGATACATAGAATACTTTATATCCCGGTAATATGTTCCCCTGGGTATTGGCACCACAAAACTATTCCACGAATTCCACGATATCTCATTCTTCAATCTAACGCATAGATTTTTATATTAAACGCTCATTATTCTTGATATGAAATGTAATTAAAGTTTAAAAACTGCTCATATTATAATTACGCCTGTTACCCAAACAGGTACGCTTATATAGTCATATTTTACACCCACTTTTTGTTGGTTCCACGTAAAAGGAGCTGAGCCATTTGTCGTTAAACGGGCGATTTTTAATTTTACCAACATTAAATATTAATGGCTTTCTAAATGGCATATAATCGCTAAATTTTGTTATTTCTTTTAAAGTTTATTCAAAGTGTAATTTTAATATGAATTGCTGTGATATTGTTTTTGACTTGACTGAGATGAGATATATAATAATATTATGTATTGTATATTTTTATAACATTTATTATTGCAGTGTATTGGAGTAACATACTGTAATTTGTAAGGTATGTCTTTTGTAATTAAATATTATTTAATATACTGTAACTTTTACTCTTTTATTTAGTTAGTAATTCATTAATTTCACCCGTCATTATATTTATATCTAGTTCTTTTTCTTTTTTTAAAAACATGGCTCCATCGATGTTCGTCGATGATTTTGCCAATGTCAAGGTAATGCTTGATTAGTTGTCCCGCACAGAAGAACTAGTTATTCCTAACTAGCTCCAGGTGCAGGACAAGAAACGTTGTTTGGTATGTGAGTGTCTGGGAACACGGTTTTTGCGGAACGCCAGAGGTAGCCTAAAAAGCCACCAGGCACGCGCTCAGTAAAAATCGAACTCATATCTAGTTAAGAATAGAAAATCACTAGAAGTTTGTGTAGAAGTATTTTCTTTTAATTCAATTTCAAGAAATTAGAAGGGAAAATACATTAACAGGTGTATTACTAAAAGATTATGTATTTTCATTATTGTTGCTGTCTAAACCCATTCATATCAAAATAGAAACGGGAAAAATAATTGGGGGATATACACACAAAATCACGCCTTTATCTCCGAAAGGGTAGACAAAGGCGTTCACAACACCTACATTTCGCCAGTAAGTGGTAGTATCCCCTATACCGCCCCTTTTTGTTTTTTTTTTCTAATTTCGCGGCAAGGAAGTTATTTCCAGTGTTGCCCGGCTTTCCAGTAGCGCCCCTATTGTAGTTTCCAGGCACTTTGGGTATTTTGCCAGAGGGCGTTCTATATAGCACATTATTGGTATAGAAAGTAGTTTAATATCTGTCAGGAGTCTTGGATACTAGGGCCATTCAACGGTGTTGACCTTTTTATTATTAGATTTCGGTTGATATCCGTTGCCAACAACGCAGAGCGCAGACTAATTTACATGATTGAAAGAGGAGCATTGCTCTCCTTTTTTTTAATTATTACTAAATTTGTTTCATTTAGAAGTGCTAGGGATATAAATGTGAATTTTGTGACAACGAGGAAATGTTTCCTCTACACGTCCATTTATAGATAGCTTTGATGATACAGATGTTTCAAGCTACGAGCGCGCGTGGCCTTTCATTGTAGTTGTAATTGTAAATAGGTACACATTTTCCTTAGTGTGTGTACCCGACGGAGCGGTCAGTAGCGAGTGAGCCATCACTCGAGTCCTACCTATGTCTATTCATAGGTAGTGTACAGAGTAATTCACAATTTTAACAAAAATGAAACAAGTTATACTTAAAATATAGTTTTATTTATAAATTAAAAACCCAACCATAGTGTGAAAGAGATTATAAAGCCCTAATTTAGGGTACAAGTGAAAAGAACCTCAGTCCTTCTAATACTTGAATATACATGCGATCCAGTAAGTACCGCTTTTGTAAACTATAAATATACAAAAATAATTGTAATAATTAAGTAACAAAGTGTAGATACTGAACGAAAAACAACCTTATATACAATCATACACGTGATAAAATATTTAATATTAGTATCGACTTGTCATTTTTTAAATAGTTGAATAACAAATAATCATAATTTATAATAAATACAACATTTTCTGACGTCATTCAAAGTCATGGAAGATTCAGAGAAAGTTTAAACGGTGAGAAAGTTAGTGGTAAAATTTCTAAAAAAAGTGGTCAATATTTATTATATTTTTGCCGTAGACACTATTCCTATCTGTCAAACAGAGTGCGTTCAGAAATTAATCATAAAGGGCTATCTAGTTTTAAATAAAAAAGTGTACATAGAGTAAGTATTTTTATACATAAATGTTCTCTTATTAGAACACAGAATTGGACCCTGGCAAAATAAAATATAAGGTAAGTCTATGTTTGACAGTTTACTAAAACGTTGAAAAATTTCGTTTTGGTCCAAACCGACTAGAGACCAAACCACGCTATGGAATACATAGCGAGTTTGCTACTTTATTTGATTCGAGTGCGTTCAAATTTTTTTTAGAATAGCTCCATCTAGTGTCAACTGCGAGTAACAATTGTTTAATCAATCGAGCAAGGGCTCGAATCTTTCTATATCTTACGCAGTGTGGGTTGTATCATAACTAAGTAGATCTTCTTCATAATGATACAAATATTTATAGTATTTAACTAGGTATGTCATTCATAATAAACTTAATACAAAACCTGAATTGGTTATCTTATAAACGGAGTGACGATTACAAAAAATGTATAGGAATGTATTATTCAGAGTAAATGCATCATTTACAAAAAATGGTAGTCGGCGTAGGTATATTTATATAAAGTCACAATATTATTGTTCCCGAAGTTTTATATAGGTAGTATTTACATTAGGTATTATTTAAATGTGAATAAGTAGGTCCCTAGGTCAATCGAATACAGGTGTAACGGAAGCCTTATTTATATCCATGAAAATACTAAATAACACATAATCATAACATACATTCCACTAATTCTTGTTGTAATTCTTGTTGTTCATCAAATTACTACTTCGAATTCGGTAAGGTTTTTACCAAAAATATTCCGAAATTATTTTTTCCAATATTTTTTACTCTAAAAACTTGGTATTAATAATCCTGTATATTTCCTTCGGCCTTAAGGCAAGAACTGTTATGCTGATTTACACAATTATGTTATATTTTTATGGATATAAGTAGGAGTATTACATTGTATTTTAAACCTTTTTAAGTGTAGCTAAGTAGTTTACAAAAATAGGTCTTAGGCTGAAGCGCTGCACCGCCACTACCGAATCTTGCGGATTGATTTGTATGTACCACCGCGACGCCAGCCCCACTGACGCGTTTTTGGTCCGTTGATCATTAAAATCACACCGCAAAAAAATCGCGTCTTGCAGCGCTGCACCGCCTCGCACCGCGTCCTCCTAATGACAGATGCGCGTGTAAAACGCGACACCTTGTGTCAACACCGCGAAATATAACGGACCCAAAACGCCCGTGAGTCTTCAGCCTTACTCAATATATTTTAATTCAATACTAAATAGTGTTGCAAGGAGTTAAAAAGCGGTGAAAATAATTTATCCTTATTTTACTTATTATGCAATATCCACCTATCTAATTATTACATAATTGACTTCGGTAACGTTGTAACCTACTTCTAATGTCTAATTATTGTACTTAGTGGTAATTTTCATAGGTTTAATATAGAAATATACTACTAGATTGAAAATTTGAGTAAGTTTAAATGATGTTTAGGTCAATATTGGACTATTGATACGTACCTAAATACTTGAAGTTCTAACGTAAAGGTATGAACCTGACCAATTATTAAAAAAAAATACTTTGGCAGAAAAACATGTCATATTCGATTTTATCGATTGCTTTTAAGTTTGAGCAAAACAATTTATAACGTTGGTAACACTCTAAATTCAAAACGACGACGGTTATAATAACACAAAACAGTATTAAGTATGATTCTTCAGAAGAAACTTTAAAATTCGTATTATAAATAATGCAAATAGATTTATTTTTAAGTAAGGCTCAGTATATACTTATTTTATAACAGATACTATAGTTTAATTTACATAGAAGTTGATTGTACAGATTTCTCAGAACCATTATTTTTCTACAATATACTCGTATATATCCACCGTCTCGTAACACTTTCATACATTCACAAACATATCGCTTATAAATTTAATTTCATACTAACGTCATCACAGTCTTCTCACAGTTACAATGATTTCTATGTTACACTAGACTTGCTGAATAGAACAAAAAAATTGTGACAAGATTTCCGTTACGAACCAAACAGATAAATCTGTAGTACCCAGACTGGGTACAGTGGGCCAAGAAATTAGTTTACCACCCTACAGTTGAATGCAGCTTGCAGATTTATAGATAATAAAGATTGTTTTATCGATTAGGTTTACGTCACTATCATGCATCTATTTCTCTACGAAACTTCTTGTAATTTTCGATGAAAAGGAGACAATATCAAAACAGGTAAACCACTTTCTTGACCCACTGTACCTATGTAAATTAAATAAAACATGTTGGGAGTTTACGGTAGATTTTTGACCTGAGTCGATTGAGAGAATCGATTGACCAGTGTGTAAATCGTTCACATGGTTAATAACCCAGTGCAGCGCATCCACTGTAACATAGAAGTCATTGGTTTCTTACGTTATAGGTACTACAAAAATTTTGACACCATTTTAGGCAATAATATCAACTAGGTAGATATATTAAAAGTCATAATTAATTATCTAAAATAGCTATTTACAAAATGATTTCATAAAGTTACGTCTGATTCACGTATGTAGCTTAGGAACAATAAAAAAATAAAATCACATATATTATGTAGATTGATAAAAAAAACAAAATAATAATAATAATAAAATTTCTCTTATTATATATTATTTAAGACTTGTTTTATACTAACCAAATGCAACTTTATAAATTTTTACACTTGCATCATGTGGGCAATTTAAAATTTCTATTTTTCCAACTACCCGACCGATGTACATACGTATTGAGTGGCCCCTTAATTATATTTAACACTAAATTAAACACAAATGCATTATCAGCCGACTAATTTAAGTAGTGAGTTTCTAAAACCAACATCGTACGTGATTTGAGCCTTCATCCGTGGTATGATTATACGATATATTTGCTCTGGGAGATAATATAGTAGCAGTGAGACCAAACTCACATTAAATAAATCAGTCGTACAGTCAGCAAACTACGAAATCCCGCCGTTTAAGCTTAAAACACACTGGTCCTTCACATACGACGTATGCCACGCGACGTGGGAAACAGCGACACACTGGTACGACGTCTTACAACATCTGACGTATACGTTATCTTATGCGCTATGACACTTTAAACGTATGTGACAGCGTCGTACGCGTGGGATAGCATGGGAACGTGATGAATGATCAGTGTGTTAGTTATCATACAAATTGTATAGGCCAGATCCTGTTCAGAAGTCATAATGCGTGGTATAGGTCGTATGTGAAGGACGAGTTCATACATTTTCTTCTTGCAACTGTTAAGTTGTTAAGAGATTAGTATACAGTACCCGGCGATAAATATTGCACATCGACCTTTGGAAAGAGACAATCGGCTAATTTCGGCTTCATAGAGCGTTATCTCTGTCGCACGAAATACAAACACTCCGGTATCTATTAGGAGCTGTTAAAACAATTATGATTTGCTTCTTTAAATAATTATTTTTATTCTTTGCATAAAATACACCAATTTTCCTATAAGTGTTGGTTTTAGGTTCGGGTAAAATAAAAAAAACATGTTCTGAAACGACTGACAAAACGTCACAAAGGTAGTGTGCGACAGAGATAACGCTCTACGAAGCCGAAATTAGCCGATTGTCTCTTTCCAAAGGTCGATGTGCAATATTTATCGCCGGGTACTGTAATTAGTTACACTCGCATTTAACACTTAACAATGAAAACCACCAGACTTAATTCTTAGACACCAATAACTGGACTTCAATATACTCTCATTAATCACGTTGAATATTTCACACCAGAGTTTGAAGAAAAACCACGGATGCTATTTTCTCCAAATATTATTAGGCAATATAATATCGGCAAGTTTCGAACCTACATCTGAATTTATTTAATACAATTAAATAATAAAATCTACTTATCACTGCAAGCAATAGCTATCTATACATTTTGTTCTAATCGGTTACCGCATAACCTTGTACTTTTTAACACAATTTGCGAGATATACAAACTTATTAACTTAGTACTAATTATAGAGTAATTATACTGAAAACTGTTGGTAATATACCATTGGAAATTTCTAGCAATAGTAGTCATATTCTTATAAACTTTTAGAAACGACAATAAATTTATCATGACAATTGGTTCAGTATGCTGATTTCTAAAATGTCGTAAGTTATCTACTCTCGAGAAGTACATGAAATCTCTTATCAGAGAAATCCCAGGTAAATCTCATGTATTCTTGTATGACTCACTTATAAGCCGCGCAAGATGACATTGGGATTGGCGGCCATGTTGGTGACGTCATAGAGTCGTAGATTAAAGTACAATACTGTTTTGTTATCCGTACTTTTTAGCGATTAATGACGTCACGGAGCGGTTATTGTGATAAAATTCGCCTTATACCTGCGCAGTCTATTGAGATTCTGGCTCTTTTTAGTTCGGCATTATCTAGATCTTAATCTCTAAACAGTTTGTGGAACTACTCTGTATGTGTTTCGATGTTTTTCTTCTAGAACGGTTTTTATCGTGCGGTGTACGTTCTCAGGCAAATGGTCGAGTAACATTCGCGGCATTACCTGCAGTTCCATGAAGTCCTCAGCACAGGCCCACCTCATTTCGTATGTTGGCTCTGTGGTACGCACTTTCCTGCAAGAATTGATTGCTAATTAGGTATTGGAATGGACGGAACTGAATCAGCTGTTTTAGAGTTGCAAGAAAATACATTGTCAGACGTTTATTTTCACAACCAAAACCCGGTGTATTAAATATTTTATGGATTGGAAGACAAAATTCATTTTATAAAATGGTACCTATAGGTAATGATACCTATAGGTAAGTCTGAGTCATTAGATATTATGTTGTTTTTGTTATCAATTATAGATCTACAGGTAGGTACAGGAAAATCAGCACTGGTCAATGTGGCACCGCCCACGTCAGCATATGCTGAGAGGAGACCAATTTCTACGCAGATGCGGCGTGCACTAACATGCACTAACATGCACCGACGACCTTATACATGATTTTTATTTTACTAAGTTGTAATGTGAATCTTGTTTACGTAGCCTCTGTGTTTGTGAAATAAACGTCTTTTCCTTCTTTCTTTCCTTTCTTTCAGGTAAAATTAATCGTAGGTATACATAAATTCAATTCATTTACACAAAATTACCTGTCTTCAACTCCTTCATCACTGTGGTCAGACATATAATTTAAAGAGTTTATTATGAGAAAGGATTAGGACATTTCATAACATTTGTATGGTTGTAATATGTAAATGAGCTTCAGATCAAATAGATAAGATACTATGTCCGCCAGTCTAGAATCCAGATAAAAACACTTACTTTTCAATACCCATACGCTTGCGTCGCACTATGTGTAAGATTCGACCTGGAGTGAAGAGTCGCGCTGTCGAGAACCGCCGCGCGAAAACATCTCGGGACACCAGCGCTGCCTCCTGTATAATGTTGTTTACATTATAAGCCGCGCAAGATGACAATGGGATTGGCGGCCATGTTGGTGACGTCATAGTGACGTAGATTAACCTACAATACTGTTTTGTCATCCGCATTTTTCAGCGATTGATGACGTCACGGAGCGGTTATTGTGACAAGGTTCAATCTTACTCACATCGTTCGCGGCTTATCTATATCTATACTACTATTATAAAGAGGAAAGATTTGTATGTTTGTAATGAATAAACTCAAAAACTTCTGTGCCGATATCAAAAATTCATCCACCATTGGAAAGCTACATTCACCCTGAGTAACATACGTTACTTATAACCCGGTAATCTGTTCCCACGAGAACCGGGAACGAGTAAACTAAATCACGCGGGCGGAGCTGCGGCGATCAGCAAGTACATTATATGTAGTAACGCCTATATCCCCGTGGGGGTAAGCAGATTGTGCATTATACACTGAAATTTTACCAGTAGTAGGTACCTATATGGGACCAGAGTGATAACGTAACGTAAAGCCATTTTCACACGATGTTTATAATATATTTATATATTTTTTTTGGCTTCGTCTGTGATATAGACTCATGACAAACTCTTCCTCTTTACAATAAGGTAGGTATTAGATACAAATACGATTACAATTATCAACCACCAAACTTTGTGCTGTGGCTATATCAAATCAAATCAATCATGTGTAGTGATTATTGTGCACACAGCCACAGAATAGGGAATAGTACCACGACATAGCTTTGAATCAAACACACACACAGAACAAAATGACACTGAAAGTAAGTAAAGCGGAATAATTACAGTGTATTTGTGTATCTAATGTATGCTAAGTGGCTGTAGCAGTAACAAGTGACCTAGTCTTAAAAGTTATTACAAGATCGATTTGAAAGCCACTACTACAATAGGACAATATTCTGCATGAATCTACTAAGCATTTAAAATAGAAATCTTGGGAAATTATAGTATTTATACATCAAAATAAAGTAGAAAACTGGGCTATGGATTAGACATTTTACGTCCTAGTTCTTCTTTTTTTTAAAACGTGGCTCTATGTCAATGTAATTCTTGATTTTTCCCGCACAGAAGAACTAGTTACTCTGAACTAGTTCGCGGTGCGGGACAAGGAAACGTTGTTCGGTATTGCAATTGAGCGTTTGGGCCTGGATTTTTGCCCAGCGCCAGAGGTAACCTAAAAGGCAACCAGCCACGCGCTCCGCAAAAACCCAAGTCCTACGCCCTAGTTATTTCCTCTGTGAAGGGACTGGTTATTTCCAAAGTTGTTGGCTGTCAGAGCTTAGAGTCAATCGGAGGATAAACCCAATCAAAGGATCCAATAAAGGACCATCTTTTCGGTAAGATAGATAAGTAGATACGATAGAGAGAGAATTTACGCTGCTTTGAATTCGTAGGTAACTTGATACGATCCAACATCACGTCTTTTATCTTGGATTTCTGAAGTGAAACAGTTTTTATGTATGAGTAATTACGTTACAGTGGATCCCATGAGTAGGTAAGTTGTTACTTTAGTTAAGTATGAGACTAATTCTAAAACTGTTAATGTGTTATTTAAAAACAAAATAGTGGTAATACAGTACTATAACAAACACATTCTTACAAACAACATACAGTGATAAAGTGATTACTACGTACTATTAATAATGAATGTGTTATTAATTCCGATTCTACATCAATTGTTAATTATGTAAGCGGAGCAGCAAGAGCTCCACTAGTGACTAAAAGTGTCCAAAATGGGGATTAGATACATAAGCGGCCTACACATACACAGGGGCAATCTAATCTACAGTGCATATCGGTCGGAGTGTCTACACTACTATGATATTGCCCCGGCTTGCACACATCATAATAAGAACTCTTTATACCCTAGATTGCCCCTGCGGCAGGTGTTCCTATGTGTGTGTGTAGTCCGCTATGTCGTACAAACATAGATTACGTATTATTTTCTCCATGAATGCTTGATATTTTACTAATAATGATGATAGAACAAGTGTACTGTAACTACAAGCCTTACCAACCACATTTAAAGCTGAACACAGAAGCGAACACTGTTCATAGTATAGAATGGTTAACTGACAGCACTCACGGTGGACACGCTGTGGACCAATAGCGCGTCAGCGGAGTCGTCGGAGTGGTGCGCCTCGAGCTGCTCCGGGCGGCGCCACGTGGACTCGAGGTCGCGCGCCGGGACGCCGAACAACGCGTAGCCGAAGCCGTTTAGCATTATCCGGTACTAGAAACAAACAAACTATATTTTTACAATATGAATAAACGATAATCACGGACTAGACTAGAACCAGGGACTGTTACCTTTCCAGCGGGAACGTTCTACAAACTGATCGAGACACCAGTAGTGGTCTAAAGAGTTCAAAACTTGCAACCTAAATATATCAGTGTGCGACTTACGACTTACTATACTTACAAACAATATTGTTTAAATTAAAGTAGAATAAGTATTTCGTCATCCTTACCCTGTCCTAAAGATTGATCGTGTTATACAGTAATCAATGAATGGGTTAACCAGAAATTTGATATAGGTACCTACCACCCGGCAAACGGGATACCTACTTATCCCGGGAATAGATTCTTGTGGGAAAATTAACACACACGCCCCGTCGATGCTTGCTACTTTTGGTAAGGATAGGCATGAGCGCTTGCCAAAGGCTTAAGAAACTCGTATAAGACGCCTACTCACCAAGTTTCCGGTTTGTACTGAACCTGTGTGTCTAGTACCAATTCCTTACGTTAATTTGCTCGAAATACGTTTTCGTATTCCCCATACAATTCACACCAGCGCCCCTAGCGGAAGCGTCAGGGAACTGTGTGACAGTAGGTACTTACTTTGGGTAATTTAGTAGCGTGTATAGTTTGTATGATTTTGGTCCTCAAATTTTCAATACTGTGCACGGAGAGCCGCATGACGAGGTCGTCGCCGACGCCCACTGTCATCACGAATGACTCCGTGAACCGTGCAGCTTCGCGACTTATCAGCCCCGCTGGAATTCAAATAATGCAATACTTTGGTATTAAACTTCGAGTAGTCAATGATTTCGAGATAAATAAGTAAGTACCCATTAAAAATCTTGGTTAAACCACTTTAAAGTGGTGGTACCTACTAGTCCTACTACAAATATTTGTACAATACCTAATACTTATGATAGTGAGGCGGGGTAATGACCCCAGTCTATCACAGTTTCAGATACAACACTAGAATTTCTTAGGTAGCGTGGTCAGTACACCTTCGTCTCGGGTTCGATGCCCAGTTTGAAACAACACACACACATATCACGCCTATATCCCCGAAGGGGTAGGCAGAGCTGCATTACACACCCACAATTTGCCAGTATTTTTAGTCCCACGTACCTAATAAGGGTCAAGCCTATTGCCGTCACCGGGCATATTTATAATGGGTTATTTCCAAAAAGGCCGAATGAATTTAATAAAAAGTGGCAGCTATTTTGTAATATTGTAAAAAAAAAAATTAAACCCGTTGCCTTGCTACTATATGTTGATGAAAGGCAACAATATCTTACGTACATGCCGCTATGGCACAGCCAATTAAAGTTCTGGGCGTCTCGGACTATTTGAAACAAACCTTTGTTATACTCGTATCATATCTATTACTCTTCAGTTAAGGATATACATATTTAACCAAGTCTTTTTTTCAAAATTATCTGCAACTAGCTGATCGCCGCATATCCGCCCGCGTGATTTAGATTACTCGTTCCCGGTTCCCGTGGGAACACATTACCGGGATAAAAAGTAGCCTATGTTACTCATGGTGAATGTAGTTTCCAATGGTGAAAGAATTTTTGAAATCGGCACAGTAGTTTTTGAGTTTATTCATTACAAACATACACACAAAAATACAAATCTTTCCTCTTTATAATACCTACACTGGTTGACCCTTACCAGCCTTTTCAGGTGCAAGTAGATTACTTATGATCGCATTTAATTGTATGTTACAGATTGCTAAAAATAAATCACCGTTATTTAATTAAGAAGGTAATTAGTAACGGTTTGAGTGTTACGGTAATAATTAGGTTTTATTTTTTAGTTACCTACATAAACTTTATTTATTTTGTGTTACATTTCGAAACTTACGCTCGTCGGGTTAATAACGGGTAGGTAGTCTGTCTGTTTACAGATTTTTTATTTATTTTCTAAATAGAAAATACTAAATAGGTTAGGCCAATTTAATTGTGACAGTAAACGTAATTTAAAACGCCTTGAAAGATTTTGTGATTCTTTCCAGTTGAATAGCACATTCTGATTATAATTTAAAAAATAAAAAAGTATAATAATTTATCCCGATAAGTTCCTACCTAATCCGTCTGGGTATTTCCTATGTATAATAATGTTTGCATTTACAAAAAAAAGTATTTATATCAGTTTATGTAGTACTCATAAGTGGTAACCGACAATGTTAACACATTGCAAAGGTTAAGCAACATCTAGTCAGGCAGTCTCAGGATGGGTGACCATGTCTTAGGACACTGAGACCCCTCCGTGACTCGGAGAGCACGTTAAGCCGTCGGTCCCGGTTGTCATACAAATATTTATGGCAGTCGTTAGGGGTAGTTGGAGCCCTAAATCAAAAATCCGACCGGTCTAACTGCAGAACTTCGATATCGCGCAATGGTTGTGGAGGTCAGATGGCTCTACTTACATAGTTTGAGACTAGATGGCGTTGTGTGAATTGTCCTAACGTATTTATTTATTTATTTAACGTTTTTGCGTCTATCATATTTATGTGTTTACCTGGTGTTGAAAAAGCGAATACTTTTAGGTGTGGGTACCTCGGCCTTAGTTTTAAAGCTACCAATACTGCGACACCTGCTCCAAGACTGTGACCTGAAGAAGAAAAATACGTTGATATAAATACGTTAGCTGTTATTGCGAAAAAAAAATGTACCTAAAGATAGCGAAATAAGTCACAGATTAAGAACTAACGGTTCTTCCCGGTTTCGCAAAGTTTATTCGGGCATAATTTAGCATTTCAATGGTGAAATATTTTTTTAACATACACAAATCACGCCTATATCCCCAAAGGGGTAGGCAGAGGTGCATTACACACCCACAACTTGCCAGTATTTCTAGTCCCACGTAATAGGGGGCAAGTCTATTGCCGTCACCGAACACACATTATCATGGGTTATGTCCTAAATGGCCGAATTAATATAATAAATAAAATTTGGGTGCAAAGGGGCCCTTCTTACATCTATCGGGCCCCAGCGACCTCACCTGCTAGTGGCGCACCTGCTGATTAACGGACGAGGTTCGTATATTACGGTACCCATGTGGTGGCTTTGGCCCCTACGTGGATACCAGGTGGTACAACAGTGTTGGTCCGGGGGGGTACCACCGTGCAGCTGTGCTAAAGTCCCCCAAGTAACCCAGCCCAGGCTGGGTTGCGTTAGGGGTTCAGCAGCTGCACTGCCGGGCCCGGGGCGGTGTATGGTGCGGCAGGCAGGGGTCCAGTGGGGGCGAAGCGGAGTCTAGTGTGGGTGGTGTGGGTCGATTCGCCGGCCAGGGAGACCCTTAGCAACGGCGTTGCCGCGGCCGCCCGCAACATAGTCATGGGGCCCGCCTGGGACCAACCACCCCAGTAGGCTGCCCCACATGTTGCGCATAATCCTGTTGTGGTGTCGCCGCTCCGGGTGGTAACCGGTGTGGGGTAGCGGCGGCCTTGCATCAGGGAGGTTTGGGAGCCCTTCCGTCCGGCGGGTCGGCTCCGACCTAACCACACGGTTCTAGACGAAGCTAGCCTCTGCACTTTGTCACTTACTGCCGCACCAAATATCGCCCTGTCTTCACGCTTCCCCATATTTCACAATGACAGTGCAACAAGATAATAGACGGTACACAGCGGCCCCTAGAAACCCCACAAAGTTGACTTCGTTTGAGGTGGAGTTCGCGAATATCCGCGGACTCCATGCAAACCTCGATACCGTCCACCATCACCTGGAGTCGGCACGGCCTTCTGTGATGTTCCTAACGGAGACACAGATACGCCGCCCTGACGACACGTCGTACCTCTGTTACCCGGGCTATATCATTGAGGAACAATTCCGCGATAAAGCCGGGGTGTGCGTGTTCGTTAGGGCGGATGTTTGCTGCCGCCGGTTGCGCTGTCTGGAGAACCCCTCCTACTCCGTCCTTTGGCTGCACGTGGATCATGGCTCCATGAGCCAGATCTACGTGTGCGTCTACCGCTCCCACACAGGGGACACTGGAACAACAAAGCTTTTCGAATACCTCAGCGAGATGGCTGACGATGCGCAGGTGCGGTTCCCGAACGCTGACCTGGTTTTCTTGGGGGACTTTAACGGTCATCACGTTGAGTGGCTGGGGTCCCTTAGGACCGATCATGCGGGACGAACCGCCCATGCATTCGCTCTCTCCCACGGGCTGACCCAGATGGTACGGGGATCACCCGGATACCTGACAGGTCAGACCACACGCCCGCCTTGCTGGATCTACTGCTGACGAGTCGCCCAGCCGAGTACAGTGTGTCGGTACGCGCCCCACTGGGCACTTCCGACCACTGTGTGGTGCACGCCAGCTTCCAAGTGCCACCGCCTGCTCGTGCTGAACAAATGACTCGACGACTATGGCACTACTCGTCGGCAGACTGGGACGGTATCCGCGATTACTTTGCGTCCGTCCCGTGGAGCCAGCGCTGCTTTGTAGGGAAGGCGCCTTCGGATAGCGCTGCTGCCATTGCTGGCGAGATCAGTCTAGGGATAGAATATTATATTCCTTTGACTGATGTCGCCAGCATCCGCAAAGCTCGCCCCTGGTTCGGACGTGAATGTGCCGAGGCTGTCCAGAAAAAACAGTCGGCATATCGCGCCTGGGTCAGAGCTCGGGCGGCACGTGACCCGAACGTGAACCGCCTCAAAGCAGCGTACAATCGGGCCACTAGGTTCAGCAAGAGGGCCTTCAAGAGAGCGGATGCCCAGCGCGTCGCGCGGCTTGGTCAGGAGCTCACATCCCATCCCACGGGCAGCCGTGGATACTGGCAACTGGCCAAAGCCGTACAGTCAAATTTTTGTCAACCCTCGCTTCCACCACTGCGTTTTCCTGATGGATCACTGGCTCACAAAGCCCAAGAGAAGGCGGACATGCTCGCAGACCTCTTTGCGGCTAATTCCCGGGTCGATGACCGTGGCCTGCAGCCCCCCGCCATCGCCAACTGTGGCCACACTATGCCTGATATTGTTATCAGGCAATGTGATGTACGGGCAGTGCTGCGGTCACTCGACACGCGGAAAGCCAGTGGCCCTGACGGCATTCCGGCGGTGGTGCTACGAAAATGTGCTGCTGAGTTGTCTCCAGTATTAACGCGTCTGTACCGCCTGTCATACTCTACAGGCCTCATGCCGGAGGCCTGGAAGGAGGCGAACGTACAACCGATCCCCAAGAAAGGGGATCGATCCGAACCAGGCAACTATCGACCCATAGCTGTCACCTCAGTCATTTGCAAGGTGCTCGAGCTTCTTATTAATAAGCAGCTCATGCGATACCTGGAGGATCACTCGCTAATCAATGATCGGCAATATGGCTTCAGGCCAAAACGATCAACGGGTGACCTCCTGGCATTCGTCACGCATGTATGGGGTGAGGCTATGGAAAAGTTCGGCGAGTCCTTGGCTATTAGCCTGGACATTGCCAAAGCTTTCGATAGGGTCTGGCATGCTTCGCTCCTTTCCAAGCTTCCGGCATATGGTCTACCTCCTCAACTGTGCAGCTGGATTGCCAGTTTTTTATACGAGCGCCGAGTGCGGGTCCTCTGCGATGGCCAGGCTTCTCGCTTCTTGCAAGTGAATGCCGGGGTACCGCAGGGGTCCGTACTGTCACCAACTCTCTTTCTTCTGCATATCAATGATATGCTTTCCCTCGGGAACATTCATTGCTATGCAGATGACAGTACATTACACGGGAGTTACTCGGTTCGTCCGACGGCGGGGCGATCTGTGATAGAGGAGGAGAGACGACATCTCGGGGGTGATCTCGACCGAAACCTCGACAGTATCTCCCAATGGGGTGCCGAGAACTTGGTCGAGTTCAATGCCCACAAAACACAGGCGTGTGCATTTACAGCGAAAAAATCCCCTTTCCTTCCCCTACCCACTCTTCAGAATGCAATATTACCAATGAAGGACAATCTAGACATCCTTGGCATAGACGTTCGTCGAGAGCTCAATGACACAAAATACATTGAGAGATGTATTGGGCTAGCTTCGCGGAAACTAGGAATACTGAACAAGGTAAAGCGATTCTTTACACCGCACCAGAGGTGTCTGCTGTACAAAACGCAGATTAGACCCTGCGTTGAATACTGCTCTCACCTCTGGGACGGCTCCGCGAAGTATTTGCTGGACGCACTCGACGCTATGCATCGACGCGCTGTTCGCATTATAGATTGTCCGGAGGTAACGGGAAGCCTTGAGCCGCTAGCCCAGCGCCGAACAATTGCTTCCTTGGCCGCGTTCTACCGTATTTACCACGGTGAGTGTTCTGAAGAGCTCTTCAATCTGATCCCACCCTCTCCCTTCCGATCCCGAACAACGCGTGCCGGGCAGAGATGTCACTCTCGTACCGTGGAAACCGTCTTCGCGAGAACTGAGCGTTTTAAACGTTCGTTTCTCTGCCGAACGATTGTGGCTTGGAACGCCCTGCCCGCGCACGTGTTTCCTCCAACATATAACCCTGGGTTCTTTAAGCGAAGCGTGAAGAGGCACATTACTGGGTCGTCAAGTTGAGGGTCACTCTCTATAGTATTCCTGTGTACTGTGAGAGTTGCCCACAATCACCAGACGTCGCCACAGCTTACACCACAGGCGGGTGGCGTCAATTTGTCGACCTAAATATAAAAAAAAAAAAAAAAAGTAGCGGCAATACTGTAGTTTTGAAAAAAATATTGAAACCCGTTGCCTTGCGATGAAAGGCAACAAAATCTTACGTGCCAGCCGCTATGGCACAGCCAATTAATGTCCTGGGCGTCTCGGACTAGGAAATAGACACATTTTTTTAAATAGATCCATTAATACTTATTTAAGTTTATTCGTTACAAAAACATACAAATCAAATATTTCCTCTTTATAATAATGTATATTATACAGGTGAATCTTTCAAGTGGGAATCGAACCCATTGATTTAGAAAAAAAAAACCATTCTTTATTATTACACCATACGATAGTGTTGCTGTTAAGGATCAAATTCTGGGAAGTAATGATATACGGCAAATTTAAGGAAAACTTAGAATTTTAATAAAATTCATATTCTCAGAATTTGATCCTTAACAGCAACACTATCGTATGGTGTAATAATAAAGGATGTGATTTTTTTCTGAATCAATGGGTTCGAATCTCAGCTAGGATTATAGATTTTTAAAAAATCTAATGATGAGGTTTTAAGTTTCATCAAAATCGGGCTCGTGACTCCTTTGAGCATTTTTCGCTATTCCTTATAGTTCCGGATTTGGCCATCCAAGCCCACTTGAAAAATTCATTAAGGTTTTCACTAAGGTCTGGCAGCCTTTGATATCTCATGGAAATCTAAAAGGCGCTGTTTCATTGGTTAAGCTAGACTATACATAGGTACAGGGTAGATAGATACATATATAATTTTAGCAAAAAAACGACTTCAAGTTGTCAGATTGGGACCAAATAATTTTCAGAATAGGAACAAATTAAAATGGGAAGAAATTTTTTTTTTTTAAATCGGTTCACATAGTCTTAAAAAGCAAGACTGCGTTCTAGTTATTATGCAGTAATGTTACTGATAAGATAACTGAATGCCAAATGGAAATGACCAATGAAAAGTACAAAAGACTTTTGTTTTAATTATTACAATTGCACAATTATGTAGGTAGTTATAAATACCAGTGAGTATGAGGTCATAGTGTGGGTACTGTTGAAATGCGCGGTCAAGTACAGGCAGCAAACGTTTTAGCATCTTTGCAGCGCCCATACACATTCCTTTGTGGGCTGCCGTGTCTTCTGGGCAACCTATAACATACGTGGTATATTAAAAACGTGCTTAGATAATCTCATCCACTACCTTTCACACAAATACCTGCCTACTAGTAAATGTCACAAGTATTGTAAAATCTTGTAAACAAATCTTTTCTTATTCGAATAATCTCAATTTTCATAAACAATGAGGTAACTCGTACAATTTCCCCATGGCGTTTCTTCACAACAGTGGTGCCTTGTCTAGTAATTAGATTGTTAAAAAGCTGAACATTCGAATATTATTATTTGGTCCATAACGCCTACATTTCGCCTGTCACTTTGGTACCACGCACTACGGAGAAAGCTACGTTACCGGGCACTTTAGATATTTTGCCAAAGCCTTGTCCGTATGTCAGCAGGTGCACCGCGTGCAGGTAAGGATAAATAACAAACAGTTGTACCGTGGGGAACTTAGTAGTACACCAGGTACACCAACCAGTTGAACATCGCACGGGTCGGGAACGCTTGAAATGTTGGCAGAAACATTTGTACCAAACACCATATCAATACAGTACCCGGCGATAAATATTGCACATCAACCTTTGGAAAGAGACAATCGGCTAATTTCGGCTTCGTAGAGCATTATCTCTGTCGCACACTACCTATGTGACGTTTTGTCAGTCATAATGTGAACATGCTTTTTTATTTTGCCCGAACCTAAAGTTAACGCTTATAGAAAAATTGGTGTATTTATACAAAGAATAAAAAGAATTATTAAAAGATGCAAATTTGAATGGTTTTAACAGCTCAATAGATACCGGACTGTTTGTATTTCGTGCGACAGAGATAACGCTCTACGAAGCCGAAATTAGCCGATTGTCTCTTTCCAAAGGTCGATGTGCAATATTTATCGCCGGGTACTGTACAATTGATACATTTTTGTGCGTATAAATCCTAGAGTAGTAAACTAATTGGTAATGCCACAAGCCTCAGTTAGAACTTTATAAAAGTAG
Organism: Nudaria mundana; assembly: GCA_963556515.1. NCBI lineage: Eukaryota > Metazoa > Arthropoda > Insecta > Lepidoptera > Erebidae > Nudaria > Nudaria mundana. The sequence continues at coordinate 9,553,294 of OY748292.1, forward strand.
AATGTACAGTCTTACCATCAGCCTCGAACCGTTCCGATCCAGCGGTGAAGTCCGTGAAGATGTCGCTCAAAGATATGGAGCCCCTCACTGCTACTACGATACTTTCACGTTCGTGTTGAGCGATCACGCAAAACGGCAACTAAACCAAGTTAAGTCTCCATAAAACATTTGATCCATTCTGTGCTAAATTATAAGATATACCTCACAAGACAATAATTTGGTCCCATTCCAACAATTTATTGACATTTTCTCTCATTTGTCTCACCAAGATCTTACAAGACCAAATGAACTTCACCAGCAACACAGTTTGCTGGTGAAGTTCGTTTGTCTTGTCGATCAACGGACGAGGCTCTGGTGACTCGCCCTCTCTAATGAAATGTGGGTGTAGGTACAACATTATGTATCCGACATGAACCCTTCTAGGTAAATGGGCATGATTATATGCATGTATGTCGGTTCATCATTGTATTACGTTCCACACTATTATTTATTTAATAACATTGTGTATTTTTTTTATAGTCGATATCTTACTGGTGTGTATTATTTATTATGCTTTATAATAGTATCGTCGTCGTTTCTAATTCAAAAGACGCACCACATCAACAAGACGTAGGTAAGTATTATGGTTATTATTGTACGAGTCACGTGCGACTTATACTGTTTTATAAACGATAAATATGATTATAAATTAGAATTAAAATGCAAATTTTATAGACTTGTCTAGCTTTCATTCAGAATCTAAATGTTGCTTGTGAAAACTATATAGCAACTTAATTGCCGTCAAACTCTTTCAATGAAAGTCGTCTAATTGTTTAAGTTAACTTGGACCAATCCTAGTGGGTTACCAATGCACCATTTTAAACCCAACAAACCCAAAAACTAGTAGGTAAGTTTTCAACAGTTTGTATGTAAATTGGACATCAGCGTACCTAACCTGAACCGTCTGATCGATTTTTCTGTAAGAGGTGTAATTCAACTCGCATTTTTTATATAACGTCAGCATAAAAGACAGTTAGTATTTTGTTTCAGTCCCTTTTTTTCGTACGTAACGTGAGAATAGACATAGGTAAGTAGGTACTTAGTGAAAAATTTTTCATCGGTAAAGAGGATATTTCTGTTCGACAGAAGGCGCTTTTATCGATACACTCTCTTTAATCGTAAAGATTGATTTAGGGCATGTCCTACCTGAAGCTCGGTGCTTATCGTCGATATACATATCGACGATAAGCACCGAGCTTCAGGTCTTGTTTTATAACACGTGACAGAGTCCTAGCGGGAATCTTCATTTCTCGCGATAAGATTTTTTGCTTCCTAATGGGGTTTCGACGAATTCTGGCTTTAACAGCATTAATAGCCTTTGTAGTTCTAACAGCGCGCGGCCGCCCCGATCTTTTCTGGTCTTCGACAGATATACGAACATACGGCTGATACCAAGTTTTTGAAGTGTCTGGAATATGACCGACGGCTCCATACCCACTTTGTGTAAGGCGATCACTGCGATCCTATTTTCTTTAACACCCCATTCCATATTGTAATTCGATAATGGACACGAAAAATATGTGAAATGGCGCGAAATCGACAGAAGTTTTGTGTTCCAAATTCAAAATAATCAAAGTTGAAAAAAAGAAAAGTTTTAATGTACATACCTAAAAGTATTTATGACCAGACTAGTTAGATAATAATATTTAGAATTGTTAAGCCAGGGATATAATCCTGAGGCAAACGGGAATGGGATATATCCTATCCATGAGGGTGGAGCCGCAGAAGTCCGTAGCTTTAGCGTATACGTACTTCGAAAACACGGTTGTTGAACGATGCGAATATGATGTCATCGGCATGGAGTTTAGACATGTATTTGACACCAGCAAAGTTGCACAAACAGCAGTTGTCGTCCGTCACTATAGAGTTCTTGGGCCTGCAAAAAATATGAACTTATTTAGGGTACATAGGGATCACATCTAATCATCTTCTTAACTTCATCATCATCATCAAGTCTTATTTAATCAAGTCAATTTATCAAGTTTAATCAAGTCTTATTTAATTTTCTAGATCAATACATATGATAAAATAGTAAGTGGTCGATGTCTGTACATCGAAGATATAATAGAGAAACTGTAGGCTTTATGAACGCAATAGAATCCAAAATAATGGTTTTTAGAATTTTTGTCTGTTTGACTGAATGTGTGAACACGCTAATCTCAGAAACGGCTTAACCGATTTGAATGCGGTTTTCAGTAATGCGTTGTGGTTTATTTAACTTAACATTTAAGGTGTTTAATTTCAATCGGTTCATAAATAAAAAAGTAATGTCGATCTAAAGTAACACGCAGGCGGAGCTGCGGGTAACAGCTATACATAATAAATCAGACTGGTGATCAAGAAAACTATAGCACGCAGGCGGAGCTGCAGGCAATAGCTAGTTTTTAATAAAATCAAACTCAAATGAATCACGTCGCTGGTTAGTAAACTGTATCACGTGTTTGAATTATTAATTAATTAGTCTAATTTGGTGCTTGCTCTTTGACGAGTGCAAAAATGTATATATTTGGATGTGGATTTCAGTCATTTAAGCAGTACGACCTTGTCTACAGCATATAAAGAGAATGTCTGAATATTATAAAAAAAATACTTTAAATAATTATACGGTTTTACATGGTTGTAACTACGAGTATAAACGATTGTTTATGTTATTTAAGAATATTGTATATTATTATGTGTAGGTAGGTCCCGGTAACGTCAACTATCGTTTATGAAAATTTTACGTAAAATAACAGTCTCTAGGAATATGTTCCTTATTAAAAACTACCCATTAACTTCGTAAAGGACACACTGAGATACTTAGACAAAAGTTAGTTAAATCACATTTTGCATCCGCCAACTGCTTCGATGGCGTGGTCGGTAGGGTATCGGCTTTCGGCTCCAGAGTCTCGGGTTCGATTTCCGGGTTGGATCAAATATTTGTGTGATTCACCAATGTTTGTTTCAGAGTTTGGGTGTTTTCTATTTATATTACGTAAATTAAAAATATATATAGTATGTTTATCAGTTGTCTATATCCCATAGCACAAGCTTATAGCTTAGTTTGGGCTAGATGACGTAGTGTGAGAATTTCCAAACATATTTATTTATTTATATTATAACATTTCAACGTCCGTCAGTCCAACTTGTAAGTTGCACCTACAACTTCGCTAACTTTCTAGAATATTGGAAAACTTCTTAAACCGTTTAGAATTCAAATAGTATCTTCAAGTTAACTCTGCTAGTCTTGTTTTTATCATGATAATACTACATAATACATGTGCCATGGTCTGCGCTTGTGAGTGGACCATCATAAAGAGGGTACACTGAGTTCTGAACCGAAAGGTGACACCGTTTTAAATTTAAGCTATATCCAGCACATAAATAACCATTTCTTAGCGCAAAAATTAAAGAATACTGTATTAGTGACTAAAATTAAGAATAAAAGAATACTGTATTAGTGACTGATGTAGATACATGTTACCAGGGGGCTCGTGGTCTAGTGGTAACCGACAATGTTAACACATTGCAAAGGTTAAGCAACATCGACTCAGGCCGGTCTTAGGATGGGTGACCATTTCTTAAGACATTGAGACCCCTCCGTGCCTCGGAGAGCACGTTAAGCCGTCGGTCCCGGTTGTCATACTAACTAATCTATGGCAGTCGTTAGGGGTAGTTGGAGCCCTAAATCAAAAATCCGACCGGTCTAACTACAGAACTTCGATATCGCCCATGGGTTGTGAAGGTCAGATGGCAGTCGCTTCACAGAAAATATCGAAGTTCAGCCGAATCGCAGTTAGACTGGAAAGCCGACCCCAACTGAGTTGGGAAAAGGCTCGGTGAATGATGTAGATACCTGTTACCGTTTAAGTAAAATTCCCAATAGGTGTAGTGTTAGTAACGATCTTTCAACACAGATATCTGTGTACATACATTGGGATACCTAATATGGTGTATAATTATTCGACAGACACGATAATTGACAGTTTTATTTTTAATGTTCCCGTGTATCTTCTTGCTACAGTATCTCAGGTGAAGAAAAATCCTTATCCTATACACCTACTTCTCAACTGGCCTTATTTAACTGCTCTGAGATGTGAATATATTATTTCCTATATAGTTATTGTGTGTTTGGAAGTATTATAATATGCATTACATGATTATATTACATAATACTAATTGCGGAACTGTTGATATTTAAGTACTAAAGGAAAATGTTGGTATCTTTGGTTTCCTATTAAGTACAGATACAAACCAGACTGCGTCGCGGAACTATTGGTATTTACTAGAGGAAAACGGTAGCTTTAGTTTCCTAATACAGAACAGACAATGCTAAGTCTCAAGGTTAAATTATGGGTAATCTAATATTGACAGTCTTGTAGTAGCACGAAGTCATTCTAAGTAGGTAAACTAATACGAAACCTCGGTGCCATATTTGCCATGTAACCTGTGCTTGACGCTGAATTAATTTTTTTATAGTTGTTCTTGAGTACTTACACTTTTTTGATGTTAGCTATTTATAGAACTTATTAATCTTAAAAATTAAAGAACGAATTCTAGATTCAACTTACCTACAACAGCAACAAGTTAAGTGCCTCGCCAGCTTGCAGAAACCAGTAAAACAATGTCTGTAAAGAACATACGGCCAGCCGTACGCCGCTATCGATAGCCTGAGATAATACATAGCATCGTCTAAGTTCATCCACGGAGGTGTTTCGGAGAATATTTTATTCACATCTGTAGTATAAATTGGTTCTTCGTCGTTCAACATTTGAATTCTTCTCATTTCTCTGGTCTCCCTCTTCTGTCGAACTCGCAGAAGAACACATCCTGCTACTACGTCTGATGGAACTAAATCCGTTGACCTGAATAGAGCGCTGAGGAGAGCTGTAAAAGGCAAGTTAAAATGTATGTAAGAACTTAAGAACATAATGATTCTACTATGTATTGCGCTCTGATGTCGTGATCCAATCACAGAAATCGTAGCTATAATAGATCTTCCATCTCAACTCTTAGCTTTTTCTATGTCTATGATTATGATTACACATTTATGCATCAAACCCATACATAATCGCGTCTTTCTGCCAGTCTCAAAAGCTATCATCATAAATATTATCTCGAATACCTTGCCTATGTATAAAACTAATTTATCCATAATCAACCCTGTGCGCTGCGGTGTAAACTTACATTGTACCTACTCAACATATGAATACATGTTTACACAATTTCGCAAGTAATTTGAATACCCGCCCACACTGCTCGCGTGACTCTCATTTTAAATTGAAATTGCATTTGTTCAGTGTTTTTTTAATTTTCTAACTCATGATGGCTATGCATTTTATTTAAATAAAAAGGAACATTAAACTGTTTTAGCAAATGGAGTTTGCTAACTTTTTTAAATAATTTTATGTAGATATGAATCGTTAAACGGTCTTGAGCTGATCTTACCAACGGCTGTTCGCTTTCTTTTCATTAGGTGTAAAATTATAAAAAGGAACTTCGAAACATTCTTTGTAGATTCTGATCAAGTGATGGATAAAAATGGGCACTACTTTAAAAACCGATTTCTAAGGCACTTTCACATAACCAAAAATAAATTAGGCGTAATCTAAGTCTCTACATAGAGATCTTTGGCTCGTAACTTAAAAAACAAAGCAATGTTAAAAGTTAATCTAGATACTATAATACTATATAATAATACTAAAAAATAATAATAAACAAGAATTGAATAGGCTCCATAACCTCTGAACCGATTTTTTAAATTCTTTCACTAATACACTAATACCTAAGTAGATACTTTATCCCCGAATTACATAGGTTGCTTTTTGTGTTCCTGTAGGAATTGAGAACTAAGTCACGCGGGAGCCGCGGCAATTAGCTAGTCTGATATAAGATAAGATATGTATCCGATATTGTATTTACCAGCCACTTGTTGAAAAGCTTCTTTTCCATGTTCATCACGCTTGAGCCAACAGAATGCCCATCGAAATCTCCTTGACCAGAGCCCCGTGACCTTCCTGTGGTGCCTGACCTGGTTGGGCGTATCTTGCATGTCACCATAGTTCACTGAGCCCAAGGGATCAAATACCATGAACAGACCGAATATTGTCAGAGCTAGTTGTACCCAGTTGAATAGGACAATACCTGGAAGAGAAACCTACTTTTTATGACTGACAGAATACAGTCTAGTTTTTGATTTGAATTTGGAACGAATAATATAAGCCCACATTTCGCCAGTTATTTAATTAGATCCACGAAAGTGGCGAGTAAATTGCCGCTATCCGGAAACTGTTACTTGCCAGAGCATCGTCCGTTGATCAGCAAGTACAGTTGCAGTTGAGGTTGGTTTGGGATCCTAGATCTTGATGGGACCCCTTTGCAAAATCAGCATTTATCATTAAGGGCGTAACAAGACTGACAAAGAATTTCAAGAACCATTAGTAAGTTAATGTAGGTTAGGTAGCTATCTATCGACATCATAGGTACTGGCACTTTATAAGCACACATATGAACTCAAAACCACAACAAAATTGGACGAACTCAGAGTAATAATTAATAAAGGTTTAGAGATTATTACTCTGAGAGGACGAGTACTATTTTGTACAACAATTCCTTGAACTACGAGTATATTTTCTAACTATAGTAGTATCGCGTTCAGGTGTGGAGTTCTTTGATAGAGCTCCATATATATATCATTCTTTGTTCATATAGAAACGGATTTAGTAGCATACTAGTTTACTCTCTGTTCGTGGCAAATAAATACTGAACAAATTGTTCACAATAGTGAGCGGACAATAAAACTTACTTTGTATGACAATACTGGAGAACGTATCCTCTACAGAACACTGTATGAGTTCACAAAACATCCACATAGTGCCCATCACGTTGAGAGCGGTCTCTGGAAATACTAGGAGCACTCTGTGAAGAAAAGGATCTTTATTTATTATCTTATTCAAGGTATACCTATAGGTAAGAAGGTAGCCGTTATGTTCTATGGTATGGGGTTTTTAATCTTAACATAGTATAAAAAAATCGCTTCCCGCTGTCTGTCCGTCCCTATGTATGCTTAGATGTTTAAAACTACGCAACGGATTTTGATGTGGTTTTCACCAATGGATAGAGTGGTCCTCGTGGAAGATTTTAGTACATTTGTCAAGCGGGCTAAGCCGCGGGCATCCGTTAGTAAGTTACTAAAGAATAAAAAAATATAAAATCATAAATTTGTTTCAACATATTAGTTACTATTTATCTACCTAATTAAGAAAATTTTAAATGTAAATAGTATACAAAACTAATTTCACGTTTTTTAAATTTTCTATGTAATTATGTTCTAGTCTGTCTCAAAAAAGAAGCCCACATAATGTTTTAAAGGGAACGATTTCCCGGCCGTTTTTTTTTTTAAATTCCGCGGCCCAAGGCCGCGGCCGCTCTAACGTCCGTTGCCGGGCGTCTCTAGTTACAAGCAGATATTTCCAGTGGCGCCCGGCAGACTTTGACCACCTTTGTGGTCTATGCGGGGGTTTGGTCGGGATGAGAATCCGGCGTCGTTGGGGTAGGGTTTTATCCCGCGTCAGTGAGTGAATCTGGTTGAGTGCTATGGGGGCAAAGGCCCCGCAGCACGCAACCCTTCTAGCCTGCTTCTGTAAGGACGGCGGGTGGCGATCCCACCGTCCTCAGGCCCCGATCATGGAAGTCGATGGTCTTGGGCGTAGATGAGTCTGCGGCGCTCTCGCCGCTGACTACGGAACTCGGCGGGGAGGGTACGCTCCCTCGCCCTCTCGGCCGCCTCCTTCAGGAGCATGACTTGCTCGCAGAAGGAGACTATGGCTTGGAGTATGTTTCCAGCGAGAAGATATCCACGCCCAGACCCACTACGAGGTCCCGGCGCTGACTAGCCCACGCTGAGCACTCCACGAACGTGTGGAATGCGACGATTTCTTGACTTATAATACCGGCAATATATTGAGAAGCAATGCTATGAAAACGTGATAAAGGCAAACAATCTGTATTCGTAACAGTTTTTCAATTAACTAATTTATCAAGTGTCGTTAAACCTATTGATAATAAATCTATTGAACATAATTATTAATTATAAACTGTACAACTATGTACATAATATACGATAGTTCCTTAAAGAACTCATTATAAAAACATCATAGCATATATTAGTAATATTTAGTAGCTTGTTTATTTATAAATAGATCAGAAGCACGCTTGTTATGTTTAAGTACTTTAAACGTATAACATCGTAGTTTTATCTTAAACAAAACGCCACTTTAATAAATAAACATTATTTCAATTGAGCTAGCGTAGGCATAATAAAGGCACTGAATAGTTAATTGATACAGAACGATCATTAAAATCAATGAAATCGTCATGGTCTTAATTGCGTTCCGGAGGGGGCTTTCCCACAAGGTCCCTCTTCGAGGTATGAGGTAGAAAGATGCAGACATCATGCGGTTGAACAAGAACTCCATGCCATGGAAAGAGGTTCAAATTAAACATAGATATTGTAATTTTAGATACATTATGATTTTGAAGCTTATCTATAGTTCTCGTAAAAATTCTGCTTAGTTTGAGACTAGGTGACCTTGTACCAACCTATATTAGTGCAAGTTACCATATTTATTCATTTATATGATACAATTTAACCAACTATGTAACTTTAATAATATTTCTGGCCCTGATCCACCCTCTTTAATTATTCTTTGAATGAATGTATTGGAGTCCCAAGTCCCAACAAAGTCTTTAGATATGATCTCAACGTCACCTGTACCTAAGTGGTGCACCTTGACAGACGAGACCCTGGCAAACATAAAAGCCGTCGGCTAACGGTAATAAACTCGCCTCCAATTTGGGACCAATTTAATAAAATACTCTTACTCAAAATATGCCTCCGCCTACCTTCTTCGGGAAAAAAGACGTGATTCTATGTTTAAAATTCAAGAACAGAATATTTAAGAGGCGATCTTTCTGTACATAAATCTTTTATGGTTATTTTATTCTGTGCCTCAGCTAAATGAGATACTTAAGTCTATTTATAGGTAGTATGTAGTCACATCTTGGTTTATGGTTATTAATATTTATCAGCATCTATTTATAACAAATTGATTACAGCAACGTCATCGCACAGCCAGCCACCGTCATCTTCAGTCGATAAAAAATATGGGTCACGTGACCGACATTTTCTTCGATATGATTGGTTGTGTAAGTCAATCGACGATGAGCATTCTTGCGGCTACAGGTAGTCGAAAAATACTTGGGATAGTAGAATGAACTTCGCTAATGACATGTACGACGTTGCCGAGTCTCTCAGCGTAATGTTTCTACATTATTGGCAAATATCACTATTTACTGTAAGGTGCGTAAAACCTTTATGCTAGGTTTTCAGAAAAACAGTTGTCACTGTTTAGAAAAATATGTAAAGGAAAATGTCATTCAGTGTGATTTAGTTAAATAATTTAGATAATGGTTTGATTGTGTTTACTTGGATAAATAGTGTTCATTAACCATGTTGATCATCGTCAAATAAAGATAAGTTTACACATATTTATAACTTGTTGCTAGGATCTTACCGAATTTAACTATGTAAAGTAAAGGGGGAAATACATCGTTGGGTGAATGGTGAGCGTTGTCCATGTTTGGCTTAAATGAAACCACCCCTTATACAACTAGTGGTTCTGTGAACCGTAAACTTCGGGGGCTTTGTTTAGAAAATTAATTTTTCTATTTTCTTTATTGCTCTTTCATTTTTCATCCAATCCAAAAAATATCATTCACATGTTTTTCATTGTAAGCAAGGAGTGTGTGTGTAAAGTTTCATGAAAATCGGTTGATAAATACGGCCGCAAACATGATCTGACAGAACTCGTAGATATAGAGATGTAGAGATGTTTACAGACGAAAGAAATTCTCCCCAGTCTGCAAGTTGAAACGGAGACTTCGGTCGCTTCGCTCCCCCAGTTAATTATAATTACGATTTCAATAAAACGAACTTCATGACAAGACTAAGGCATGCTTATTGTAATCTCGAGAAATCGAGGACCAGCGGTCCCAATTCCGCCAGGATCTCATGGAGTCATGGAGGGTGCAACCCAACTGGGGTACCACCACCATCGCGGCGGTGAGACCGATCATGGACGATTGGCTGCAGAGGCAGCATGCTGACCTCACGTATCGTGCGACGCAGATCGTTACCGCGCATGGATGCTTAGGTGGCTATCTGTTTCGCATCCATCGTGAGGTCACACCCCGGTGTCAACACTGCGAGGTTTCCGACTACGTCACCGCACTCCACACGTTGGTGGACTGCTCTACGTGGGCGAGTCAGCACCGGGACCTCGTAGTGGGTCTGGGCGTGGATACCCTCTCGCTGGAGACCATGCTTCAAGCCATGGTCTCCAGCGGGAGTAGGTGGAACGCGGCCGTGTCCTTCTGCGAGCAAGTCATGCTCGTGAAGGAGGCGGCCGAGAGGGAGAGGGAGCGTGCCCTCCCCGCCGAGTTCCGTAGTCAGCGGCGAGGGCGCCGCAGACTATTCTACGCCTAAGACCATCGACCTAAGAGGATCGCCACCCGTCGTCCTTACAGAAGCAGGCTAGAAGGGTTGCGTGCTGTGGGGCCTTTACCCCATAGCACGCAACCAGATTCACTCACTGACGCGGGATAAAACCCTACCCCAACGACGCGGGATTCTTATTCCGACCAAACCCCCGCAGAGACCACAGAGGTGGTCAAAAATCGCCGGGCGCCACTGGAAATACGTTCTGCTTGTAACCAGAGACGCCCGGCAACGGACGTTAGAGCGGCCGCGGCCTTGGGCAGCGGAACTAAAAAAAAACGTTAGAACCCGCGCAGAAATGAATTATTCTGGCTAATTCTTTAAATTCTAGTCTATTCTGGCAAAATTGGACGAGCTGGAATAGTAGATCATATAATTTATAATTAGGAATAACCTTGATTATTGATGTCACATTTAATCAGGCTTATATCGGCGAGGGGGTAAGTAGAAGTGTGTTACACATCTGGATTTTGCTAGCAGTTTTTCCGAGCTCTATATAGCTACATATTATGAAAAATAATGATCACTCTGCAAAACGAATCTAAATTGAAATCGACAGCACATAAGTTACCACATACCGTCTCTGCATTCGAGGCTTTGTGATTGACACAGTCCATATGAGGAGCGCTTGAAAAAGTCGTAGAGAGCGTGCAGATCTAATGGAGACATTTAAGATCTTGAATGGTCATTATGACATCGAAGGATTTGACAGACTATTTTTACGGAATTAATACACTCTTCTAAGAGGCCACCATCTAACGTTGCGGACTAGTTTGTCACACAACAATCCACATAAGCACTTCCTAACCTACAGAATTGTTAGCCTGTGGAACAAACTTCCGGACGAAGTGATATCTGCAGAAAACGTGAATCAGTTTAAGAATAGGCTTGATATATATATCTAAACTCCAATAGAAGCTAGTGGAGAGTAGCAGGATACAGGCTCTACCAGTTATTGCAACTGCTAGAGCCATATATTAAATCTAGTGTTTATTAAATAGGTAATAACTGTTATCAAAATATTAGTAGACATAGATCACAAAGGTATTACACGACTTGAAGACAACAAGTGCAGCTCTTTATTTACAGGTTGTTTATTAGATATATTCTAGCGTGAGCTTACTGCCTGTCTAAGACTGTAGGTAAGAAGCTTGAAGTCTGTAGGTATTAAAAACCAGTGTTACAACGTAACTAAAGTAATAAATTTATATGAGTTCAGAAGATTTACTGTACTATTTTATTACAGGCGGAGTTCATGGCCCTTCTTAAGTAGGTACCTGTCACTAGGTTCTTTGACCTAATGCACTCATGCAAGAATGTGTACAGAAATAATTAGCTAAGGGGCCCTACCAACATCTTCCGGGCCTATCAGGCCTTCAGGGTTATCCTCAGCTGCTGACCGGACGAGACTCTGACAAATACTTATACTCCCCGGATACGGCAATAGGTTCGCCACTCATTACGTGGGGGTTAACGAATTGGTCTAGTGTGTGTTCGTGTGTGTGTGTGTGTGTGTGTGTGTGTGTGTGTTGTGTGTAGAATTGGCTCCGCCCGCCGGGAAAAAATTACCTAGCGTCAACTGTAAAAGGTCCTACAACAGTTGTTACCTACTTGGAAGTTGAAACGAATATTTTTTCAGAATTTTTTTTTTGATCTATATTATCACAAAAAGCTTTAGATTTTATTTTCACAAAAACCTCAAAAGGAACTAAAAGGATTTCGTCTGAGATATAGTTAGAGTGCCCCTACGTAGACTAACTACGATATATTTTATTCCATCAATGAGTTCCTATGGGAAAAGAGACGGATGAACTACGGCGTCCATAAATATTCCAGTAAGGTTATCGTTGGGGAGATTCATAACGAAGGTCGCATCGTAATTGCATATATCAATATATTTGCTTGATGTATATTGACCTGAAAAACAGCGATAAAAGCAGCTGACAAAAGCGAATCGAGGACGGGTCAGTAATTTGTTTTGCATGGCCCATGCCAAAGGCCTCCTGCAACTTGTGTAAACTGCTTTATCCCATGCCACCGGGCTTTATCAAAATCATCAAGCCAGTCTTTTTGATACGTGTACACGTCATTGCGCTGGGTCGACCAGGGTAGTTATTATAAAGTATAAAGAAACAAACGCTAGTTTCAGCTAACTTGAAATATGTGTAATAAACATATACACGAGTAGACAGTGATGCCAGTCGTCAGAGATACTGTCGGAATTTCGGAATTATATTAGGTACTAGCTGTTGCCCGCAGCTCCGCCTGCGTGTTACTTTAGATCTACATAACTTTTTTATTTATGAACCGATTGAAAACCAAACCTTAAATGTTAGGTTGAATAAACCATAACGCATTACTGAAAACCGCAAATTCAAATCAAAAATTCAAATCGGTTAATCCGTTTCTGAGATTAACGTGTTCAAACATTCAGACAAACAGACAAAAGTTCTAAAAAACATTGTTTTGGCCTTTCTTGTAGCAGAAGCGCAGGTCGTATACCTCGGCACGCTATTCTAAACGACATAATTCGTAGGGCTCTTTCCACCGCAGATCTTCCGGTCGTACGTGAACCAAATGGTTTAGCACGAAGCGATGGAAAGAGACCGGACGGTATGTCGTTGCTACCCTGGAAGAAGGGAAGGCCTTTGGTGTGGGACGCTACATGAGTTGACACCTTAGCACCTTCACACCTTCCAAGCACATCCGGATGTGCCATTGCTGCTGCTGCATCGGCTGAAGGCCTCAAACGGCGTAAATATGCTAACCTAGCAGGTGATTACATATTTGAGCCGTTTGGGGTTGAGACACTGGGGTCATGGGGTTCGAGTGCTCACCGCCTTTATAGAGACATTGCTAAACGCTTAATTGATGCTTCTCAGGACCAGAAGGCTGGCTATTTTCTGGCCCAAAGAATAAGTATCGCCATCCAACGTGGCAACACAGCCAGCATTCTGGGAACATTCCCAGTCGGCAATGACGCGGAGGATTTTTTAAACGATATTTTGTAATGTAAATATTTTTAGTATATAATTATGTTTATTGTAATTCTTATTACAAATAAATAACTCAAAAGTTTTATTGCGTTCATAAAGCTCCCCCACAACAGTTTCTCTATTAAATCTTCTATTATATTCTCTATTATACCATACAAATTCATCTTAAGATGAAATATTATTTATTATCTTCTCGTGTGTGATAGTCCATTGAATTGTATGGCAAGCGATATTTTATCTTAAGATAACGTGTGCGCCCCTTAGTGAACTCCACTGCAGGTTTTTTTTTTAATTCCGCGAGATCGCGGCCGCTCTTATGTCCATCGTCTCTGGTGACAACCGAAGGTATTTCCAGTGGACGCCCAGCGGACTTTGGCCACCTGTGTGGCCTCTTCGGGGGTTCGGGGTCGGAATGAAAATCCCGCGTCGTTGGGGTTGGGTTTTATCCCGCGTCGGTGAGTGTATCTGGTTGCATGCTGTGGGACTTAGGTCCCGCAGTACGCTACCCTTCTAGCCTGCATCTGTAAGGACGACGGATCGGAGCCTGAGGACGGCGGCATAGCCGCCGTCCTCAGGCCCCGATCATGGAGGTCGATGGTCCTGGGCGTAAATTAGTCTGCAGCGCCCTGGCCGCTTACTGCGGAACTCAGCGGGGAGGGTACGCTCCCTCTCCCTCTCTGCCGCCTTCTTCGCGAGCATGGCTTGCTCGCAGAAGGACACGGCCTCGTTCCACCTACTCGCGCTGGAGACCATGGCTCGGAGCATGGTTTCCAGCGAGAGGATAACTCCACTGCGGGTGAAGTAACATACGACAAACTTATTATTTGCGGTTGGTACAGTAATAGGGTCTAGGGATCGAACCGCAAGATTAAGTTTGTATTTTTATTGTATATACTTTTCCGGGATTAAAAGTACCCAGTAGGTGCCCAGGATATTAAAGAATAATTATACCAAGTTTTATCGTAATCGAACCGGTAGTTATTGCGTGATGCCTGAACAAACAGACAGACAGATAGACAAAAATTTTTTTAATCTGATTTTTGGGTACGGTGTCGGTCTAGTAACATCCCATGCCATTTATTTTTTTTATATTTTCAATGTACAGAATTTTCACTTCTACAGATTTATTATAAGTATAGATATAGATAGGGTTCCGTAGTTCCAGCCTCAGAACCCGTAGTTTCGTCATGTCTGCCCGTCCGTCCTCATCTTTCCTTTTAAACGGTTACACACACACACATATCATGCCTATATCCCCGAAAGAGTAGGCAGAGGTTCATTACACACCCACAACTTGCCAGTATTTCTAGTCCCACATAACAGGGGGCAAGCCCGTCACCGGACACATTATTATGGGTTATGTCCAAAATGGCCGAATGAATTTAATAAAAAGTAGCAGCAATATTGTAATTTTGAAAAAAAAAATTGAAACCCAAAATCTGAATTGTCAGCCGCTATAGCACAGTCAATTAAAGTCCTGGGCATCTCGGGCATAATCATGATGGTAGTTATGAATGTAGCAGGAAAACTAACGGCTTAGATAACTTTGTTAGTTCAGGATTTATAAAGACCATGGGTCACTACGGAATCCTATTCTATTCGTGGCCGGACACGCAATTGGCCGTTTTTTTTAAACGTTCACGCTGACTATTATTTTCTTGCATATCTAACAACATTGCGTAGTTTATTTTTTATTACAAACGTGAATACGGTTGTTTTGTTTTTTTATTTCTTTATTTTTTCATGTATGAACAATCATGGATGTAATCGATTTGTTTTTCTAATGTCTGTAAATTCTTATCGTTAATAATGTTGGCCCGTGACTTCGTTTCCATAGGATTTATTTTCACCAAGAATTTTCTTTTGACGCTTGGCATTAAATTATTGAATATCTTTAAGCACTTTCGCAGCAACGGAAGCTCTCAAAAACCAAATTAAAAAATTTGAAAAAACCTACGACGTGTTAAAAAGTAACTGAAAAACTTTTTTTTTAATTTTAGAGAGCATAGATTATATACTGGAGCGCCCTCTAGTGGGTTAAACTGCATAAAAACCGTACTAGTAGTTACGGACTTGCAGAAACAAATGTATACTGCAGCGCCGCCTGGTGAGTTGTCATCGTAGCACCTATCTAAGAACATGCACCAATTAAACCCAAACCCATAACTGAAAACTGAATCAAAATCGATCCAGGATTTTTGAAGAAAAATGGCAACATGTATATGCACAAACAAACACACAAACAAATAAACATCCTCTCATCCCAAACTAGGTAGGTATTGTGACATGTATGATCGATCTAATAAAAAAAAATTACAATGCGAATCAATATTTCCTGACATACGCGTTCAAACATAGCGCAACTAGGATAGGTGTCCTGTTGCTTTGGTCGGAGTCGGAGTCTAGTGTGTGCCATTTTATAATACCTATAATATAATTCTTCAATAATAGAGCAGTCAGTAGCGTCATCCGGATTTAATTGTATTAGTTCAAGAAATCTTTTACTACTTATATTTAAAGGAAAAAAGTAGGTTCTCACGGTGAATGAATACTCTTTTTGGACTCGAAAGGACTTGGAATAATCTATAAAAACAACTCTTTATTTAATAATGTTTTGATTACCATTTTGAACTTGTAATTATTATAAAGAAGAATAACAACAAACCTACATACTTACATATTATTATCACACCTTTATCCCTGAGGGGGTAGGCAAATGCGAATTACACACCCGTATTTTGACAATAATGTTGTTTACGCCCCGGGTCCATATTGGCTCACCTAAAGTTCTTTACCCGAAATTGTTCTTCTTAATGATTTGTAATCCGAATGATCACTCTTCCTAAAATTTTTCAACCTAAAGTTTTCATTCATACTATTTGTAGTGCTACCGGCGATGTTCATAACACTCATGTTTCCGAAAATTGTAATTAATAATATCAATGTCAATATATTTAAATTCCTACTGTTTTTTATCATAACGCTTTTATCCCTAAACATAATTGGGACCGATTCGGTTCTGGCGTTATGTTCACAGTTCTAACCTAACCTAAACCAAAGAAATCTAAAAAAAAAGATATGAGTTTAAATAATAGTGTAAAAGATGATGGTTATATTGAAAAAATGTAGGAAAACAAATAAAAGTATAATATATGTTTATTGCTACTGACATTATGAAGTTGAATGCTTCGAAATTATGAACATTAGAGACAGAGTAGTTAGGAATGGTGATTGTTAGGACGAAAAATGTTAGGAAGAACATTTTCGGATTTCCAATTATCGGAGTTGAAAATTTAGGTGAACTTTGGCGCACCCGTTTACACCACGTTATAAAAATATGGGGTAAGCCTTTTGCCGTTATCTCAAAACTCAATAACCATGGAGAGACGGATTGTGATATAATTCTAACACACAGGACATCACGTGATCCGTCCTTACAGAAGCAGGTAACCGATTCACTCACCGACGCGGGATAAAACCCTACCCCAACGACGCGGGATTCTCATCCCGACCAAACCCCCGAAGAGGCCACACAGGTGGTCAAAGTCCATCGGGCGCCACTGGAAATACGTGTGTACCAGAGACGCCCGTCAACGGACGTGAGCTGGAAGCGGCATTAGATCCGCGGAATTAAAAACAAAAAGAACAACACGTGGTTGAAGTTTCGTTCGAGCTATATGGTGGCTTTTCATTAGTAGTACAATGTGGGACTGCTGTCGTGTCGGACGGAGACATAAAGCAGGGCTAACACAGCTAGCGCCGCCGCCGCCCGCTGCACGCCGTCTCGGTTCAGTCGATACCCAATGACATTACAGAAAATCTCAAAAATAGTGTTAAAAGTCACATGACCGACATTTTCTTCGATATCATTGGTTTGTTATGTCGATCAGCTTTAGTCGACACTGGCCTATGAAGAGCCACTACATAAATAGCTCGAAACTAATCGCTTTACACCGACTATAACCGTTACCCGTGTTTTATTAAAGCTCGCGGTAAGTGTACAAAATTTTAACATGTTAAACTTAATTTAACTTTTTACGGTAATAATTTAACACGGTGTAGGTAATGTCACATATTTCTTTGAAACTATACCCACTTAACTTAACATTAGAAACAAATGACGTTTGAATCGTGTTGACTGTTATAATGCCATGTTTTGTGTGTACCTAGTGAAATACATACGTGGAAATGTAATATGCTGTACAAAATCACACAACACTTATGACTGTTTTTCTCCCACTGAGTGTAACTTTGCCGGTGACGGGTACATGATTGAGCACAACATTAACTAGGTTATGCTTATCATTAGAAGATTATATTGCAATACAAGTTGCAACAGCTGCACTCGAATTCAGCAAAATTAAAACTAACTGTTCTCCAAGGCTCCTAGTAGGGTCTAGGTAGCTATATCGCACCAAACTCTTGTTTACTTTTACACATACAAAATAAATACTCCTTTAGCCCTGAGGGGGTAGACAGAGGTGCATCACACACCTAATCTCCCCGTACCTAATAGGGACCAGTCCTATTGCCATTATCAGGTAGGTACATAATCATAGCCATTCGGTAATCCGAACCAAAATTTCAACAGTCAGAACCAATGTTTAATACCTTCATTTAGCAATTATTTTTCTTTGCATTAACCATCCACTTTCTATATAATTTGTGGATATTACATTAATATAATATAATCACACCTACATCCCCAAGGAACCTAAATTCCAACAACTAGGCGCGATGTTACGTTCCCATAACCACTAAATATTAAATATTGGATGGAAACAGGCGTTACCTGGCGAAAATCCATGACAAAGTAATGGTAAGTAAGATGTTAAAAGCTTTTTAAATTATAATAGCATTATTTTTTCGCAGAGTTTAAAAGACAACAAAACGTCGACAATTGTTTCGCCTCTAAACGAGGCATTATCAAGACTGTCTCAAAGAGAACAGCTGTTCTCTTTGAGACAGTTTTGATAATGCCACGTTGTCTTTTAAACTCTGCGAAAAAATAATTCTATTATAATTTAAAAAGTATTTAAACATCTTACTTACCATTACTTTGTCACTAAATATTAAACAAAATATATTACTAATTTTAATTCGTACTTGATTAAAAGCAGTGGTGACACCATTTTTCTGACGTCAATGTCTGTGATGGTGCCTCGCGCAGACTGTTGCGCCAGCGCAGCTAGTAGTAACATCAGCGCCGCCTGCAGCGCTAACGTACCGCACAAATACAGCCTTACGAACGTACCACCTTGCCAGCCTTCGTTCTGGCAATGCCATGTTACTGGATACAGAACTTCTACCACGAGGGCTATTAATACGAGCCTGTGGACAAATTATACACATTAATCATTTTCATCAATCAAAAGATAATTTCCTTACTTACTACAGGTTGGCGACGAGGCAAGAAACTGCAATATACTCGCCCTATATTACTTGGGACTTACAAAATAGCAAAGGAAATAGGTGATTTTGCGTGTGTGTTTTGATTTATTGTGTTTGACTCGATATACGAGTATCTTATACTGCCATATAAGTAGTTGATCAAACCTTTGAAAATGTGAGGGTAAAAGGACTACTATCTATTCTCATACGTACAAAATATACAAGTAAAAATAATAAAAAACGGTTGAGCAACTTCCAAGGAGTGCGATCACAAACACAGAGACACAAATTAAATATTTGAAGATATAATGGAGCACAGTTGACTGCTGTCGGCTGGTGTAGAGTTACACTGCGTAAAAAAATAAGCCAGTTGCTTTATGTACTACTCTCTTTCCCATTTCCAATAACATATAGCACAAATAAAAGGTATCATACAATAGACAAGAAATATACTATTATTATGAAATACTACATACTCAATTTAATATTTCTGTTATCTTCTATAATATAAAAATGAATCGCTAAATGTGTTGCTAAGCGCAAATTTCTAGAGCAGCTGAACCGATTTCGCTAATTATTTTTTTGTTGTGATCGTTACTATCAGGAGAAGGTTCTTATGGAGGAAAAAAAGTTTAGCGGGACATTAAAAATTTATGTGGTACGAAGTTCGCCGGGACACCTGGTAAGTAATACACTATTTAGTAATCTGTGGTAATACTAGTGGTTCTGGGAACCGTAGACTTCGGGAGCGGCTTTGTTTATTGTATTTATTTGCATGACTTTTGATTGTATTTATATGGGTTGATATGGTTACGGATTGCATTCTTGACAGGCCGTAGACTTCGGGAGCTTTGTTTAGAAAATTTATTTTTCAATTTTCTTTATAAAGGCTTGGGCAAACCAAAAGCAGTTGCAGCGCAGTAGCAGTGCGGTAGCAGTGCGTCTACGTTAGTAAATAATGTAGTTATATGAGGGATGACACACTGAACAAAAGCGGGTCCGCGTTTGTTCAGTGATAAATACGGCCGCAAACATGATCTGACAGAACCCGTAGATATAGAGATGTAGAGATGTGTACAGACGAAAGAAATTCTCCCCAGTCTGCAAGTTGAAAAGGAGACTTCGGTCGCTTCGCTCCCTCAGTAAAAACACAAATTTTTGGCCATTCTCACTCAACGTCATCTAGCCCAAACTAAAGTATAAGCTTGTGCTATTGGATCCAAAAATGTTATCAGTTGTCTAGAGACAACTGATAACATTTTTCGACACACATAATATTTGATTCGATCCGTGAATCGAACCCGAGACTCCGGAGTCGAAAACCGATGCACCGTCCACGCTTCTGAAGAAGTCATCAACTACTTAACTTTTGTTTGGATTCAAAGAATCCTAGGTGCTAATGAGCTCACCCACATCTCCAAGGCCCAAGTTATCCTAACGGACGAAGCCCTGGAAACCCAGTCCCCAGAAATGGCAATGGGCTCGCGACCTCTTACGTGGGGCTAACGAAGAATTATGTGGCGAAACTTGGGAGTCTAAGCGCCGCTGTCGAACACTTCGAGATAGAGACGTGATTTGTATCTGTCTGTATCATAAAAGAATCCTACAGATCTCATACTCGACAAAGATGAATTCGTTTGCAACAGAGTCAGAGAATAAATACCGCATAGGTGATAATATGAATATCACCCTCAGCCCTAAACTTTAAAAAGATAACGAAAAATATTTTCTTTCTTCTTGTCTACATTTAATGAGATCATTAATCTTCTTTTGCTTGTTATTACGACGAAAAAACACACATCATTAGAGGCATAGAGCAAGTTTCTTGGAACATAATTTACTAACGTTTCTTAGAAAGGAATTTACCAAGTTTATATGGTATCACAATAACACACCTACGTAATATTACCAAATCTGTGGTAGGTATCACAACTCTTTGCTTGTTATATGGACTTATTCTTGTGGTGAGTACCTAATACATTTAATTTTATTCTCCAAAGTGGTATTACGTTACATACGCGCTTCAAACATAAATAAAGGAAGCAATTGAGCAGCAATGTGATCAAAGGGTCTGCTGATTGGAGGGCAAATCCCTTGAAAGAAGTGCGCTGTCAGATCTGTCAAAGTCAAGGTCACAAGGTCACTTTGTTACTTAATCTTTTAAACTTAACCATCAATGTCACCTATGATCAGAGTGTCTAGTGTCTTTCTTTGTGTAACGTTGAGTGTAAAGTTGTGATGCAACAATTACAAAAAAATGGGGTAAGATGTTGATTTTTTTATATAATTGCACTAATTTCGCTAAATAGAAGACATTATAAACGTCTACATATGTTTCACCTACTCACTAGGCATTCTCAAGACTGTCTCAAAGAGAACAGCCATTGTTTTATCATGGACTTTCGCCTGGTAACGCCTGACTCCATTCAATAATTTAAAAAAAATTTTTTTTTCTTTCTTCTTTCTGCTAGTACCAGTTCCTTAAGTTAATTTGCTTCGTTTTCGTATTCCCCATAAATTTCATACCAGCGTCGTTTGCGGTAACATCAGGGAACTGTGTGAAATGTATGGCGGAATACGAAAATGTATTTCGAGCAAATTAACGCAAGGAACTGGTACTAGACACACTGATGTGATCCTTGCGTTCTTTTTTCAAATGGGAATGTGTCGTTTAGGCATTATCACTTATCTAAAATGTAGTATTCTTCAAACAAAATTGCTATCAATTGAGCTATACGCCATACAGAACTATTAAAATGAAAAAAAAAACCCATAACTAGAAACATTACACTTGGATTTTTTATATCTACAATCTAATTTTGACTGGGTACAGTTACTAAGCAATTACTTTGTCTGTCTTAACATTTCGACCGTAAGTATGTAATTATTTTGGCACGAAATTACTACACGAGAATTTGTGCTGTTCGCCGTCGGTTCAATGAATGAGCCCAATACACATAACATACGGTCGATTGAACTATAGACAGAGAACAATTTAAAACCCATTAGGAGGCAATCAGCCGAGATCCGAGGGTCGTAAGGAGAGCTTAGAAACTGTTAATATTGAGAGAAGGGAAAGTTCATTAAGTATCAGACATTATCATATCTATGTGGAGGAATAATCTACTTCTATTGTGTCTGGCTGGCCTTTTCCACAAAACTAGTATAAATAAATACCTACATCTAAAACTATGAACTTGTTAATTCCCCCGAAATGCGACATAACGGGTACACTGATTGGTGTAGGTACTGATTGGGTACACCAACCAGTCTGCCTCCATCTATAATCTATAATTTAATAGAAGCGTCGGGGAAGCGACTAGTACCTTTGATATATCGATCGATAAGGTCCCTTTTATGTGCAAAAATCGTCTAGTCTACGTACCTATTTAGTATTCGTTTCATATCAGCGTACGTGTTGCATTAATAGGTATCTACTTATAACAAAGCACTTACTGAATTTTGTTTATACTTCAACTACGAACAATAAATCATTGCCTGTGACACAATATTAATCACAGACTTGCCCTTTTACGCCCCACTCAAAGGGCCGTTAACGACATACTTGCCCCAATAACATTAATTGCATGCTATCACATTTCTTATACTATTCGTAGAATACATTTGATGTAGTTAGTTTTAGGTCTTAAGAGTGACTAGAATATATTCTGATATCACTCGATGCTTGCAGGAGATAAACTTGCGTCAGTTATTATTATTATTTCCAACGGGGACGCCGGCAACCAGACGGACGATCCACCCGCGACGTTTGTGGGCCATTTCGTCCATTTCCCCAATTCTCCCCTTGGGGAGAGTGTGGTTGATCTAGCTCACGGCCCCCTGTCGAACCTTCCCGTGTCCTTTACAAATCTTATCATCTGTTCCACCTTCAGATTGCTTATGTCTTCTTCATTCAGTCTGTCCGATCCCAGGATTTCCCATCTGATCAGTGAGTACATGGGGCATTCAGCCAGCAGGTGGAAGCTTGTTTCTTCGCTGTCCATGCACTCCGGGCATTTGGGGTCGGTTTTTACTCCTATCACTGTCAGATGTCTGTTCAGTCGACAGTGTCCTGTTATCACTTCTATGGCGAGCCCCATGTTTCCTCTTGGGAGTTTCATGAAATGACTCGTCTTTTTCTTGTCCATTCCCTTGATAAAGATTTTCGACTGTCTCATTCCAGTCGAGGTCCTCCATCTTTGGTTGGTTTCTACTTTTGTTCTGTGACTGATTACTCCTTTGGTGATTTTGTGCGTTATGGGCAGCCGGGGCTCCGGTCCCACCCAAGTTTTCTTCAGCACCTTCTCTGGCTAGTTCGTCGGCCCGCTCTTTGCCCGTGTTACCCTCGTGTCCGGGGACCCAGGCAATCGTTAGGTCGGTGTTCTTGGCCAGTCTGTCCAATTATTTCTTACATTCCTTAACTATTGCTGATGTTGTTTCCACTTTGGCAAGTGCTTTCAGTGCAGCCTGGCTATCGCTGTAGATGGTCATCTTACCCGTTGTGGTAAGGTGTTGCACTATTTCCACACATTCCTTTATGGCATATATCTCTGCCTGAAAGACGCTTGCAAATCTTCCTAGGGGTATTGACTTATCTATTTCTGTTCTGTCATTGCATTTTTTATGCACGCTCGTTGCCTGTGTTACCCTCGTGTCCGGGGACCCAGGCAATCGTTAGGTCGGTGTTCTTGGCCAGTCTGTCCAATGATTTCTTACACTCCTTAACTATTGCTGATGTTGTTTCCACTTTGGCAAGTGCTTTCAGTGCAGCCTGGCTATCGCTGCAGATGGTCACCTTACCCGTTGTGGTAAGGTGTTCCACTATTTCCACGCATTCCATTATGGCATATATCTCTGCCTGAAAGACGCTTGCAAATCTTCCTAGGGGTATTGACTTATCTATTTCTGTCCCGTCATTGCATTTTATATGCACTCCGAATCCAGATAGCTTAGTCAATTCCTTTCTTGAACCGTCTGTATAGCAGATAGTATCGCTGGGAGATCCGCCATTCATCTCGTGTCCCTATGTGTATTCTGTATTTCTTGTCAAAAGTGCGTCAGTTAAGGGCGAGGGAAAGAGAAAAATGACTGACCATTAAGACATCCGATGGTATTACTTTCAGAACTTGATCATCCTAATCTAGACTTTTAAAAGTGGAATATAGATCCAGACTTCGAAACGTAACGAGTGTAACTCTATCGTAGTATTACACTTACGTGAGTACCTATTACTCGGTAAATATCTACCTACCTACTTATTTCTAATATGAATTCAGCTTAGGAAAGTTATTACGTGCTAAAAAAACCAAGAATTTGATCTTAAAACTGTCCGTAGTCTGGAAGTAGTTAAGACAAGACTATGCGAGATTGAAGTCTGGTACATGATGCCACAGTCATGATGAAATCCCACCTGTAAAGGTGGATTTAGACTACTTTAGACCAAACGAACAATGAGCTAGAGTCAGAACAAGAACACTATTTCTTCTTTCAGTGTAAACGAAAGCTCGTTTTCAACGAGCAAGAATGAGAACTAATAACTAGAATTCTTGAACACGCTATGAAATCTATGTGACAAATACCTTATATACAAAGGTATATAAGGTCTTTGTGAGCAGAGGTAAAATAGCGAAAGAATGTTCAGTCTCTGTTTACATTCAAAGAATTTGACGGATATAAATAGCATTCCGAACCGAAGGATGACCTGACTACATAGACCCCGGGTTCGGTACCTATTTATTATATATGAGAAGTATCCTGTCATCACTTCTCATATGTAATAAACAGGTAGGTACCAAATCCGGGGTCTAGTATATAGTCAGTCATCCTTTGGTGCTTTTAATAATGATTGCCTTTAATAATGATTTAATGATTGAAATCAACTTATTTGTAGAAGTTTATAGAAGGGTGGAATTCCACCCTTATATAGAAACAAGCACTTTTTGCATAGATGCCTGAAGAATTCATACATACCTACAAATAACTTGATGTCAGAATTGTTAGTATACCTTTTTTATCGACTTTTAGGTTCGGTCACTATAATCGTAAACTGTTTATACCTTTTACACCAATTCAAAAGTTCAATAAATTGTTGATAGAAAATCTGAGGCAATCATTATTAGAGGCACCGAATGATGATTCTGACTACTAGACCTCGAGTTTTCGTACCTATTTATTACATATCGAGAAGTTGAAAACAAATATAAAATTGGTGAACGATTGAAACAATAATGAATAGGTAATAAATAATTTTCCTATTATATTACAGTTGAATATCTCATAAAATAGAATAACAGTCTCAAGTAGAAGTTCAGTTGAGCCGGACGTTTTACTGAGACGAATAAATAGGATATCCCATCTGTCTTTGGTAACGATTGATTTAGGTGACAAACGAGACAAAAATATATTGTAACAGGGACAGTTACTAGGGGTTTCTCTCGCATTTTATTTATGAGTCTACCGACATACGAGTATAAAGATACGTGTAGGTACTTTTTGATATAGAAGCGTAAGTTTCTATAGCTGATGTGAAATAGCCTTCAAGCAATCGTAAACAGCACAAAGCATTTTCGATTTTTTTTTATAAATTATTCTATTAACTCAAGTTTCAAGTTAACTCTAAAAGCGCTTGTGTTAGAAGCATTTAACTCACATCAGTAATATGGTACAGTTAGCAAGGCGTAAGCTGAGCTTTGTATTAGTGTGAGTGCACGTACGTGAACGTAAAATGTGATTTGTGTTAGACACACACACATGTGTTGTACACACAGCTTTTTTACTCTACTTTTCGTGATCACAAACGCAAAGCTCAGTTTAGGCCTTGCGAACTGTACCTTTACCTAATCATTTATCTCTGCATCGTCAAATGGTAGACTGAGAGACAATGCCTCCGGTTTTAAGTCTTATGATGTTTAAATTGTACATAGATACATAGTTAAATTTCTATTGTACATACCATACAAATCTGAATAGGAGTTCGAAGATGCTGGGGAATACGAGATCGTCGGAGGCTGCCAGCCATTTTCGCCCCAGCAGGCGGAGCGCTGGCATTCTGTAACAAGTGAAATGATTACATTAATATTTTGCTGACCATACTAATAAGTACCGTACTGAAATAATATCCTGAGAGTTGGGACTTTCCAAGTTTCTAACTGTAGCCAGACCGAATCTATAAGGATACGAAAATACGACAAATCGCTTTGAGAAAAGGTAGGTAAGAGTGCCCTGCGCTTCGCTGTCTCATCTTGGCGAGGGCACGGCCGTGCCCCAGATACAATAGATAGTTGGACATGTTGGACATTCTCACACAACGTCATCTAGCCCAAACTAAGCTATGAGCTTGTGCTATGGGATCTAGACGACTGATAAACATACTTATTTCTAAATACATACATAATATACATAGATAACACCCAAACTCCGAAACAAACTTTTGTGGATCACACAAATATTTGATTCGACCCGGGAATCGAACCCGAGACTCCGGAGTCGATGCACTACCGACCACGCCACCGAAGCAGTCAATAAGTACTCAATGGTATTACACGTCATTATTATTACGAGATAAAACAAATCGAAGCCTGAACATTCATTCAGAAAGAATTAATTTAATTACACACCAAGTACATCGGATTAATTAATGAACAAATTTTAATTCATCCGGAATATGCAATATTGTAGTTTGTGTAGACACAATTAATTTACATAATATGTTTATTATTCAAATAAATTTAATGTAAGTGCTTATTTAATCGTAAAAGTTCATGAATAAGTATAAAATTAACGAGCAGTGGTATTTATAAAGAGTATTTATTAAAATAATTATTACTATAACTGTTAAAAGGAGTATAATATAGGTATTCTAAAAATAAAACGCGATGTATATTTAAAATAATAATAATAAATAAATATTTTTGGACATTCTCAAACAACATCATTCAGCCCAAACTAAGCTATAAGCTTGTACTATGGTATCTAGACAACTGATAGGGCACACAAAAAAATTTGCATTTCTAGCTAATCGGAACTATTTGAATTTCGAATGTTATATTTTTTTAAAGGTTGCAACCTTCTTAGTAATAAAAAAATACAATTGGCGGGAAATCATTTGTCAATTGCTTTTTATCACACATCAAAGTTCTACGTATCCAACGAAAATGGAATTAAGTCGAAAAGCTTTTGGACCGATGATTTTTTATGATTTTAAAAGTTCTCTCTCTCCGCAAGACTGTGCCGCTCGTCTTCAAAATGCTTTTGGGAGAGAAGCACCTTGTTTGAGCACAGTGAGGCGATGGTTCGCTGAATTTGAGAGAGGTCGAGTTTCTTTACATGACGAATTTCGTGAAGGGCGGCCTTCAACTGCCGTCAACAAAAATATTGTGGCTACTGTTAAGTGGTTAATTGAAGAAAACCCGTGGATTACCTATGAGACAATTCGAGGACTATTGGGGATTGGTAAATCAAATCCAGAAAATTTTACACGAAGAAGTTCGGAAACTTTGTTGTCGTTGGATCCCTCGTGAACTGACAGCGGAGCAGAAGCGGGCTCGCGTGGAATGGTGCTCACAGATGCTACTGAAGTACGACCAAGGACATTCTAATGCTGTTTATGACATTATCACAGGAGACGAAACGTGGAATTATTGTTTTGAACCCGAAAAAAGCAATCTTGTGAATAGGTGTTTGAAAATGAGAAGAAGCCAACAAAAGTGAGGCAGGCGAGAAACGTTGGTAAAAAAATGATCGCGTTTTTTTTCTCAGCTACGGGTCCCGTTTGTACAATTCCACTTGAAGATCAAAAGAGTGTTAATGCCGAGTGGTATTCTACCATTTGTTTTATTTGTTTAAAATGTAAAGGAGAGTTGTGAGTGTTTTTTTTTATTACTAAGAAGGTTGCAACGTTTAAAAAAATTTACATTCGAAATTCAAATAGTTCCGATTAGCTAGAAGTGCAAAACTTTTAGTGTGCCCCATGTATATATAACCAATTTTACAGAACCCTCATATAATTGTAGACTTACAGTACATAAAAAACCACATAAAAAAAGAACAAGTTTTGCAAACTTAAAGTTTTAAATGACAACATCACACCTAAAATTACACTTAAAATAAAGCTACAATAAGACAAAATTAGGAAAAATAAGAATTAGAATCAGATAAATAGATTTCCTACTCAAATAGAAACTGTACAGTTAACCTTTTCAGATGTCCAAAAGATTTTTTTAGCAACTGTTTCAAGTGTTAGTTAGTTCAATAAGATGTTCTTATAAAAGGTACAAGTCTGCTACTGATCAAAAATCAGTCGTGAGTCGTGACTAACCGTTCGGGCAATATGTCATTTCGGTTTACTGGCCGGACACTGAACTCACCCGTATATTTCTGTACGTCGAAAACTTTTTACACCTTGTTTACTTCTCACTCCTCTGGATGAGTCCCGGTCAGTAGGGTACGTGTATTTATAACTCGACTAACAACATGTTTATTTTTAATGTCTACGTAACTTGGTAGTTTAATATCAAAGAGTCATTAAATTAAATTACTCGTTTGTTGCAGATTTAGTGACTAGTGATGTTTATTGAGGGACGTTTTTGTATTTGAGGATTGTTAACGCTGATGAGTTTCCTCGCAATTTCCCCGAGATAAATGGTAGCCAACAAATTATGAAAATTTGTACAAGTGAAAGACTTTTGGAGGAGGGTGAGGAGACGCACTCGGACCATCGGTACATCCGGTTCGATGTCGTCCCCTCACCTGACCTCCCACAGCCGGTAGCAAATCCCCCGGATCCGCGTTGGGCACTTCACCATCTTGATCGGGAAGCTCTCCTGGAGGCATCCATCGTGCAGGCCTGGATTCCGGCACCGGACCGGCCTGCCGATGTGGATGCCGAGGCGGAGTGGTTCAGGAGAGCCATGTCGCAAATCTGTGATGCGGCGATGCCTAGAGTTACACCCAGACCGGCCAGGAAGCAGGTGTACTGGTGGTCGCCGGAGATTGCAGAGCTGCGCGCAGCATGCATCTCCGCTCGCCGCTGGTACACCAGGTTTCGCCGGAGGCATCGCCGCCCAGACGACGCGGCAGCCCGAGAGGCGGAGCTTTATCACGCATACAGGGAGGCCAAAGGTATTCTCCAGGAGACGATAAAGCGGGCCAAGACGGCGGCCCGCGAGGAGCTCCTGGAGACCCTGCAGCAGAACCCATGGGGGCGCCCGTACCTACAGGTCAGGGAGAAACTCCGACCTAGGGCGCCCCCACTGACCCCGAGTTTCTAGCCGCAGCAGCTGGAGCGGGTCATGGGCTCCCTGTTTCCGACGAGCGCGGAGGAGCACGTCCCTCCGCGCATGGCTCCGTCTCTGCCCGACGCGGATAGCACCAGCGAAGACGACGTACCCGAAGTCAGCGTGGGGGAGCTAGGTGCGGCAGTACTCCGGCTTAAAAGCCGGAAAATCACTGCCCCCGGACCCGACGGCATTCCTGGCCGTGCATGGGTCCTGGCCCTCGCAGAACTCGGGCCTCGACTGATGGGGCTCTTTAGCGCATGCCTCGAAAGGGGCCAGTTTCCCAAGGTGTGGAGGACGGGGAAACTGGTCCTGATCCGTAAGGCGGGGCGGCCGGTGGACGCACCGTCCACCGATCGTGTTGCTCGACGAGGTGTGTAAGCTCTTTGAGCGAATTATCGCGGAACGCCTCGTCGAGCATCTCACGAGTGTGGGGCCAGACCTGGCGGATAACCAGTTCGGTTTCCGTCGGGGACGCTCCACCGTGAGCGCGATCATGCGCGTGAAGAGCCTGACGGAGGAAGCAGTCTCGCAGGGCAAGGTTGTGGTGGCGGTGTCTCTTGACATCGCCAACGCGTTCAACACCTTGCCATGGAGCTGCGTTAGGGAGGCGCTCGTGTATCACGAAACGCCTCTCTACCTCCGTCGTATTGGCGGGGCCTATCTCTCGGAGAGGGCCATAGCTTTCCCCAGCTGGCTCGGGCCAGCTCGGCGAGATGTGTCGTGCGGTGTACCGCAGGAGTCGGTCCTGGGGCCGCTTCTGTGGAACATTGGCTACGACTGTGTGCTGCGGGGTGCGTTGCCTAGGGGCGTCGGCGTAACGTACTACGCCGACGATACCCTCGTCACGGCGCGGGGTGCAACGTATCAGGAGGCAGCACTCAAGGTCACGACGGGTGTTGCTCGAGTCGTGGGTCGGATACGGCAGCTGGGACTGGAGGTGGCCTTGCACAAGTCCGAGGTTCTGTGTTTTCACAGACCTCGGAACGGTCCACCCGAAGGTTCCAGCATAAATGTGGGAGGCGTTAGCATCGGCATCAAGCCCTCGATGAAGTACCTAGGGATCGTACTTGATAGCCGATGGAACTTCGGACCACATTTCCGAAGTTTGGTCCCCAAGGTGACGCAGGCATCGGTCGCGCTTTCGCGACTGATGCCCAACCTAAAGGGACCCAACGCTTCCTGCAGGAGACTGTACCTGGGGATCGTGCGGAGTATGGCCCTATACGGGGCTCCCGTATGGGCGGATAGGTTGGCGGTCAAGGGGAACGTGACTCTGTTAAACAGACCACTTCGAACCTTGGCCGTCAGAACCATACGGGGGTACCGCACGATCTCCGGAGAGGCTGCATGTCTCCTAGCCGGGACCCCTCCATGGGACCTGGAAGCGAGAGCCCTTGCGTCATTGTTCCAATGGCACAAGGAGGCGCTGGAGCGGGACCACAGGCCTGCGTCTCGAGAAATCGAGGACCAGCGGTCCCAACTCCGCCAGGATCTCATGGAGTCATGGAGGGTGCGACTTGAGCAACCCAAGTGGGGTACCACCATCATCGCGGCGGTGAGACCGATCATGGACGATTGGCTGCAGAGGCAGCATGGTGACCTCACGTACCGTGCGACGCAGATCGTTGCCGGGCATGGATGCTTCGGTATCTATCTGTTTCGCATGCATCGTGAGGTCACACCCCGGTGTCAACACTGCGAGGTTTCCGACGACGACACCGCACTCCACACGTTGGTGGAGTGCTCAGCGTGGGCGAGTCAGCGCCGGGACCTCGTAGTGGGTCTGGGCGTGGATACCCTCTCGCTGGAGACCATGCTTCAAGCCATGGTCTCCAGCCGGAGTAGGTGGAACGCGGCCGTGTCCTTCTGCGAGCAAGTCATGCTCGCGAAGGAGGCGGCCGGGAGGGAGAGGGAGCGTACCCTCCCCGCCGAGTTCCGTAGTCGGCGGCCAGGGCGCCCCAGACTCCGCGACTACGCCCAAGACTATCGACCTCCATGATCGGGGCCTGAGGACGACGGGATCGCCATCCGCCGTCCTTACAGAAGCAGGCTAGAAGGGTTGCGTGCTGCGGGGCCTTTGCCCCATAGCACGCAACCAGATTCACTCACTGACGCGGGATAAAACCCTTCCCCAACGACGCGGGTTTGTCGTCCCGACCCAACACCCGAAGAGACCACAGAGGTGGTCAAAGTCCGCCGGGCGCCACTGGACATACCCTCTGCTAGTAACCAGAGACGCCCGGCGACGGACGTTAGAGCGACCGCGGCCCTGGGCCGCGGAATTAAAAAAAAAAAAAAAAAGGAAAGTCTTTTATGAATCGGTTCTTTAGTTTCAAAAATTACCCCCTTTAAATATAGGTAAGTACGTAAATACTTAGAAAAAAACACAACAATAGCTAACGCTCTTTCCCACGGAGCCTCCTATATAATTTTCATGCAAGAAAATTTATGATAAGTATGGGAAATGCTATAGGAAACTTTGTCTCAGTTAATTTTGTAAATGTTCTATCTATGTACTAATTTTCAATTTATTCAAAATTTGTGCTACTTAACACACTTTTTGAAGGTCATGATGAGTTTTATTAGAAAACTCCGTCATAATATAGGTAGGAAGGTCGTTTATATAAACTAAAAACAAAAAAGGTCCCAGAATGGATCCTTGCGGCACACCAGTTTTAACTAGTGAACCTCCAGACGTCATACTCTTCCAACTTCAACTTTTTGTTGACGGTTCGATAGATACGATTCGGTAAGTTGTATATGTTCTCGAATTCCATAGTGTTCACTTACTGTGGGGCCTCAGCCTCACAGCACGCAACCAGGTTCACTCATTGATATGGAATAAAACGCAACCCCAACGACGCGGGATGAAACCTGACCAAACCCCCGAAGGCCACAAATAAACCAACTATCACTTTAAGCATAATATTAAGTTCTCGTATATTTACGTGTTTATGTGTATTATACGAAAATACATGTTCGTATTACGTCACAGTTGTTTACATTTAATCATTAGTAAATAACTTATCTTGCTATGCCTAATACCTACACACATATTATACGTAGATACCTACATATCTGAAAGGATTAATAATTATATATAATGGCGTTGACACATTGAAAGGGTTTTTTTGGAATATTATATTATGAGGAAATACCTCTTTTATAAATTTGGTAACCTGATCGCAACGTTAAGCAATTAACGGTAGGTATACACATATATCTACACCATGTTTCTTAATAATTCCCTTAAAATAGGAACATATGAGTTATTTGTAACTCCCATTATACCACCCGAGGGCGTGAATGAAATAGAAAATATGAAGCGAGCAGACGACAGCGATGTAAGCGAAACACAGTATAGTCGGACAGAGGGTGGTAATTACTGCTGGAAAAAGCACTGGTACTGCCACCAAATGGTTTTGTAATAATTACATTGAACTCGTGTAAAAACAGGACGAGTAGTTAGTCAAGAAAATTTCATCAAAGAAAATTTACCTTACCTACCTAATCTGTGACATATATTTTGCACAGTATAAAACATAGGTACAGAATTAATACGTTCTAATTGGCAATTTAGTATCGCCTCAAGCTTTTGAGTCTATGGTGCTAAGTACTTACTTACCGATTCGATATACCTATATATCGAAGTCTTTTTGAGACATTAGATGTTATTCTACAATCAAGGCGATTGTAGATTAATTTTACTCTTCTCTGAGACTGTTGCTTGAATAATTAACTTAACGAATTCTCTGTGAACCTCTTAATGTGAAGTAAGATTCTCATTTCATTACAATGTTCATTAAAATTCCAAGAAATTATTAAAATTCCTCAAATGAAATTGTAATGCCGAATTCTTAGAAAGTGAATTCTTTAACAGATGTTCCTGTATTTAAAAGATAATTACGACCTATTAGCAACTGAAATTACTAGTAGTCGTGTAATCTTCTAGTAAACTAATCCGTTTCAGTGGGTTCACGTCAGTAATTTGGTTTCAGGATTCCACAGATTTTTTTTTGGTCCTCGGCTCGGTAATTTTGTTGAAAAGATGTCTTATTTGCAGTTTTAAATAGTTTTCTACGCAGTGCGTTCTAGTTGGTAGAACGTTCCTGCTGGAAAGGGATCAGTTGCTGGTTAGAGTCCAGGCCAAGACTATAGTTTTGTGATTCATATTGTAAAAATTATATGAGAAAAAGTTAGCATACTTCATTGCTTAAAAATAATATTCAGTTATGAACAGATTTCAAGATTAAAAAAAACACGATTATCATAAAAGATAGTTGGTATACAAGAAAGTCTCTCCCGGTTGACTGTATGTCCCTATGTAAGCTCGTATCTCTTTTTTTTTAATTAGAATAGAATATACTGAAAAGAAAGGTTATAGTTTGAAATTTGTCAAGCGAGCGATGCCGCGGGCGTCTGCTAGTTATATAATTATTTATAGGTAAAAGCAGAAATAAAATTTAAACTTTACGCTTTATTTATTTCTAAATGTATTTGGCATTGTTTTCATTCTTACTTTTTTTTAAATTCCGCTCTCACTTCCGTTGTCGGGCGTCTCTCGTTCGCGCCCAGAAGGTATTTCCAGTGGCGCCCGGCTTTCATACCTACTTAAGTATATCTTAAATACATTCTTAGCTTGTTCAAGAAGAATAGATTTTTTTATTAAATAATATTAAATAATCTTTAGATAAAAGGTTCCTACTATAATTATTTTAGTCTACACGACGAAAATTATCTCCATTAGATTCCGATAGTTGTTACTTAATTGGCTATCATCAGAAATACGAAAATAGATTGAGATAATAGTATCTAAAGAAAATTGAAGTTCGAGGTCATCATTGGAACAAAAGATTGACGACAGTGACGTCAATTCTACCCACGGGTTAAATACGGATTATTAAATTTCTCACTAAACATTACGGCCGCTGTGAACATAGCTAACATCGAATAGTTGTCGAATAAATATAACAAATGAAAAAAAAAAGTTTTATTGTGAACCTTCTGCGTGTGAGCCAGAGACGCCTGGCAACGGACGTAAGAGCGGAATAATAAAAGACTTCGCTAAATAAATTTGGTTGAGTTTTGGACTGTAGATAAGAGACGAAGGACATTTTCCAAGCTATATACTGAAGAAAGCAGCGAAGATACCTAAATGCGAGTTATGCTTCAAAGCTGTATTCATACACTGGTATAAAGTAAACATATAATCCCGCCCATATGCCTGAGGGGTAAGTTGATGTTCATTACACACCAACATTTTGCCAGTAGTCTTGTTGGTCTCACGTTACCGGGAACCATAATACATGTAATCCGAACCTAAATTGCAACATTAATACATAATACTTAATATAAATAAAAATTGTGCGGTTGGGTGACCCCCCGTCAGGAACGAAGTTCTTTACGCAACTGCAACCCAACCTGGGTTGAAAACATGCCTTCAGATCTGTGGTCCTCCAGTTTTGAAAAATGGTTCGATCGCATGAAAAAATGTTTAAAGTGTAAAGGAGAGTATTTTGAAAAGCAATAAACATAATACTCGTATTTTTGTTTTAACATGTTGTTTTTTTAAGTTACGCAAAATTTATAGTGTGACTGATACCTATATTGTTTTACGAGTACTTACGATGATTTTGCTTTTCATTATACTTGTGGCGAAATGCGAATCTATCCAAATGAGAATCTGACGAGATGAGAATCTGGCCAAATGTTACTAAGCCATTCCTTTACCCACATATAATTATTGTTTCGGTAATTGTTTAGTTCATTATGTAGATACAGTGAGCTCAGTGTGGCGAGCTTGAGTTTGGGAAAAGTTCCAGCCCAAATCCGGTTTCATGAGTGATAAACTGGATAACACTTAGGAGACGTTGCTAGCGCTATGGTGGAAATAAATTTGAGCAACTTCCTTAATTTCATAACCATTCCATGATAAAATCTGACTGCGTCCACAACGAAGTTACAGAGGGCTTAAAATGGCTAATAATGCTTCACTAAAAGGATGTTTCGGTGCAGTACTTAAGACACTCGAGAGTCGACCTGTACGGGTTCGCCTCTCCGAGTAAATGATACAACGGTAAATGTAGTAAAAATATATTTGGTATGTATGGATGTGTAAACTAAGGCTACATAATTGGGATATGTACATCAATATCTTCACAAAATTATAGGCTATTTATCAGTACACTTTTATTTAATGTAAATTTTAATATCTCACACAATACTAATGAGTAAACAATACTAATGAGAGTGAAACAATACTAATAATAATGACTACAACAGTTTTCAATCTGGGAATGCAGTTTTTATTTTTACTAAAATCGATGATATGGTTCCTAAGAACAGATCGTCGTAGTTACGTCTTATTCTCATAGTCTCAAACTTTCCCACACTGACCCATTTCAATGTTACAGCCTGTATATCATATCTATACATAGTATTAACATCTCTTTATGTAAAAATTAAGATAGGTACCAAGATCTTAGAAGGTGCAAAGGGTGCAAAGGGGCCCTTCTGGGTGCAAAGGGGCCCTTCTTACATCTATCGGGCCCCAGCGACCTCACCTGCTAGTGGCGCACCTGCTGATTAACGATCGAGGTTCGTTTATTACGGTACCCATGTGGTGGCTTCGGCCCCTACGTGGATACCAGGTGGTACAACAGTGTTGGTCCGGGGGGGTACCACCGTGCAGCTGTGCTAAAGCCCCCCAAGTAACCCAGCCCAGGCTGGGTTGCGTTAGGGGTTCAGCAGCTGCACTGCCGGGCCCAGGGCGATGTATGGGGCGGCAAGCAGGGGTCCAGTGGGGGCGAAGCGGAGTCTAGTGTGGGTGGTGTGGGTCGATTCGCCGGCCAGGGAGACCCTTAGCAACGGCGTTGCCGCGGCCGCCCGCAACATAGTCATGGGGCTCGCCTGGGACCAACCACCCCAGGAGGCTGCCCCACATGTTGCGCATAATCCTGATGTGGGGTCGCCGCTCCGGGTGGTAACCGGTGTGGGGTAGCGGTGGCCTTGCTTCAGGGGGGTTTGGGAGCCCTTCCGTCCGCCGGGTCGGCTCCGACCTAGCCACACGGTTCTATACGAAGCTAGCCTCTGCACTTTGTCACTTACTGCCGCACCAAATGCCCTGTCTTCACGCTTCCCTATATCTCATCATGACAGTGCAACAAAGTTATAAACGGTACACAGCGGCCTCTAGAAACCCCACAAAGTCGATTCCTTTTGAGGTGGAGTTCGCGAATATCCGCGGACTCCATGCGAACCTCGATACCGTCCACCATCACCTAGAGACGGCACGGCCTTCTGTGATGTTCCTTACGGAGACACAGATACGCCGCCCTGACGACACGTCTTACCTCAGTTACCCGGGTTATGTCATTGAGGAACAATTCCGCGACAAAGCCGGAGTGTGCGTGTTCGTTAGGGCGGATGTCTGCTGCCGCCGGTTGCGCTGTCTAGAGAACC
Organism: Nudaria mundana; assembly: GCA_963556515.1. Lineage (NCBI taxonomy): Eukaryota > Metazoa > Arthropoda > Insecta > Lepidoptera > Erebidae > Nudaria > Nudaria mundana. The sequence goes on from OY748292.1 coordinate 9,589,995, forward strand.
CCTCCTACTCCGTCCTTTGGCTGCACGTGGATCATGGCTCTATGAGCCAGATCTACGTGTGCGTCTACCGCTCCCACACAGGGGACACTGGGACAACAAGGCTATTCGAATACCTCAGCGAAATGGCTGACGATGCGCAGGTGCGGTTCCCGAACGCTGACCTGGTTTTCCTGGGGGACTTTAACGGTCATCACGTTGAGTGGCTGGGGTCCCTTAGGACCGACCATGCGGGACGATCCGCCCATGCATTCGCTCTCTCCCACGGGCTGACCCAGATGGTACGGGGATCACCCGGATACCTGACAGGTCAGACCACACACCCGCCTTGCTGGATCTACTGCTGACGAGTCGCCCAGCCGAGTACAGTGTGTCGGTACGCGCCCCACTGGGCACTTCCGACCACTGTGTGGTGCACGTTTTTGCCAACCCTCACTGCCACCACTGCGTTTTCCTGATGGATCACTGGCTCACAAAGCCCAAGAGAAGGCGGACATGCTCGCAGACCTCTTTGCGGCTAATAACCGCGTCGATGACCGTGGCCTGCAGCCCCCCGCCATCGCCAACTGTGGCCACACTATGCCTGATATTGGTATCAGGCAATGTGATGTACGGGCAGTGCTGCGGTCGCTCGACACGCGGAAAGCCAGTGGCCCTGACGGCATTCCGGCGGTGGTGTTACGAAAATGTGCTGCTGAGTTGTCTCCTGTTGGCTCGTGCCGGAGGTCTGGAAAGAGGCGAACGTACAACCGATCCCCAAGAAAGGGGATCGCTCCGATCCAGGCAACTATCGACCCATAGCTGTCACCTCAGTCATTTGCAAGGTGCTTGAGCTCCTTATCAATAAGCAGCTCATGCGATACCTGGAGGATCACTCGCTAATCAATGATCGGCAATATGGCTTCAGGCCAAAACGATCAACGGGTGACCTCCTGGCATTCGTCACGCATGTATGGGGTGAGGCTATGGAAAAATACGGCGAGTCCTTGGCTATTAGCCTGGACATCGCCAAAGCTTTCGATAGGGTCTGGCATGCTTCGCTCCTTTCCAAGCTTCCGGCATATGGTCTACCTCCTCAACTGTGCAGCTGGATTGCCAGCTTTTTAAACGAGCGCCGAGTGCCGGTCCTCTGCGATGGCCAGGCTTCTCGCTTCTTGCAAGTGAATGCCGGGGTACCGCAGGGGTCCGTACCAACTCTCTTTCTTCTGCATATCAATGATATGCTATCCCTCGGGAACATTCATTGCTATGCAGATGACAGCACACTGCACGGGAGTTACTCGGTTCGTCCGACGGCGGGGCGATCTGAGATTGAGGAGGAGAGAAGACGACTCGTGGCTGATCTCGACCGTAACCTCGACAGTATCTCCCAATGGGGTGCCGAGAACTTGGTCGAGTTCAATGCCCGCAAAACACAGGCGTGTGCAATTACAGCGAAAAAATCCCCTTTCCTTCCCCTACCCACTCTTCAGAATGCAATATTACCAATGAAGGATAATCTAGACATCCTTAGCATAGACGTACGTCGAGAGCTCAATAACACTAAATACATTGAGAGATGTATTGGGCTAGCTTCGCGGAAACTAGGAATACTGAACAAGGTAAAGCGATTCTTTACACCGCACCAGAGGTGTCTGCTGTACAAAACGCAGATTAGACCCTGCGTCGAATACTGCTGTCACCTCTGGGACGGCTCCGCGAAGTATTTGCTGGACGCACTCGACGCTATGCATCGACGCGCTGTTCGCATTATAGATTGTCCGGAGGTAACGGGAAGCCTTGAGCCGCTAGCCCAGCGCCGAACAATTGCTTCCTTGGCCGCGTTCTACCGTATTTACCACGGTGAGTGTTCTGAAGAGCTCTTCAATCTGATCCCACCCTCTCCCTTCCGATCCCGAACAACGCGTGCCGGGCAGAGATGTCACTCTCGTACCGTGGAAACCGTCTTCGCGAGAACTGAGCGTTTTAAACGTTCGTTTCTCTGCCGAACGATGGTGGCTTGGAACGCCCTGCCCGCGCACGTGTTTCCTCCAACATATAACCCTGGGTTCTTTAAGCGAAGCGTGAAGAGGCACATTACTGGGTCGTCAAGTTGAGGGTCACTCTCTATAGTATTCCTGTGTACTGTGAGAGTTGCCCACAATCACCAGACGTCGCCACAGCTTACACCACAGGCGGGTGGCGTCAATTTGTCGACCTAAATATAAAAAAAAAAAAAAAAAAAGGTGAACAAAACGTCATCTGCAAGTGATGCACCTGCCACTCTACAAACAATGGGTAATACTCTGATGGCAAAGACTTCCCCGTTAGCAACTATAAGCTCCTGTGGTCGTTAGTATAATTATTTTAATATGTAAATTAGTAGTTTATGAATTTGTTGTATTAGAACACGAGTTAGGTTTTAAAGAAACGAGCCTTGGCGAATTTCTTTATCGAGTGTTATAATATCTAGTTGTGTGCAGTTTCATACACTACGTTACCTAAACAATGCATTTAGACTATTTTGAGTAATAAAATTGGAAACAAACTCACTTGTACACAATATTCCACTTCCACTGATTTTATTCTTAATACTTTATATTATCTTAACTACATGTTAAGTGTATGCACTAAAGAATGTGAATAAGGATCATTATTTTATCGTAAAGTTAATCTAAGAACACTTGACAGGTTTTGCCTTACAGTATTAACAAAGGTGTTCTACACTTTTCCCTTAGATATCATTATTATGTTTTAAACTAATACCATTACTAGAAGTTCCACCTAGTATAAACAGTAAACACAAATAAACAAGGGCGGGCCAATGACATAAAATTGGAAAAAAATAATCCCGCGTCACTCACGACAACTAATCACCGCAAGACAAAATAAACTTGCATGCGCTCTTCGCAGAATAGGTGCTTTATGATTTGAATTAAAAAAACTCTACAAACATATTGTACTTACCAAAAAGTTCATTGCAACTATGTTATAATGATTTAAAAATATATAATACGATAGGTACAGATTTGCAGAAAATCTCATACAAAACTGTATCATAAAATAACTTTTTATTTTTTAAAGTAACGGTGTGATAATCATACGCTTTATTTGGTTTTATTTTCATAAGCTTTTGAAATGATAATTTGAATTTTATGACTTGAGAATAGGTCGGTTTTGTTTATTTATTTTTACTTTTCATTGTCACGAGCGACGCCAAAGTTCAATTAAAAAAAAAAGATGCGGACCATATTTTGGCTTCTGCCGACCACCGGTTGGGTACCACTGATAAACGTAACGTGACGATTTCTACTAAATCGCACTACACGTAAGTCGCGTTATAGAACTTCGTTCCAATAATCTCTGCAGGCTTATAAATAAGGAAAATAGGTACTTGACTTTAGACACTCGTAGTCTCGTACTCGTAGTAACTACGCAGACTACTGTTCCTAACTTAAGAGCGGTCAACAATTATGAAGATACTTGTAGGATTTGTTCAATAAGCTTAACTTGTCTAGTCTACATCAAAACAAGTATTATTATCCAATTATTCGACTTTTTCAACTGACGATATTATTTTTTGTCAGTGATTACGTCGTCGAAAACATCCGTTTTATGAGTTAATTTATGATTGTTTTTTGACTTTGCTATGGTTTTGGGTTTTTCATTGATTTATTTATCAATATATATATCTATTATTTGCATTTAAACTCATACTATGTTTGTATTTATTTTGTAAGCTGTACCTACCTAGATTTCCAATATTTATACATATCGGCATTGTTATTTAAATATTAGAGATAATTGATGTTATTGATACCGGAGATAGACAATTACGGATTATTTTTGCATTGGCACGGAACGGTTCCTGTGTTATGTTCTAGAGTAATTATAATCAAAGATTTTCGAATAGCCCACCTGTAGATTAGAATACCTATACTACTATTCATAACCAGTTTTTGTACAGGTTTTAGAGTACGTACGTTATTTTCTATCTATATATTAAATGTGGGTCTATCACAGATATATATAAAATACGATCCCGAATATTTTATCGATATCTGTGGTGTCTGTACATTTAACAAAATTAAAAAAATGCATATCTTAGACAAAAATTTAAAAAAAAAATATTTTTCAAATTTTTGTCTGTCGGACTGATTTTCGGGTGTTTTTTTTTACAGATAGACTAACAAGCCGTATAGCTTTCTCAGCGAAACTGCAAGAAAACTGTTCAGTGTTTTCGGAGATTAGTGGACCTACTACAGACAAAAATGAAAAAAAGAACCTGTTTTGTATTATTAGTCTTTTTAAATCGCCCTCCCGTGTGAATCACGTTTTGTTAATTTAATTAGGTATGTACGTGATTGTTCTGGGTGACCCAAAAAGAACACAAGATATATATTCAGTAAAGGGTGATTATACAACTCTAAAAAAACAATTTGATTCAAATAAAAACAGGACAGATATACCACTAAATGGTCCGAGCCGAGCGTATAGGTATGTAAAAGAAGGATGATAATTAATAATTCTTAAGCTCTTCAATTTATGTCACATTCAAGATACCTATGTATTGGTAATGTCGACACATCACGCGACTATATTCTACACTCCAGTGCAAAATAACCATTAGTATTCTGGTTGGTTGAGATCGTAACTGAACTAGGAAATTATTTTTTGTAAATAATAACTCGATATTCCGTTACACAATTATGTTCAACTAATGATACTCGTAAATGGCAGAAAAGGCCAATGTCCCAGTTGTTTGGAAGATGTTGATTCGGTGTGGTTGTGCAATTCGCAACTCGTTCGATCACGTGACATGCAAAGCTTACCGTGTAGATTCATAGCCACGATTTGATGCGACAGTCATCAATATAGATTAGCTAATATGTAGGTAGGTATTAGGTTTTATAATGAGATTCGGAAAGGATTGTACTACTCAAAACCACGCGTTGAATAGGTTGGTGGTGAACGCGTTGGTAGGTAAACGATACATTCTATCTTGGTATTACTTAGTACTTAATGTGTTTCTTTGGATATTGGGAACCATATAACTATTGAGTATTCCACAGAACGTCATTTAAAAAGTATGGTTTCTTTGAGTTCAGTAAAAACTGTGAAACAATATTATTGTTACTAAAAGAAGACCTTAGTTAGAAAGTAAACAGTTTGTTCGCTTTGCTGAATCTCGTCTATCAGATTTCTAATTTAGCGGATGACCGCAGTCATAGTATGCTAGGAACATGTATATAATGCATGCTAATATTTACGCAAGGTTTGTAAAATATTTATAGTGCGGTGACATGATTATGGCGTGTCAGTGGTATTAGTGTTATGTCACTCTCGTTCCATTTATAACGCAGCTCAATTTGATCGCGTTTCCGTGAGTGCTAGTTTTCTACCTACCAACAACAAGACAACCGTTGTTTTTGTTTGATACAATATTCCAATGGGTGAACATGTTCTATTTACGCGATGACGATATCTTCTTTACAACAACAATAAAGTACACGTTAGAGCAATGATTACATGAAAAATAAGAACAACTCTTAGCTATAGTTCATGCGTAACAAGTTTGACAATAGAGTAACATGTAGGTACCTCATAATAATAAAACAGTGAAAATGTCTGTAAATTAATGACGTACCTACAACAATGTTGTTATCATCCATATCCCTTCGAAGAACCAGGCGTTTTTATTCAGTATGTATTTATTATTAGATATGTATTTATTCAGTTTTTGAACACATACGGTAGTATAAAATAACAGAAAATTTGCCTAGTCAAAATGTTGGTTCTCAGTCTTACTGGTTCTCATGTCCCATTGTGAGTTCTCTTGAGATTATGTCAAATAAAGGTTGCCCAGTGTCACACGACATCAAGCGTACAAAACAAACTATTCATATTAATATTAACCTTGTTCCGGTTTACATTCAGTAAATTTCGGACATAATCTTAATCATTGCCATGTACGGATATCAACACAGTCATAAAGTTAACTGTAATGTAAGATATGAGTATACTAACGTTTGAGGCCAGAACTTTTATATAGCCTTTGGGAAATTTTGTTTACGTGTCTACATGCTTACTCCAAGGCTTTGAAAAAAAGTTATTGTAGTACTTTTCCAATTAGTTTCTAGTGTGTGTGACCGGTCCATTGTCACCTGTATCCAACAAGACCCAGTACTTTTTACTAGGTCGTCGGCGTCGGTCCATCTTGTAGATGGGCTTTGGTCATCCCACACTGGGATTGCCAGTACTTGGTCTACACTCGAGAATCCTTTCGAGGCCTAATTTCAGCAGTGGACACCGATAGGCTGATGATACGGGATACGGGACTTAATTATGATAATATTAAAAGTAGGATACCTTATTGCTTAAAGCAGATGATCTACCAATCACGCCACCGAAGCAGTCAAGATCGTGAAAGTTTATATATTTGTACTTTTATTTCTCTTTTAAATCTGGATACTACATAACTACACCACTCTCGACTCCTTTGTACTGTAGTTTCTTATTGTAGTTTAGTTTCATCAAAAAACTCAAAAACTCAAAAAACTTCTACTAAGGTAATAATAATTATGAATGCAAACGTTTGTTTGAATGTGTCACGTAGCCTCATAGTAAATTGATTCCGTGACTTGATTTTGATGAATTTGGAACGATACCTTGTTATGATTCCGCTGGCATAAACTAGTTTTCCATTACTTTTGTTCTCTTATGCTTCTCTTTTTTGCAAGTAAAATTGTATCATGCAAGTATTAACAATTTATTTGATTATTTATCGACAGATCTGATGTTTCAAGACTTAAGGCGCTGCGGGATGTCAGTACATAAACATTGAAGCTCGATTTGAGTGAATTCCCGCAGCGGTAAATTAATTGGCTAGCCGAAACTTTATCTGTGCCGAAACCGAGAGCTACGAGAACAAATAAATGCTTTCAGTGTGATAATTACAGGACGTGTTGTATGTATGGCCTACGGATATATTTATCAATCATGTAGTGTATTTAGCTTTCGTGCTTTTATTTATAGAAATATTATAAAGAGGAAAGATTGGATTGTGAATAGCCTATACCACTGAACCGATTTTGAAAATTGTTTCATTAAAGTTTGTAGGCTGTTTCATCATAAACACAATATACGTCAAAAATTGACACACCAACCGACTTCAAACTACCGAAATAGGACCAAATAGTAATGGGACCACTTGGGAACTAGTAGCTTCCATCTAAAAAAAAATTTTTCTGTTCACTCAGTCCGAAGATATGAAGTCATCATTCACCGAGCCTTTTCCCAACTCAGTTGGGGTCGGCTTTCCAGTCTAACTACGATTCGGCTGAACTTCGATATTTTTCGTGAAGCGACTGACATCTGACCTTCACAACCCATGGGCGATATCCAAGTTCTGTAGTTAGACCGGTCGGATTTTTGATGTAGGGCTCCAACTACCCCTAACGACTGCCATAGATGTTTGTAGGACAACCGGGACCGACAGCTTAACGTGCTCTCCACGAGCACGAGCAGCGAGGCACGGAGGGGTCTCAGTGTCTTAAGAAATGGTCCGAAGATATGAAGTAACAAGTATAAAAAAATTACATATTGTTGTAGGATTCTACGCGGGGGGGTCAGTTAGATAGGCGATAAATTAGTGTAACAGAAATAAGTGGCTTTAGTTCTTCATAAATTGTTACTCCAAGTTTCACTAAGTGCTGTTAATCGCAAATAAACTACCTAGAGGACGCTGGCGACTTCGTGCGTGTTCTCGCTTTTGCAACATTTTACATTGCTGCCCAGCTCCTATTAATCGTATCGTAGCGTGATGTTGCCAATAGACTTCCTGGGTAAATGGACTATTCATTCCGCACAATGAATAAATCCGTATGTCTCAATTCGAACTAGTGGGTAGTTCATAACATAACCCTAAATTAAAAATCCGACCGGTCTAACAAGAGAACTTCGATATCGCCCGTGGTTTGCGGAGGTCAGATGGCAGTCGCTTCACGGAAAATATAGAAGTTCAGCCGAATCGCAGTTACACTGGAAAGAAACACTTCAGCTTTAAGTATAATACTAAAAACTAACTTTTACAGTTGATACTGGATTATGCAAAATTACACCAAAGCAAGAAAGCACGTCACTTTAAGCTTATCCATTTGCTCTATTATATTAAGTCAGTACCCGAGGGAACTCCATTCAGCTGTTCAACGTCGCATTGTGTAGATGGAAAGTGGAAACAACAAGGCTTGCCATAATTCAATTAGCTCGCTCGTTCTATAAACTCGTTTAGTTCAGTTAAATGTGTATTACTGTCGGTCTTGTCAGCCGCACCAAGGCCGACCAACTAAATTATTTACCGAAAGATGAATTGTTTTACTGAAGAAGTTTTACTTTGAGGTAAAATTACGCTGACTAATTGAGTTCTATAGATAACGCCCGTACCCGTAATTACTTACACAAAAATTATGAAAGTCTATGAAGTTTGTAAGATACGGCTTGTTCTTGTACACTAGCGGGCGCCGCGGGTTCGTTCGCTTGTCAGTTTTTATACTAAAACCTTTCTCTTAAATCACACTCTATCTATTAAAAAAAACTTCATCAAAATTGCGTATTGACATTGACATGTATGGACATTGTTTAAAGATCTAAGTTCATCTAAGCATACATAGGGACAGACAAACAGCAGGAATACTATGTTAATTTCTACATAGGTACCTAAATATCTTAGAAACTTAGAAACCCTCAATATATAAATCAATGGCCCTATAAATTTTAAAGATCGGTTTCGTAGTTATTAATAGAACTCTGAAATATGTTGCTACCTATTTAAAACTTACCAGGAGAAGGTCCCCCTTGACGCGAAGGATTTTTTATACGATTTTTACATACGTAGGTACGGACCTTTTTTGTTTTATAAGTCTGCGTAAACGCGGTCGCTCGTACGTCCATTGCCGGGCGTCTCTGGTATGCACCAGAAGTTAAGAGTATTTCCAGTGGCGCCCGGCATAGGTACGGACCGATTGCAAAATATTGTTGACATCATTATGTATAATGTATTATTGTAATCCCTATTGCATAAAATACTCCTAGATAAGTATACGTATAAAACATGATTGTAACGTATCGTTAACAATGTATAAATTAAAGATTTCAACATTGAGTAAATTACATATTTATCATACCTAAGTGGACATTAACCTACTTTTGTTTCTGTAATTTGTCTGATAGGTTATTAGTATGCTACTCAGCTATGGTACAATTAAGTAGGTACAAGTGTTGGGTACAGAATACATAATTAAAAGGGGCAATGAGCAAGACGAGTTTTTTTCCTTTATATTTATCTTTGTTTTGTGTGACACCATCGGAATGTAGAATACAGAATCTTACCAAATATTAATTATACTTAGTTTTGATTGTCTTAAATAAGTATAAAGTTAATGTGATTTCAGGGGACTTATGTATCACCGACGCGGGATAAAACCCGACCCCAACGACGCGGGATAAAACCCGACTCAATGCTATCACTACATATTATAAAACAAAGTCGCCCATCCCGTGTATAGGTATTCATTTCTTTTTAAATTACTAATAATACTAATGGACGTAGCCTAGCCTACGTCCATTAGTATTATTAGTAATCTTTAAAACTACACAACGGATTTTGATGCGGTTTTCACTAATGGATAGTTAGTTCTCAAGGAATCAAATTATCAAAGGATCTCAAAGGAAAAATATACATCAATAGTGTAGGTATTATATTTTTTTTTTCAAATGCGGAAAAAATACTAAAAAAATATGATTTACATATCAAAATTATACTTATTGCACAGCAAAACCTACTAAAGTCTTAGGGCAATCCGACTTGGATAGATTAGGTTAGAAGTTAGTCTTCGTGGTAATTTTTTTTAATACCTACCTAGAAATGGTCTTAGATCAATCCGAATTGGATAGGTTAGATTAGCTTAGTATTTTTTAAATACTTTTTTTAAATAGCAATGCGTCACGAACTTAAATTGCTGCTAAAATTAATACATTTTGAGATACTTATTTGCTGCGCAATCAGTAAGTATTTTTGTTTAGGAAAGGGATTTTTTAGTACAAAGCGAATTTTTGATTAGTTAAATACTACCCATTATCTAATACTAGTGGACGCCCGCGGCTTCGCCCGCTTGACAGATTTTATACTAAAACCCTTCCTCGAGAACAACTCTATCCCTTGGTGAAAACCTCATTAAAATCCGTTGCGTAGTTTTAAAGATTTAAGCATACATACGGACGGAAGAGACTCTGTTTTATAATATGTAGTGACGTGCACGACTCTGAGAACTGCAACGTCACGATTGACGTCAGACCGCGTCAATGACCCTTGCTCCTGCATCTAACCATAGAGTGAAGGCATCTCTAATGATATGTGTGGAAAGCTGTCGTTATTTTAAAACTATATAGGATTACGTTGAATGGAAATCCCTGAAATCTCGGCAAGGACATGTAGGGATTATTTCCTTGCTGGTTTGATTTCAGGGATTTCCCAAACAAAACAATCATTTATTATCTGTTTTTTTTTCAAACAGATAATAAAAGATTGTATGTAATACACTTAATTTAAATTTCATGCTTATTTCTCCGAAAGGGTAGGATATACTTACTTACGTATTAATTCGTTAACGAAATCTTGATTTTCCTAATTAGAGAGACGACAGCGGCTTGCGTTCCATGACAAATTCGATTTTAAACCCAACCGTCAGTTTTCGTAGAAAATTAATCTCGTAATTTAAAACAGTCTTAGAAATAATTAATTTTCTTCGCAGCGCTGTGGAATACTTATTAAGTTTCAAGTTTCGTACTGCATTTGACACTAAGATTATTAAAGTAATGGTAAGTAAGATGTTAAAACTTTTTAAAATATAATAGCATTATTTTCGCAAAATTAAAAGACAATAAAACGTCGACAGTTGTTTCACCTCTTAACGAGGCATTATCAAGACTGTCTCAGAGAGAACAGCTGTTCTCTCTGAGACAGTCTTGATACGTTTTATTGTCTTTTAATTTTGCGAAAATAATGCTATTATATTTTAAAAAGTTTGAACATCTTACTTACCATTACTTTGTCATGGATTTTCGCCAGGTAACGCCTGTTTCCATCCAACTAAGATTATTCACAAATTTCCATCATCATCATTGGTACAAGTTCTTTCGCAGAAAAAGCAGGTTACCATCACTGACTCATTATTTAAATCCCTATGAATGCTTAGATCTTTAAAACTACGCAACGGATTTTGATGAAATTTTCACCAATGGATATAGTGGTTCCCGAGGAAGGTTTTTGTGGTTTGTCAAGCGGGCGAAGCCGCAGACGTCCGCTAGTTATTGAGCGGAGCGAAGCGGAGCTCAATCTTAGGCGACAAGTGTAAATCGTTTGTGTGTCTACTCCTCCGAAACGGCTCGACCGATTTTGACCAAATTTGGCATGCTGGTCGACATCATACCCGGGAGTGCATATATCTGAAATCGTGAAAATAGAACTGACCACGGAGGAATAATCACCGAATATGTCCTGGATATCACCGAAAAACCAGATGATTAAATGGTTGCCATGGAAACACGTGCGTCAACAATGAAAATAGATTTTTTTTCATTCGATTAATTAACTTCTGTGTTCGATTCTGATTCTGACATGTAATAAAAACATTTGCTCCGCTCAACATGTGCAATTAGCAGCATGCATACCCAGTATTATAAATTTGATTTGTTATCGCTACTTTAATTTCATCGACGCGGACGTGTAACTTTACTCCTCATTAAAGTCCCTATACTTATTGAATATTTTGATATAATCTGACCAAAACTCAAAATTGTTATCCAAACTTAATTAATTACATGAAATAGATTCTAAATTACAATGGGGTGACCATATCACCATTTTAGCTAATAAGCTTAGCTTTGCTGTATATGCTGTGAGACGGATTAGGCAGTTGACAGATGTAGCTACTGCTAGGCTAGTTTACTTTGGTTACTTCCATAGCTTGATGTCCTATGGAATACTAATTTGGGGAAATGCAGCAGATATAGAAACAATTTTTATATTACAAAAGAGGGCAGTCCGTGCCATTTATTGTTTAGGTAAGAGAGATTCTCTTAGGGAGCGATTTAAAGATATTAATGTTTTAACTGTAGCTTCTCAATATACAGGGTTATTTTTAATTAACTAGCATCCTCGCAGGGGTAGATAACTGACATCATAAGTAACAACGTTTGTTCTACGAATTTTTATAATTCGTTAAATTTTACTTTCATACAAAAATTAATATTAATTTAGTATCGCGTCAGACAGTTAATAACTCTACCGCGCAGTTTACGCGCACCGTAAAAATTAGGTAAACAAACTCGTATCATCAAATTCATGCAATGCACGGATAGGGACGGGGCGCAGCGATAGCGCCTTTGGCCTTGACCCATTTCGCTCGCTAGATGCTTGCTTGGAGTGATGATAATGTGGCGGAAGCCTGCCGCCAATATGCAGTAACGTTTCCAAATCTACCTACACCGAGCCGGGCAACGATGTTATCTGCCACACAGCGATTACGCGATTACGGACAGTTCCAGCCCAGGTTCAGTGATAGTGTCGTCCACCGAGGCACTCAGTACGGGAACAAGAAAGGATACTGGAGTTATTTGAGGATAATCCCGCCGCAAGTACCAAGACGCCGCGCTACGGTTTAATGTAACGTATTTCTTCGCGTAGAGAGTGATTCACAAGGAAGGCAAATATCTATTCCATCTTCATCGTGACCAGGAACTCACCAACCAAGCGCGCGCGAACGTGCGTGCGTCGACCTTCAGTTTATGAATGAAACATAGACTTAATAGTGTCGCGTTATAACAATAAAAACTTGAAAACTCATTATTAAATAATGTATTCAGTTTTATTAAAAGTCGTAGAACAAACGTTGTTACTTATTATGTCTGCTACCTACCCCTAGGAGGATGCTAGTTAATTACAAATAACCCTGTATATTTGATAACATACTGTATGTCAGGAAAAATATATCTAGTTATACTAAAGTAAGTGACGTTACAGACAGAAATCTACGTAATAAAAATAAACTACTCCCTCCGTGTTATCGGCTTAGCAAGGTTAGTAATTCTTTCTTACAAATAAATAAATCATTTAATTTCATTTAATTTAATTTAATTTAATTTCATACATGCTCAAATCGATATGAGGACGAACGCGGATCAATTAATCCTCTTATATGGGGCCCAGGCATCCAGTTACACGAAATAATTGCCGTGATAAAATTAATTTGATGGAACTTGATAACTATCCCGTTCTCAGGTCAGTTGCTCAGGGTTCATTTACCGACACAATGAATAAAAAATTCTTTATTATAACATTATTGGAGTGTTTCCAGGTTCATACCAATAAAGTTCGGACCATTGGTATGAATCGCGGTGGACGTTTTTTGAAGTGGGTGTTTCACCCCATGGGGTGAAAGACCCAGTCTTTTTTTAGACTTACGCATTCGAATCACTGGTATGAATGAGGAATTACTGTTTTTGGGTTCCGGATTCGAACCAGTGTTATTTTACCACTACTGAACAACAGTCATACACGAAAGTGTTATTACATCTATTCATTTTTATTTACTTAGATGTGAGCAAGAGCTTAATAGTAGATCACCGTGCTATGTTATCGCTATCGCTATGGAGATTCAAACTATGTTTTTTGCTTCGATGCAATATTAAAATAATAATTGTGTGGGTACTGTATATTAGGTAATACATAATTATATAAATAATGTAATAAACTCAACTCCATCAATTCTGACACTAAGCAGGGCTTATATATGATTGGTTACTATAGTATATTGAGTAAGATATAAATAAATAAATATGTTAAAACACTCGAACTCAACGCCATCTAATGTCTATGTTTAATTTATATAAAAAACTACAAAACTCCGGAGTTAAAACTTAGTTCCGCTATAACATGTAGTATATTATAATCAATATTTAAACCACGTTACCCTTAAACCGATCCTAAATGCTCAGGTAAACACTAGTTTGTTTCATAAAATAAGCCAATAGGCGAAAAGCTGGTCTTTTTATGTGCTTGCTAGTGTGATTGGTAGACGATTACAATGACGTCGTCGTTTCTATGCAGTTGGTTTTAGTTCCAAGACGAGAGTTGTGCGCGTGAATTGTGTTTTTTTGGTAAGTAGATTTTAATATTTTATTTTGATTTTAATTTTTATTAGTTTCTTTAAGATATTATGTCCATTACATACTTTTGTTTTATTAAATTTGAAGTATATATATATATATATATATATATATATATATATATATATATATGTATGTATATATATATATATATATATATATATATATATATATATATATATATATATATATATATATATATATAATATATATATATATATATATACATACATATATATATATATATATATATATATATATATATATATATATATATATATATATATACATACATATATATATATATATATATATATATATATATATATATATATATAAATATGTACATATTATACATATAAAATAAACAAAGCCCGATACAAAAAGAAACTGAACGGCTCTTAGTTATTCGACAACAATGTAATTCAATCATTAAGTATATTAAACTACACTGTTTTCGAATTTAACTAAGATCCCTTCAGTTGTTTTCGCGTGAAAGAGTAAGAAAGATCCATCAAATTTCCATCCATACAAACTTTAAACTTTATAACATTAGTAGAATAATAGATAAATAATTATTAAATTTAAGAGTTAGTAAATTGTATTACAGGATATCTGCCTTTAAATTGTCCGAAGAACCGTCTACTTTACGTGGTCCGTCTACTACTACTACTACTACACAAAATTTGAAATAACCAAGAGAGGTCGACGTATGTTGTGTCAAGGTGGATACGATTATACTTGGAAACGTAACAACATCGACGGTTCTGAGTTATGGAGGTGCTCTAAAAAGGCAAGTGTTATGCAATACTGAAGGTTTATTTGTCCCCATTCGAAATACTTAGTAAAATAGTTAACAAATAGCCTAATCTGTGATCATTATTATTAATTTACATTTAATTTAAGTGACAGACTGATCTGGGATATACAAATGATTTAGTTATTTTTTTAGTTTGTTATAAGGATAATCGAACCTCAATCTGTGATTTGATTAATAGTTAAAATGTTTTATATAAATATTTCACTCAATCTATGATTTTTATTAGCTGTTGAGTTAGACTAATCTGCAATCTATAAATCATTTAGTTGTTTTTTTAAGAGTATTATTAAACCTTAGTCTTTGATTTTATTTATAGTTAAGATGTTAACTATTGCAACTCAATCTGGGATTTTTTTATTAGCTGTAAGTGAATTTGTTAGTTTAATATTCATATGTTAATTTAATTATTTTATATTTACACTTTAATACATTATAATATCGTTATAAAGAGAAACTTAGACTTTAAATATTTGATTTTAACAACTCATAGTTTCATTAAACCTTTTCTTCCCGACAATATTTCCAAAGTATATAAAATAATAAAAAAGTAAAAATGGTCCGAATCTGGAACTCAAAAGCAGTACTTCCGCATTCGTACCAGTGGTTCGAATGCGGAAGTCCAAAAAAAGACTGGAAAGACACCCACTTCAAAAATCGTCCACCGCGATTCATACTATTGGTCCGAACTTTACTGGTATGAAACAGGAAACACTCCATTATTGATTCGGTACGAAAATCACTCATCTAAAGTAATAAATAAAATTGAATGTGTGTGTTTAATCAGTCTTCAGTAGGTCTTCGGTAGCGATTGGTTAATCTATTCCATATTATTGTATTCCATAAATTGTATCCGATCGATATGTGAAGAATGCAGTGTCAAAGATAGCCCAAAGTTTATTATTTTCTTTGAGATTGTGAATTTAGACGTGGACTACCTACATGCCGCAGACAGCTATGCTATAGGGAGAATATAAATAGTTCGTAAATGTTTGCCGCGGACAAAGAAATTCGAAATAAATCACGGGTGTCACAAATCATTGTAGTATGAAATAGATTCGTTTACAAATTTAGTTTTAGATTTAGGTACAATTAAAAATAGAAACCGAGTTATGAAATAAAGTTACCTAATTAAAAATCTAATTAAGTAAAGGAATATGAATATGCAAATTGATAAGTACAGCAAAGAATGCAAAGAAAAAAGCCGCTGACGGTGGTCAGGTTTTACCCCGCATCTTTGAGGGTCGGGTTTTATCCCGCGTCGGTGAATGAAGACGCGGGGTTAGCCCCACAGCACGCAGTCCTTCTAGCCTGCTTCTGTAATGGGTTTTTTTGATGGATTTTAGTTTTGATAATTTTTATATAAATATTCGGCTGGGTACACCTTGTGTATCCCCGCATCATTGCACCTGTGGAGTAGCCCTCGATAATCTGGGACACCATGGCCTTTCTTGTAGCAGAAGCGCAGGTCGTATACCTCGGCACGCTATTCTAAACGAGATAATTCGTAGGGCTCTTTCCACCGCAGGTCTTCCGGCCGTACGTGAACCAAATGGTTTAGCACGAAGCGATGGAAAGAGACCGGACGGTATGTCGTTGCTACCGTGGAAGATGGGAAGGCCTTTGGTGTGGGACGCTACAGGCGTTGACACCTTAGCACCTTCACACCTTCCAAGCACATCCGGATGTGCCGGCGCTGCTGCTGCATCGGCTGAAGGCCTTAAACGGCGTAAATATGCTAACCTAGCAGGTGATTACATATTTGAGCCGTTTGGGGTTGAGACACTGGTGTCCGAGTGCTCGCCGCCTTTATAGAGACATTGCTAAACGCCTAATCGATGCTTCTCAGGACCAGAAGGCTGGCTATTTTCTGGCCCAAAGAATAAGTATCGCCATCCAACGTGGCAACACAGCCAGCATTCTGGGAACCTTCCCAGGCGGCAATGACGCGGAGGATTTTTTAAACGATATTTTGTATTTTTAGTCTATAATTATGTTTATTTTGTATATTGTAATTCTTATTGTAAATAAATTCATGTCACATTTTTACGTGTTTGCCAACCAGTTTGACAGTTGACAGGCTTTGATTGAAGCGTCTGTCAAACCTCTACTAACGTCTTTGACTTGATTGATGAAAAATTAAATTGTCGTAGTGTTTGAATGGTGTTTGTCAATGATATTTGAACGTCTTCCGCGGTGTTTGTCATAAACTTAAATAAGTTTGTCAAACATTTTGTTAGTTTACAGGGCACTTAAGACTTAACGACGGATAAGTAGTGATGAGTTTAGCCATAGTGAGGGGTTGGTAAGGTAAGGTCTTGACACAAAGTCGAATCAATGGTTTATGAACCAGTGGCTTTAAAAATTTATACTGCAATATAGAGAATAATCTAGTAGCATACTAAAACCACAGTTGTGAGGTTATGAGTGGATGGGGAGAGGGAATGGCGGTGTTTGGGGAGTATGCAAACACTTTACATAATACACACATAGAGACGGATATCTGATACTGTTGCCGACTAGGGAATCATATTACCTTGCATAATATGGCGCCAAAAGGGTAAAGGGGAACGAAAGTAATAACTGAGCTTTCTATGTAATATAATAAATACGCTTTTATTTTATTACATAGAAAGCTCAATGGTAGAGCAAAACTAAACGTATAGTTTGGGTATGCATACGACTTCATTTTGCAATAAGTAAAATACTACGGGAGTTTATTATTATTACGCAAGATTATTATTGTTATATTTATTATTTATTTAGTTGGTACGAATGACTGCTTCGGTGGCGTGGTCTCGGGTTCGATTCCCGGTCGTGACAAACTTTGCGTGATGACACATACGTTTGTATCGAAGTCTGAGGGTTTCCTTATATATAATATGTATGTATTTACAAAAAAAATGTATATAAGTATTTATATCAGTTTATCTAGTACTCATATCACAAGCTATGCTTAGTTTGAGACCAGATGGCGTTGTGTGAATTGTCCTAACATATTTATTTTTATTTTATAATAAAAACTGGTATGAAACGGGAGAGACTTGGATAAGTGTGGATTCTTTTGATATAAACTTTTTTTCACTACAAACACCTACCTATATAACTACAGTATATTTTGGTGGGTATAGAAATGATACTTACTACAAAGGTACAATCACAAAAAAATATACAACATTGGATAAAACGAATTTAACGGTCGATCTAACATAATTTACAATTTAAAACTAAAAGAATAGCTTCAAACAGACTAAAGTTTGCAAATAAATTCCACTCAAGGTTGTAAGAAAGGCGTGTTTCAAATAAACATCAATGAACCGGCGGAATAATATAAGGTTTTATCTACAAAGGATACCTACTATATTTACTACTACTACTACTATATTTAATCTTTTCTTCGGTAGGTATTGATTATACCTGTCTATTTGACCAATCAAAAACAAATTCGCAATTGAAATTCATCAAAACGGGAAGACATGCCAGGTAAATAATGACAGCCTTTTTACTAAGTAGGCATATTTACTAAGTAGGCATATTAATTAACGGCATATTTTACAGCATAAACAGATATAAAACGATGTATTTCTGAACCCTTTATTTTAAATAAATACTTCTAATACATAGACACAAAGAGTAGTACTGAAAAATTGCTCACGTCGTTGTTGCCACTCGGCAACAACTCATATCTCATATTGACAATATTTCGTAATTTTCCACTTTTTGACTGCAACGACGTCACCTCGCGCGACCTCGAATATGACACAATTTTTATTTTATTCTGCCTGTCTATAGGTTGGACGTCTGTGATTTTAAAAGTAACTTTACAGTTACAAAGGCCGACCACGCCAAAAAATCAAAAGGAACATTTAAAATATTTATTCTGTAAATATTTAAGCTGTCCGACACTCGGACCTCCACTTGAACGTCTAGTTTTACGCGTCGGACAACCGAACTAGGCGTTTTATCTTTCTATTAGACCCGCGTGGCCCCCTAGTCCAATGTTACCATGGCAGCACTCAAAAAAAAAATTTGTGGAAAAAATCTTATGAACTTATTGATCGTCAACAAACCAGGAATAAAAATGAGATGAATGCACGTTTATTAAATGAATTAGACAGTTTTTATATATTTATTTATTTAGCCAAAAACCGGGCCTAAACTACGCCAAATGCAGGGTAGACTCAAGCGGTCGACCCGCGCGTTTGGAATTATGACTTATCGTTTGGGCAGGGCCGTGTCGGACAATACAGAGCGACAGTGTTTATACAACAACATACTGTGATTTCTCTGATGAAAATAGTGTTTAGTAATCCAAAATACCATACATTATCATAGAATTAATAAACATGAATTAAAAATTATAAGCATTTCAATTTTTTTAGTATGATTAACATGGATAGTTAGGTGTCGCCCAGCATTGTCTGACATGGTTATACGTGTTAAAGAAGTATTTAAAGAACATCCGTTCAGCACACTAAAGAAGGTTGAGTACTTGATGTATTTGAGCACGAATATCTGAGGTTAAAACCATTTTGGGGCGTATTCTGTACCTTTACAAACAACCTTTTTTTACGTGTTGAATCTTCTTGGACTTCTGCCGTGAGCTATTTACCTCGAGGTGCTATATCGAACTCATATATCGACTGAACCTTCGCTTCGCTTGGGCTTCGCCCACTTGACAAATTATATACACAAAAACCCTTCACTATCATAAATGTCCTCTCTTAAGATCTAATCTATCCTTGTACCAAATTTCATAAATACCTAACAATAATGAGCTATAATAATTGACCAATAATAATAAAAAGTGACATCTCTATATATCTCCGTGAAATTCAGTTTATTATATTTTTGGTCACATCTCCGGTTCTAATCAACCGATTGCGATGAAACAAACGTAAGATTTTAAGTCTGACCAAGGCCTGTCTAACAAAAAAAACCGCATCAAAATCCGTTGAGTAGTTTCTGCGTCCATCGCGAACAAACAGACAAACTGACAAACAGACAGAAAATTAAAAAAAATAATTTGTTCAGTATCGTTAACATAACATAACCCAAATATTTTTTTCAAATATCTCCAATGTACAGACACGACCACTTTACAATTATATAATAGTATAGATAGATAGATATTCTGTAAGTAGGTAGGCCCATAAATTGAACTATGAGACATTACAAAACCGGGGTGGTAAAACTTCATACTTATAACTATTACACATGTGATAAGTATAAATTGAACTATGAGACATTACAAAACCGAGGTGGTACTACTTCATACTTATAACTATTACACATGTGATAAGTATAAATTGAACTATGAGACATTACAAAACCGAGGTGGTACTACTTCATACTTATAACTATTACACATGTGATAAGTATAAATTGAACTATGAGATATTACAAAACCGAGGTGGTACTACTTCATACTTATAACTATTACACATGTGATAAGTATAAATTGAACTATGAGACATTACAAAACCGAGGTGGTACAACTTCATACTTATAACTATTACACATGTGATAAGTATAAATTGAACTATGAGACATTACAAAACCGAGGTGGTACAACTTCATACTTATAACTATTACACATGTGATAAGTATAAATTAAACTATGAGACATTACAAAACCGAGGTGGTACAACTTCATACTTATAACTATTACACATGTGATAAGTATAAATTGAACTATAAGACATTACAAAACCGAGGTGGTACAACTTCATACTTATAACTATTACACATGTGATAAGTATAAATTGCGGTAATACTTGCGTAGGTATGTATACTATGTATGCACCTATACCAATTTTTTACAATTATATATTTAATTCCATCATCATCTTAATTATATTAAAAAAAATCATTAGCATAAAAAATAATAAATAAATAAAAATGACCAAGTACCTCCTGTTTATATTGTAAACAAACTGAAGACGTCGTTACATACTTTTAACATTTTTAACCTGTTCACAAGGGTATTAGGTCCTTGACAATTTGAAGACTAAGTACATATTTAAATTTTACAATGTTCTCTGTACATTCCTATACCTAGGTAATGTATGTAATATTCATTTTATAATAAAGAGTGATTTGATACCACTAGTGATTTAAAAGCATACGATAATTTTTTTACATTCATTTTAACAAGAGCAATTTTAATATGTACAAGGTACTTAAGCGCTCATGCATATCTACATCATGCATGGCGTTAAAGCTTAAAACACACTGGTCCTTCACATACGACGTATGTCACGCGACGTGGGAAACAGCGACACGCTGGTCCTACGTCTTACGACGTCTGACGTTTACGTTATCTACGCGTTATGACACTTTAAACTTGTGTGAGAGCGTCGTACACGCGAATCTGGCGCTGTGACGTAGGCGTCTTAGGAGACAGCGTGGTGACCAGTGTGTTCGTTACCATACAAATTGTTTAGGCCAGATCCGGTTCAGATGTCATAATACTTTTCTCGCCTTTTTCTCGAGACCGGAACAAAGAAACGCGATTACGATAATGTAAATATCCAATGTAATCATTTAATTAAAGCTTTCAATAGTTTGTGTACACAAATTATGTGCATACGCGTAAAAATTGCCGTCTTCGATTTGAACTATTTTTCGCTGTATTAATCACCGTCGAATTCTATCAACTTTCACACTACATACAAAACAGTTAAAAAAACTTTACTTTCTTCTTCTTTTTTAAAAACGTGGCTCCATCGATGATTTCGCCAATGTCAAGGTAATGCTTGATTAGTTGATAGTCCCGCACAGAAGAACTAGTTATTCCTAACTAGCTCCAGGTGCAGGACAAGAAACGTTGTTCGGTATGTGAGTGTCTGGGAACTCGATTTTTGCGGAGCCCCAGAGGTAACCTTAAAAGCCAGCGAGGCACGCGTTCAGCAAAAATCGAACTCTCAACATTTATTTTAGAAACTAACTTAAAATTAATTTAGGGTGTCAGTAAAACTGACAGATCCTGTCAAGCCAAACTGAACAATATTGATGTTTTGAAACCGAACTGTTTACACAAACAATGTAAGGGCGTTGAAGGATTCTGTTTAAAGACCTTTACATTATCACACACATGTTACATATTCGACAGCTTTCATTAATTGTGTGCATACATAAGTGTTTATAGATAAACAGTAGTGATTGACAGTTTATCAGTAGGGTGCTGTACTATTTCGGTATAAGTAACTTAATGCTTTATAGTACAGGTCCATGACAGTTAAGGGTTCGATTGCTAACTTTTGCCTATTGAGACTACACCTAGAAGAAACTAAGCATTGATGTTTTTACTGTTATAAATATAATACTAGTAAATTAAATTATGGTAATATTCCCGTAAAATGTATCTACAAATTAACCTCTTTAATTTCATAATGTTTCAACACAGACAACAAAGATATTTATGTTTCACATATTTCGTCAATTACCAATGCAAATATTAAGTCTATAAAACTAGTTAAGTATTAAATTATAAAAAATATTCTAAAAAAGTGTCATAAAGTGTCAATCTAATTTACACATTAAAAAAAATAAAAATTTCAAAGCTTTTGACTTTGAAATTTTTTTGGTCAAATAATTAATCTATCATATAGTAATAAACAATACATATAAGGTTACATACCGACAGTAAAAAGTCATTAATTCTAGTTTTTATTTCTCGTAGAGATTTTATGACATGAAGATGATTTTATGTCCTCCTAAAGATATGTACTGTGGTTGTAATGTCATTCTGTATTGTACAGAACTAGGTATGTATGTTCGTTCGTGATGATTTTGTATTCGCATTGTAATTAATTTAATATTGTAATTTGTAGTTGTCATTTAATTTTATAATTATTATTTAAATTAAAGTTCCGAAGAAAATAAGCTTGCAACAAAGATCTTCTTTCTTTCTTTGTTGTTATTTCTTCAAATTTACATACATATATTCACGCCTGTTTTTCTAAATGGGAAGACAAATGCATAATAATGTCAGCAATAGGTTTGCCTCTACAAATGTGATGCATACAATGAATGCCCGACTGAATGGAACAACAGATTTTTGCTGAACACGTGGCTGGTGGCTTTTTAGGTTACCTCTGGCGCTCCGCAAAAATTTACCAGGTTTCCAGACACTCTCATACCGAACAACGTTTCTTGTCCTGCACCTGGAGCTAGTTAGGAATAACTAGTTCTTCTGTGCGGGTCTATCAACTAATCAAGCATTGACTTGACATTGGCGAAATCATCCATGAATATCGATGGAGCCACGTTTTTAAAAAAGAAGAAGAAGAATGGAACAACAGAATTTAATATATTTTATAGCTCTTATTTATACCTTAGGTTAATTAAGCGCCTATTTCTGTAATAGATTCCGAGCTCAATTTTTCTGCCTGCGGCTGCAACTAATATAGGAAATAACCTGCATGATTTAGGGCAATCAATATTTAATCACTAGTCTAGATTTTAAGAGCTATTTAAGCTTTAGGGCGATCTCGAATGATTAAGAATTAAATATGTACCTACAAAGTGTTAGAAACTCTCACAATCCAGACTCGGGTGAATTAAAACTGCTCACTTCGTAATAACAAGGTATATTCGAATGACTCATAAGTAGGTATAGTCCATTAACTTTTAATATGAATTAACACTCATTTATATTCCACGTCCATCTCTGTCGAGATGTATGAATGAACAGAATGTCATTTTTAAAACCTACCACCCGCCACCCACTACAACAAATTTACATAGATTCATTTCGTAGACTAGCTTTTTAAGTGAATAGCATCCACTGGAAATACGTTCTGCTTGTAACCAGAGACGCCTGGCAACGGACGTTAGAGCGACCGCGGCCTTAGGCCGCGGAATTGAAAAAAAAAAGTGAATAGCATTTTGAATCAATTGACTTACTTACATATAAATCAATTATTTTTACGTTAGTTAAAAAACAACTATTTATTTACAATAAGAATTACAATATACAAAATAAACATAATTATAGACAAAATATTTGGATAGAAACAGGCGTTACCTGGCGAAAATCCATGACAAAGCAATGGTAAGGAAAATGTTTTAAGAAAAAACTTTTTAAAATTTATAATAGCATTAATATTTCGCAGAATTAAAAAGACAACAAAACGTCGACAATTGTTTCGCCTCTAAACGAGGCATTATCAAGACTGTCTCAAAGAGACCAGCATAATTATAGACTAAAAATATTTACATTACAAAATATCGTTTAAAAAATCCTCCGCGTCATTGCCGACTGGGAAGGTTCCCAGAATGCTGGCTGTGTTGCCACGTTGGATAGCAATACTTATTCTTTGGGCCAGAAAATAGCCAGTCTTCTGGTCCTGAGAAGCTTCGATTAGGCGTTTAGCAATGTCTCTATAAAGGCGGCGAGCGATAAATCAAATACATTCATTGAATGACATCACATCGAGTATAATTATTTTGTAAAAATATCAACTAAGTTTACCTGACTTTGTTTAAAAACATTAAATAATCAACAATTCATTACAAAAGTGACATACTCGGGTAATTTACCGGCATTGTATGGACAAAATGAATTATCTTTAATCTCTTTTAGAAGGCTAATGTATTTTTAGTTTTTGTTTTTTTTTGTTTCCATGTTTAATTACTTCGATAGCCAAATAAGTAAAGGTTATGTTTAGAAAATATTGTATTTCTGTTACTTACCATTAAAATTGTATGAAGCAAAAACGGGAGGGTATGTCATATTGTACATATGTAGTTCTCCTAACTACAGACAGTAACAATATTTAATAGTAAAAATTTAAGAAGCTATATGTAGTCATCGTGTTTTTAATAGATTTCAGAATATTTTAGCGATAAAGTTTGGTCTGACATAAGCTAACTACATATGGTAATGAATAAACTGCTATAGTTATTTTAATAGAATTCTACAAGTCATTCAGTCGGTAAATGTCGCAGTACAATAAAACATCGATCGATAGGCAAAAGAAACAAAGCGACATACGTATGATAATTTATGTATGAGACTAGACACATTAACATTGCCACATCCATTTACGAAAGTACCTACTTGAGTGCGAAATTGGAGACCTCTACTCGCACTTTCTTTCGTTGACGCGTACACTCATCATCCACCGAGCATTTCCCAACTCAGTCTAACTGCGATGCGGCTGAGCTTCGTTATTTTCCGTGGAGCGACTGCCATCTGACCTCCACAACCCATGGGCGATATCGAAGTTCTGTAGTTAGACCACGAGGATTTTGTTTTAGGGCTCCTACTACCCGTAACGACTGCTTCATAGATAACAGAGACAACCGAGACGGTCGGCTTGACGTGCTCTCCGAGGAACGGAGGGGTCTCAATGTCTTAATAAATGGTCACCCATCCTAAGACCGGTCTGGCTAGATGTTGCTTAACCTTTGCAATGTGTTAGCCTACTCGGTTACCACTGACCAGGAGCCTTCGTTGACGCCTACACTATTTCGCATCAAACTCTATTAAAACTAAACTGTGGTTTGGATGGATATAAAAGTACTTGGACATTAAAGATTGCGATTTTAAGAGCAGATTACGAGTTATTAACGTATTTAAATCCCACTTTAATAAGAAGTACTAGTGCACGTTTCAATACAATGGTAGTCAAAACTGATATTAGACTTAACATACTTGCAATAGACTTTATAATGATTATTAAAATAACCACTACCTAATAAGTAATTCTATGCAGATTGTAAAAAGGTGTATTTTAACTCCAAGAAAAACAAGTTTGATGGGATTAACATCATATTGTTAGTATTAATTATTCTATAATCTTGTAACTCCTGAATGTACGTCAGTGTTAAGAGTCCTCCTATTAAATTTTACCGTTTTCGCTGATTTTACAGACGTGTTTTTACACTGAAAATACTGTATTTTTATAAGTTTTAATGCACAACATGAAATATCATTTCAATAATGATCTAATAAGTGAGCTACTTTCTTCTTTTTGTCATTAAATTTTGATTAATCGACCTAAAACAATCGGTAGTTTTTCGTATCTTTTGCTGGAAGAGGTCTAGAATATCACAAATTCACTAATCGTTTTGACGTCTAAAAAGTATTACAAAAATACAGTGTATTCTTGTAAAAGTCATCTATCAAATGTATGGATTACTTTTTATCACTTTCATAAAAAAAAATTGAGTAAACAAATATTTAAGTTAGTCAAATTTTAGAGAAAATGGGCAATGAATTGGTTCTTATTTCGGCTACATAAAACTCTCGTTCATAAAATTAAAACAACATAAATAAACCTTGGTTCAAAATCAATCCATTTCCAAAAAAAAAGAAAGCTAAATAATAAAAAATAGGCTGTAAATAATCTTTTAAAAACACCTAAATTTCGCTTTAAAATACTCGACGCATGCCTCAAGTAAACAGTCCGCGCCAAGCGCTTACAGGGAGAGGACGTGTCGCTCTGCGCGCCAAAATTCGACGCCGTCTACAGACGAATATAGCGTGGCGTGAGATTTTGATACTTTGGTAATATTAGTTATTATTTTGTGATGGCTTCTTTTTAAATACAACAAGTGATTATGTAGAATGTATTTATCATTGTTTTTGTTAAAAAAAGCTGTTATATTTTATAAAGCTGGATTACTCACTCACTCACTGACACAATTTTATTGTTCTCCTTGATGGTGGAGGGGAAGGTACCTATGTTTTTTTTGCAGAAATGTAAAGGGGGTTCGGGGACCTAGGGAAAATTCCGAGTTTTTGAGATTTGCCCTCCAGTCCCCCAAGGGGGGCTCCCGAGTAGAGTCAAAATGAGTAATAATTTTATAGAGGTAGTTTTTTATTTTATTTTTTTGTATTGGGTTCGCGTAAGTCGTGACGACGTCAAGCGATTGTGGGTCACTCACAGCACACTATACTATAGAGAGTGGCCCTCAACTTGACGACCTACTGAACCCAGGATTATATGTGGGAGGAAACACGTGCAAAGGCAGGGCGTTCCAGGCCAGTATCGTTCGGCACAGAAACGAACGTTTAAAACGTTCGGTTCTCGCGAACATGTACCTACTGTGTGGGAGTGGCATCTCTGCCCGGCACGCGTTGTTCGGGATCGGAAGGAAGATGGGATCAGATTGAAGAGCTCTTCAGAATGCTCGCCGTGGTAAATACGGTAGAATGCGGCCAAGGAAGCTATTGTTCGGCGCTGAACTAGCGGCTCAAAGCTTCCCGTTACCTCCGGACAATCTATAATACGGATAGCTCGACGCTGCACAGCGTCGAGAGCGTCCAGCAAATACGTCGCGGAGCCGTCCCGGAAGTGAGAGCAGTATTCGACGCAGGGTCCAATCTGCGTCTTGTACAGCAGACACCTCTGATGCAGTGAAAAGAATCGCTTTACCTTATTCAGTATTCCTAGTTTCCACGAAGCTAGCCCTATACATCTTTCGATGTAGTTTTTATTATTGAGCTCAAGGTTGCCCTTCATTGGTAATAATGCATTCTGAAGAGAGGGTAGGGGAAGGAAAGGGGATTTCTTCGCTGTAAATGCACATGCCTGCAATGTGCTGTCATCTGCATAAAAATGAATGTTCCCGAGGGATAGCATATCATTGATTTGCAGAAGGAAGAGTTGGTGACAGCACGGACCCTTGCGGCGCCCCGGTATTGTTCCTCGATACATATATACATAACCGGGGCAACACAGGTAAGGCGTGTTGTCAGGGCGGCGTATTTGTGTCTCCGTGAGAAACGTCACAGCGGGCCGAGCCGTCTCAAGGTATGGTGGACGGCATCGAGGTTCGCATGGAGTCCACGGATGTTGGTGAACTCCACATCGAAAAGTGAAGCTGTGGGGTTTCCTGGGGCCGCTGTGGAACGTTTACTTATTTCTGTTGCACTGCCATTATAAATTTGAAGAAGAAGCGTGAAGACAGGGCGACATTTGGTGCAGCAGTAATAAGTGACATAGCGCAGGGGCTAACTTCGTCTGGAACCGTGTGGTTAGGTTGGAGCCGACCCGCCGGACGGAAGGGCTACCAAACCTCGTCCGTTGATCAGCAGGTGCGCCACTAGCAGATGAGTTCGCTGGGGCCCTAAATATGTTGGTAGAGCCCCTTTGTATAGAGGAGGTCAAATGATTTTGTTTAGGAAAAAAAATTAGCCCTCGCCCCCCCTTTGAGAGTGCAACGACAGAGGAAAGGTAGAGGAGTTTTGATTACGGGATCATACGAGTATAGAGGGTCTTTTCTTGAATTTAAGGAGAGAAAAAAACACCCCCCCCTCCTAGCCCTCTTTTCACCTCCCCCACACAAGACACTATTATTATAAAATGAAAAAAAAAAAGATCAAAACCATGTAATCGCCGTACCTACTGGCTGTCCACCATCGGTAACTCCGGACTCACGCACAAAATGTGTCAAATACCTAATTCCGCCCGTTTCGATTCTGCATACGGACTCTTAACAATAAAAAGTACCAAACTGGAATAGTAAAAAAGGAATAAAACGAAATGAAAAATATCTTAAATGGTACCTATTATTGTTTATTGTATTGAAACAAATAGGTAATTATGTTTACAAAAGAATAATGATATCTAATTATTATATTTCTAAACAAAACTTTATCTAATATAAGAGATATTAGAAATAACAAAGATTTGTTTGTAATGAATAAACTTTGAAAATATCGAACCGATTTTAATAATTCTTTAATGATTAAAATTCTATTTTATTTTGAAATAATTGGGACTACTTTTCATAAACGTACTGTGTCCCTGTGAGAATTCAGAATCTCCTGCTTTTTGGAAGTAGGTTGATTATAAAGAAGAAAGATTATTGATTTAAAAAAAATGCAATTAATTATGTACTCTACGTTTTCCCTGGAGTTCTATAGGCTACCTATTTTATATCCCGGTAATGTATGCCCGCGGGAATTCGGAATGAAAAATCTATTTCACACGGGCCACAGTAGATCGATCCCATACAAATGCCTGGACGTCTGGCAGAATATGCAAACTAATCAATTCGAGTAGAAATGAAATGAAATGAAATGATTTATTTATTTGTATAGGTCACTAAATGGTTCTTACAAAAGTCAGTAAGTACTTAAAATAAAAAATGTCATTGCTTCTATATTTACATGTACTGCCAGATTCGCAAAGCAATAAGTAGAACCGAGAGAAAGAACCTGGCAATAAAACTCTCGGTCACTCTTTTCAAATAATTGACTCATTTACACATTTTCTTAAGACTAAATGTGGACGAATGTACATTGGTCTCGTGTCAAAATCAAAAAGAGTGTATAAAACAACAAAAAAAAATATTATGGTCGCCTAAGTACAAAATATGCTACAATTACGGCATTTTAGGAGGCACCTGCACCATGCTCAAGCCAGACACTTTTATCATTAAGGTAATCAACTGTCTTATAATATGCTTTTTGACATAAAGTGGTCTTTATAAAGTTTTTAAATTTATTGTCGGGCATACAAAGGACCGATTCAGGCAATTTATTATAAAAGCGTATACCTTCCCCCTTGAAAGAATGACTAACCTTGCTAAGCCGATAACACGGAGGGAGTAGTTTATTTTTATTACGTAGATTTCTGTCTGTAACGTCACTTACTTTAGTATAGCTAGATATATTTTTCCTGACGTATGTCGATGTGATGTGATGTGATATCGAAAGATGAATACATACTTCATGTAATATGGGTAAAACCCCTTAAAACACGCTTATTATTGAATAAATTATTATAATTATAAATTATTCGTGGTTTTCTTTAATTAAATATGAATCAACAGTTTATATATTAAGCTTCACATTTTTATCATATTTGTAAATTGTAACAGCCATTTAATACCGATTTTAAGAAAACATTTAATCACTTATATTTTCGAACAAAAGTTGTGTTTTTGTTACTACTTCCAAATAATTCCAAAAAGTTATTGATGAGGGCAAATAAACTAATAAATACTCGATACTTCTTGCTACTTTTAAGAGCCGCGTGTATCCGCCTTATTGAGAAAAATAAAATTTTACAAAATGCATATTTTACATTATTTCAAAACAGCAATGTTGCTATTAAAAATAATTATATGCTTATAATTTACCGTTTAAGTGCTGGTCAGCTCGAGGGGAAAATAAGCCAATAAGGGAAGAAAGAAAATTTAGAATTCAACAAGATTTCAGGTTAGAATTAGGATTTCTAGTTATCCCAGCAAACTTTGTATCGCCTTAAATATATTTAAAAAAAAAGAATATTTTAATATTTCATGCAAATGTATGTATTATTAATTATAATTGAAAAACGCGACAGACGGACAGACAGACAAATTGTCGTATTAAATCATCATTCACCGAGCCTTTTCCCAACTCAGTTGGGGTCGGCTTTCCAGTCTAACTGCGATTCGGCTGAACTTCGATATTTTCCGTGAAGGGACTGCCATCTGACCTTCACAACCGATGGGCGATATCGAAATTCTGTAGTTAGACCGGTCGGATTTTTGATTTAGGGCTCCAACTACCCCTAACGATGTTGCCATAGATGTTAGTATGACAACCGGGACCGACGGCTTAACGTGCTCTCCGAGGCACGGAGGGGTCTCAATTGTCTTAAGAAATGGTCACCCATCCTAAGACCGGCCTGAGTCGATGTTGCTTAACCTTTGCAATGTGTTAACATTGTCGGTTACCACTAGACCACGAGCCCCTCTCAATTGTCGTATTAAATATATAGATTAATTGATGTCGTAAAACAGGGTTCCGGAAAAACGCATTATGGAAACACAGCTCGTGTTTTTTTTGGGAATTATAAAACCAGTGCTCGTATCACAGGTATCGACGAAAAACTTATTAAACGTTTCTACGTTATATTACGAACTATAGCTTCAGAGTATACAATTTAGAAATGTTTAGAAGTTATACTCGTGAAACAGCAGAATTGTATGTTGCACTGTATGGATGGTATCACATGCCAGTTACTGTCCATAAGATATTAGTCCTTGGAGCAGATATCGTGTCTCATAATAAAATAGTTCCCATTGAGCAGCTAGGGGAAGATGCGCAGGAAGCATACAAGAAAATTATCGAGGACAAAATGTTATACGGACATAATTAATTTACTTTTATCAGATCCCGTGATTTCAAGTCGCTTAAAAAGACGACCAAGTAATCGTAAATACTTAACTGAAGTTAAATATCTGTTGGAGAATGTTCCAGCTTCCATAATATTTGGCGAAGAGGAAGAATAAGTAGGCCTAGTAATAAATATCAATGTACATTTTTTTTCTGAGAATAATAAATTTTAAATAATTTAACAAAAAATGACTTTTATTGTACCGATTTTTATAATAAAAATACATGTTATAAGTATAATATTTCATTAACAGTAGGGTCCCTCTAAGCGTAGGAAGTTATAAAACGCGTATATACTCTTTATTTTAAGATATATTCTTACTAACATGTGACCCTATATGATGTCCAAGCAGTTGTATGGGATAGATCCACTGGGCCAAGCCGCGGTAATTAGCTCGTTTTAAATAAAGTAATAAAATATGAATGTAACTGTATCAGGAAACCATTACAACTCTCTGACCGCAATACTCTGACCCTTGCCTGCATTATACCTAATTATGGTTATAAATATTGTGGAATATTAGATTATTCTTTGCCTATCCTACCAGCAGTTCGTTCCGTTATAACCACATAGTTTGGCGATCCTAAATTATATTTGACACATGTCAAATATGGCATCGTTGTCGAAACTCAACCCGTCAACGTTTTGCGGGTAGAATCAATTTCTGAACGAAATTGGTTTTCCATGTCACTTTTTGAACGGGTTTGCCTCGCTCATAATGTTATTTACTTGAAGGTCACACGATGACTGCCTACATGTGATTTGTTATATACATAGGATACCTATCTGTAGTAGAAAAGTTATGTATGTTATAAGTTTGGTATGTTGTATCGTTGCCACGGCAAATTTCATTTAAGTAATAACATACCTATCTCATATCATACTCCTGTTGATATTCCAAGACATGATAGTCATCATTATCGACTCATGCTCTGTACTTTGTCATCAAAAAGAGAATGATTTCATACAACAAAGTTTATGCATTTGAGCAGGTCTATTATTGACGTCAAATATGTTCAATTGTTTTATTACAATATTTGTAATGGAACATGTGTATTGTGTATGACTATGAACTGTAGGTGTCATCAATTTAATAGCCTGCATTGCGAAGCCAATAAACTTGGAGTACTATGTAGGTAGGTGTTTATGCATTCAGGTCACGGATGCTTTATTCACGAACAGAAAATATACAAACGTCAGAGAATTGTAAAAACTTGACTCTAAAAACGGACATAATCATAAAAAAATTGGCTTGTTGCTGTCTATACAAATGTAAACAAATCAGTTATAAGTACGTCCGCAGTTTTTTTTAATGTAGTTTTTTTGTAGGTACCTACATGCAACAGTCCGTCTGTTAGAACAGCTACTGAACAGTGTGGTAAAAGCATGTAGGCACACATCGCTCCACACCAGTGAACGCCAAAAACAGTGTATACTGTTTAATTTTGTATAGTGTATACTCTTTGTTTAACTAGTTTAACGTCGTATTATTAGTACCTACCTACATATATTACGTGAACCCATAACAATTGCTCCGTCCGGATTGGTTACTAACCATACCATAAGAACTTCTAGATAAGCATGGATCGAAAATAACCCGATTCCTAGTCTTCAACCACTAAACTGTGTAAGGTACACAATTCCCTGGCACTACTCAGACGAAGTCTTGTTGCTAGCATCGATTTTTTTTGCTATTGTTGTGATTTCACTAGAAATGATTTGTTTTTCGAAAAATATACTGCATAATCTCGTTCTATGGAACGCACTGCAGTACGTACGTACTACTCATAATGAATACTATAACAATTCAGATGCTCTCCCTCCATCAGTTCTACAATACGGCTAGGTAATTCCCCAGCAACTGTTAAGTATTCACTTAAAATTTCGTACCCTATAGATGTAGATACCTAGCGAAGGCTAGGTCTTTCGATTCTGTGTATTGTGGTACGTAATTGGGTGTAATTATTCGGCAGACACTATACTTTACTGTTCCATTTTCAATATTTCCGACGGACTCATACTCTTAGTACGGATATGGATAGAACAAAACCCACCATCAATCTTTAGAGAATTGCTTAGGACGGACTGCTTGCCCTTAGTTTGGAGCACAAGTACCTATGTATGCTATAAATAAGTACCGACCTACCCGTATCCGTGACGACCTCTTTTCTCTGATGGCAACACAGTGAAATTCACTTTGAAAAATCCCATAAAACGAGCACAAGACACGAAAATAATATAAAAGAAAGACAGATCGAGTATCCGTGATTTACTAATACAAAGGAGTAGTTAGAAACATATGCCTAGCTCGTCTATGTACAGGTTTTGACCTTCCTTCTACCGCTTACCTACCAACTACCATTAATAGGTACATATACATATAACCTCCTATAAGTAATGATTACCCTCGATTACACTATTACTGCCTCAGGTTTTCACAATATTCCGGTGTTTATGGTGTATAGGTTGTTTACATTTCTGTCTGTGACTCAATATCAGGATATTGATAGTACTTATAGTTCTAATATTGTTAGCTTCATGTGGCCATTATTTAGGTACTTAGTTGGTCCACTGACATTTTGTAGGCTGTAATTTACATACTTGCTACGTTGTATGGACGCCACTATAAGCTCAAAACTCAAGAGACGCCATCCTAAGAGCCTTTTCGGCATAGAGCAACGAATTTGTACCTGTGTTGGTTTAAACTTTTCTGTTGCTACAATTCTTATGCCAACACGTTAACGCAGGGACCAAATTCGTTGCTCTATGCTTTAATTAAAGAAGCTTATTATTATAGCTACTTATTAAGTATAATTTCGCTCTCTTACTAGTCAGGCAGATGATCGTGGGATCCACATAGAAGCAATACCTATCAGAAAAATTGGATTATTGACCGTGGGAATTATACTGTACATAGCGAAACAATAGTTACTTCTTTTTCTTGATTATGCTTTTTTACGATTAGGAAAAATGATGAGGAGGTCATGATGGTGTTCATAATTATAGTAAGTAACGTGTAGATAACTTCCAACCACAAGTTACTACATGCGCTAAGTTTATTAAAAATTATTAATTAAATCATCAATTATAATGATGTACCTAAGTAAATAATTTATGTAAAATAGAACAGTAAAACAAACAATTAGTCATTCAGTATCAGTAGGTACTTGTATTGTTTTATATTGGAGCATCAAGCATAGAATAATCAGATTAGATCTCGACCCAGCCTTGAACCGACACAATGCTATACAAATGCAAATTCAAATACATATTTAAATTTCGCTTTTGCTAGAACTGGTTTTATAAATTCAAAAGCACCGGGATTTTTCTTTATTTATTCAGGTTGACGTCATAGGCTAGGTATATAGGGAGAGGTATACTCAGATACTGCTGTTACTGATATAAATACATTCTACACAATTTACTCAGAAAACCCCGGGTCCCCGAGGTCTAGTTTAGTACTCGTCTTATGTAAAGTCTATTGAACTCTATTGTTGTCTATTACCTATATCTATATATATTACTAGCTGATCGCCGCAGCTCCGCCCGCGTGATTAAGTTTACTCGTTCCCGATTCTCGTGGGAACACAATACCGGGATAAAAAGTTATGTTACTCAGGGTGAATGTAGCTTTCCAATAGTGAAAGAATTTTTGAAATCGGCACTGTAGTTTTTGAGTTTATTCATAACAAACATACACACAAAAATACATTTCTTTCCTCTTTATAATACGAATAGTATAGATAGACTTACAATCTATTTTTTAACTCCGGATACTAGATCTATCTAGTATCCGGATTGTACCAATAGTGGGCAGGGGTTAACGAGTTTCCCAATTTCCGAGTTAAAAAATAGATTGTAAGTCTATCTATCGAGTTAACGATATTTTTACTCATGATATCTACATCATGAGTAAAAATATCAATATCAAAGTCCCCCCCCCCCCCCCACTTTCAGACATACCTATGAATATTATGATTTATGTTAAAAGCCTACTATTTACCTGCCCATTTAATATACAAATCATGCTTAGGTACATAAATACAGCCACCAGAATTGACTTCTAATAAGCTTCATTCTCAAATTGAGCTCAAAGCACGTATAAGATTTTTTTAAAGATACAAGTAAGCAATGAAATGTTTATTGAAAGAGTAATTGACTTGAAAGAGCCTTGAGTACCTTACCGATCTCGATCTAAGGGAATCATTACTTCAGGAAAATGAAATTTTATCTGTCTAGAGGACGCTCGCGACTTTGTTCCCGTGAAATTATTGATTTAGTGAGCGAAACGTCTACATTTCGAGATTGGACAATTTTGCTTTGGTCCGTCTGTCTGTCTGTATGTGTGTTCCGGGCTAGCAGTCACAGTTTTTATCCGATCTTTACGAAACTTGCACAAGTGTTCCTTTATTTAATACCATTTTTATCAAATAATTGTCGGAATGGGATCAAATTGAAACGGGACCACTCAGGAAGCAATAGCTTTACAACGTAAAAACATAACGTCGAATTGAGAACCTTTTCCTTTTTTGGATGTCGGGTAAAAACAACAGCATTTTGAATAACTTTGTGGGTAATTGAACAATATTATTCAGCTCTCGTTTTATTCACATTATTTACTTTAATTTGACACTTTCATTACTGTCGTACAACATTTTTATAGCGCCATTCAAAACCATGTATATGTAAGTGGTTCGAACTCATCGTTCAGCATGAGTCAAGTATGATATTGAATATGATTATTGTGTAGAAAACTGCTTTGTCTGGGAAAAATATGATTAAATGTATAAAAAACGTTAACAAAAGTTAGATTTTAGAATAAATGTTTGTTAATCATTCATGCATATCTAAACCATTCCACAAACAAAACAAGGAATAAAAAAAATACGCTGAAAATGATGCTCTTAAAATACTTTTTTTTAAATACACTATTTTCTCAAGTGAAATTAGAATAGGTACCTACTACTTATCCTGGTAATATGTCTACATGGAAATTGTGAACGAGAAAAATAAATTGATATCTAACAAACATTGCAATAGAGTTGTGCTAGCTAGATACACAAATAGTTTTTTTTTTTTTTGAAACGTTGAAACGATATGATTCCCCCAAGGGTAGTGTAAGACTTTGACTGATCGATTACCTAGAACTGTAACTTATTTGTAAGTAACTTAATTACGTAAGATCATTAGGTATGTAGGTAGCTATTTGTACACGACATTTATATTATGTTAATATTTATGGGCGAGAAAGAGGTAGGCAGAAACATAATATAGGTACTAATAGGTAGGTATCAGGAGATCGGTTTTTGCTGTTGGCTTTTTAGGTTACTTCTGGCGCTCCGCAAAAATCGGGTTCCCAGATACTCACATACCGAACAACGTTTCTTATCCTGCACCAGGAGCTAGTTAGGAATAACTAGCTCTTCTGTGCGGGATTATCAACTAATCAAGCATTACCTTGACATTGGCGAAATCAACGATGAATATCGATGGATCCAAGTTTAAAAAAAGAAGAAGAAGGTAGGTATCACTTCTTATATATATATACTTCACCAGTTACCTATTTGTTGATCACGCCACGTGAAAGGGACGAGCCTATTTCCGTCAAAAAGCAACTATTTGCGACAGATCAGCAAGTGTATATCATCTTGCTGGTGAGTTTGCCAATTGTATTGTATTTAAGGACCAAACCCCAGTTTCCTTGGAAAAAAACACGTGTATTAACTTCTAGCCATTTTTTTTGGTACATAGAGTGAAGTGCCTATGTCCTTTTTGTACTCTTATGAACTCAACAATAGGCAGCTTTTTTTGCAATATTTTGTTATGAGATGGCAATGTACTCACAGGAAAGTCAAAAATGCAACATGTTAGAGTTTCTTAAATGTAGAAAAAATACTAAGTATAGGTATTTGAACTTGAACCATGTCCAAATAAAAAGACATTCAAATTTCGAACTAGTACGAGGAGACTAATAAATAATGTGAACTTCAAATAATAGTAAAAAAAATAAAATCAACCGATATTTAACAAAGTCGCGCGTCGACCTACTCGTACCTGAGTTTTACCTTATGTTGCTGAATAATTTGAGAACTTAAGTTCCCATTGAGAACTGTCATAGAAATACCGGTCAGAAAGAGGTTCTTTAGACCACGTAGTAAAGATTACATAAGAGAGCAGTTCTGGGGTTTAGACATGCTTTAGCTGTGTTTAAACAATTTTTTAACCCGCTTAAGAACTAATGCTCACTAAGGGAACCCACTTTGGACGAAATGGCCCGCAGGAGCCGCGGGTGGATCGTCCGTCCGGCTGCCGGCGTCCCCGTTGGAAATAATAAGGGAACCCACTAAAAAGTTTGGCACCTGATGCACCTGTACGCACTGTTGGGTGAGGCGTCAAAAATACCCAAAATTTCCGATATAACAAAACACTCAGCGAAAGACTCAGACCAGCACACTACTGACGCAATATGAATCTAGTATTGTCCAATGCAAGAACAAGACGAGACTTGAGTCTTGGTTTTGGTCTTGCACCAATAGGTACCAAAACCACAGAATAGGGAATAGTACTTACATACCAAAACACTAATGTAGAGCGGAATTATTGGTGGAACACTTCGTTTTGAAACTACGATATTTCTACTTTAGCAGTATCTGAATCAAATTTAGAATGACTTATATCTTAATTGTTTTTTCCTGTACCTGTTCCATGTAAATATTCTGAAATAAATATTGGTAAAATCACTAAAAAAAATCTTAATGAACTATTAGACTAATGAAAAACAAGTCTTATTTTTGTTTGATACGTTTTATAACAGAAGATTGCCAAACATGTTTGTAAACTAGTTTTTTTTATGGAATATTTTTACAATCTTGCATCCTAATGTCAAATGCTTTTCACGCCTTTTGGTCGGAATCACACTTCAAATTAGACAATTTGAGGTATGTACTCAAACAGTCCGATTTATAGGCCATAAATAGACGTTGATGGCCTATAAGTCGTCTGTTCTTTGTACGTAAGAATTAAATAATAAATAGATGTTCCTATTTCAAATATTATATTCAAAACCAGCTATAAACAGACTCGGCAAAACTTCTACGAGAAATTCTAAAAGAAAAGGCAGAATAGAGAGAAACTTTCGATTTCATTCTAAATCTTTGTTTAACAAAGTCAACTAAATAATTACCTGCTCCAGATAGGAGCGACCATTTATTATACTCAGTACAAAGTAATAATGGCAAAGTCTTGGGGGTAAATAGACTTACGAACCCGTATTTGCGAATAAAAGAGAGAATTCTTAAGCACAACTTACTTATAAAAAGTTAAATACGTACGAACTCAACAATTCTGGCGCTCGAGTTTTCCAATTACAAAGTGTTCAAGCATAAAAGAACCTTTAGCCGGTATTTTTGAGTATTCTCGTCGTTAATATTTGTATGTTGGCCTTCTTTCGCCGTTGGCTGCTACTGCCTTAATATTTGGGCTACCGGTATGCCAAGTAGGGAGACAAAAAATAGTATATTTAGGTACCTTACCTTGTCGCATATGTTCGCACTTGTCGCTCGGCGATCGCTCACCTCGCTCTACGTGGGACATAATGCCCAATATGTCTCACAGAGTGAGGACGGCCAAACAATGTTTCTGAAGTGAAAAAAACTTATTGGGCATTCTGTCCCACGTAGAGCGAGGTGAGCGATCGCCGAGCGACAAGTGGGACAGAATGTCCAATATTATACTACTGTCTATTAAAGCTATATTACATCACGCTATGACCAATAGGAACAGGACAACAATGAAAATGTTCCATAAACGCGAACCTGACTTCTCATTATAAACATCAAAAGTGAACGATCTTTCATCGATACTTTTTAGGTATCAAAGCTAAAATTAAGTAGTTTAACAACAAATTTTATAAAAAAATATAGGTACATATCTATTTCCTATCATATTTAACGTATTGATATCGATGAAACATGTAATTACCAGAGAGATAGTAGATACCAGTTATCTGAAGTTCTCATTTTATAGAATAACGTCTTAGTTTTACTACTAATTGATTTGAAATGGAAAGGTAGAGAGGTGTGGGAGGACATAACCTCGATTGTATGATACTAATAGTTACCAATTTAGTAGTTCTATCTACGATAAGCTTCAGAATGAATAGGTATTAGTTAAGTTGAGATTAGATTATTGTGAGATCCAATGAGCCTAAACAAACACTATTAGTGATTATTTAGACGACACAGAAACAAGGAATTGAGCTATTACTGTTAAAGCAGTTAGGACTTGTTTAATTGTAATTGTAGAAAAACTGTTGTATAATAATATACATTGTCAAATATAAATTGAAAATTATTGAAAAAGAATGGCTGTGAGATTTCTTGCCAAATTCTTACTCACAGGCGAATTTGGCAGTAAATTTACATGTCCTTTGTGACTTAAATGATTTAATTTTTGATTCTTAAAACAAATCTCACCTGCAAGAGATGTACAAATCATAAAAAATTAAGCGGCAATAGGCTTCTGGCCTACGCCTCCTAGGCCCTATAATGTGGGAAAAATTAATTATTGAGCGTAGCGAGCGGAGCTCCTTATCAGGTGACTCAAATGCAACTCGATGTGAAATTGTTTCTCGACAACTACCGAACCGATTTTCATGATTTTTTCACTCAAAAATCAAGCATTCTCAGGAGCAGGTTTTGTTTGTTCGAGACCGAATTTTGATTTAGGATCCTCAAAAAAAGTTATTGACATATTTTCAATGAATAACTTTTTTGAAAACCTGCTCCTTATAGATTGATAAATGCTTCAATAGAAAGTCGCTTC
Source organism: Nudaria mundana (assembly GCA_963556515.1). NCBI lineage: Eukaryota > Metazoa > Arthropoda > Insecta > Lepidoptera > Erebidae > Nudaria > Nudaria mundana. The sequence continues at coordinate 9,629,961 of OY748292.1, forward strand.
GCTCAATTGCATGCTGCAGCGCAGTACCACGGCAGCGACCGAAGCTCCTAGTTATGTAAGTTTGCCCAATTTGGATGCGAAATATATAATGTGCCCACCTCTTCCAGGAAATCGACGTGAGTGTGTACTTAGTGAGTGCCATTAATTTAGCTACACCTAGACCTAGTGACATATGAGTGAACAAGAGGCCTTTAGGTAGGTAGGTATACATATAGATTCTTATCTACATTTTAAATAAGCTCACTTGTTCATGTTTCATGTTTCTTTTTAATTCCCGAGAATAATATAATAGATATAGATTCTGATTATTGACCGGCTGCAATTGTCTGATATTATTACCTACCAAATAAGTACTGCTTTCATATTGATACTTAATTTTATCAAAAGATAACTGATAATTCGACGAGGACAAAGTTCAATTGTGTACAGAAGGGATGCGATAGTGAATCATTTAATAACATTTTTGATATGAAGAATGTAATTTACCTACCAACAGTCGTACCTATAGGTGCAAAATTGCAGGTTATGCGTAACCGTCGGAATACCCAGATCGACATAGTATCGTCGTATTACGCCACCGTGACTAGTACAAAGATTTGGTTATCGCTTTTTTTATTCGGGTTTTTACAAAAATCTATTAAAAAAAAGTGTGTGTTTCAGCTCCGACGCACGACTGGAGTTTACTCCTGAAGTACGAGTATCTAACCATACGCAAAAAGAGTTTATTCAACTGAAAAAAGATTAATATCATATGAAAGGGTAAATTCACAAATTAATGAAAAAATAATATTCATATACAAATATACATTTATTCATTTTATATACATTAATTATAATTAATCGGCGAAATATTTTACATTAAACTTTTCACAATAGTCAATTTTAGATGTGCACAAATATTTCATTAGAAATTTGTATAAATTAGGTAATTATTATTCTAACAATTATCATTTTTTTTAAATATTAATTAGATCAACATTGCCTTCATTATTAATTACAATAATAATAATAATACACTAATAATAATAATAAAACGTAACACCTACCGAAAGACCTTGTCTACCGCGTTTGCCTACGCATAAGAAAAATATAGCCCTAATGTGTGCTCTGGATTCATTACTGTCATCCTATTTTGACGGTAGTGAAAATCTCGGTGATACACATTCAATTCTGTACTGTGGAGCTGTGGCAGCATGTCGAGTAGCAAATATTAAGTATTTAAACAGTGATAAAGCTACTCGACCGAAATATGTTGCACCAGCTTGGCAGTGTAGGATTGAGCGTCGTATTACCGAGACCAGGGTACTCATTGGGAAACTCATTTGCTTTAGGTCGGGCAATAGTCGACCTAGAGTGATGCGCTTTGTGAGCCGGGCGTTCTTGGGGACCAATATTAGACCCCAAGAATTTGCTTCTCAGGTCACAGAGCGTATCGACTACCTAAAGCAAAAAGTTTATGCGTGGGCAAATCGTATTAAAAGATATAAGAAAAGAGTAGACCGGTATTCCCAAAACCGCACATTCCAAAGAGATGAGAGATGGGTATACAGAGATTGGGAACGATCTGATTTAAATGTGATTGACATGCATCGGCCAAATGATGATAGTACCGTTGCATTTTGGAGTGGCATTTGGTCGGTCCCTGTCGATCACATAGAGGATGGATGGATGCACGATGTTGACCGTCTATGTGAACCAATAAAAACTATGGAACCAATAAATATCACAGAAAATGATATCACCAATGCAGTCCGTCTGTTACCAAACTGTAAATCAGCAGGACCAGACGGGCTGCATAACTTTTGGATAAAATGGTTCCGAAGTTCGCATGGACGGTTGGCATTTCAATTCCAATCATCTTTGGAATCAGGATCGCTTCCCGATTTTCTTACCACTGGTATGACCCATCTCTTATACAAATCTGGTAGTGCCATAGAGCCTAAAAATTATAGACCAATTACGTGTCTACCAACGATCTATAAGCTTCTAACATCTATTTTGAGACAAAAGATATCATCCCACATAAATGACAACAACATCATGTCAATCTCTCAAAATGGATGTAGAAGTAGGGCTCGTGGCACTAAAGAGCTCCTAATTATGGATATGATTATTAGCCAACAGGTACGCCGTAACCACAAGGATTTGGCGACATGCTGGATAGATTACAAGAAGGCTTATGACTCTGTGCCTCATACATGGCTTCGGAGGGTGCTGGAGTTGTATAAGATTGATGCAACTCTATGTACCTTCTTAGGGGCATGTATGGGGCAATGGAAGACAGTCTTGTGCTATTCAGGGTGTCGACGAACTTGTGGTAATGGTGGACCGATAAAAATCGAACGTGGTATATTCCAGGGCGATAGTCTGAGTCCATTATGGTTTTGTCTGGCCCTGAACCCTCTTAGCACTTTGCTGGAGAATTCAGGCCTAGGGTATCGGATGCGGAGGGATGGTCAGGTTTTATCTCACCTTCTCTACATGGATGATTTGAAATTACTTGCCCCAAACAATCACCAACTGATGGCACTACTAAAGGTAACAGAAACCTTTAGTAGCTCTATCAGAATGGAGTTTGGCGTGGACAAGTGTGCGATCATGCATGTAAAGAAGGGTGAGGTAGTGGAGTCCAAAAGAACACAACTTTCGGATTCGACTCAACTTAGGTCTCTTTCCGCAACCGATACTTATAAATACCTGGGTATGTCACAAGCGTTGGGCATTTTAGAGACTGCTATGAAACAATCATTGAGGGAACGCTTCTTTGGCCGCCTGAGAAAAGTACTTAATAGTCTTTTATCGGGCGGTAACAAGGTGCGAGCCTACAATGGTTGGGTCATGCCAGTCTTGATGTACTCGTTTGGCATACTTAGATGGACTCAGACAGAACTTGACGCTCTGGATAGAAAAGTCCGTACACTACTCACAACATACCGAATGCATCATCCGCGTTCATCTGTAATGAGATTGTACATACCGCGGAAGTGTGGGGGCCGTGGCTTTCTTAATGCTAAGACCCTTCACAACCGTGAGGTGTGCAATCTCAGGGAATACTTCCTGCAGGTGGACGAGGATTTGCATCGTGATGTTGTTGCTGTAGACAATGGACTGACCCCGCTCGGTTTGGCTAAAGAGAACTGGCGCAAACCTGTGATACTGAGTACTAATGACCGCATGGATGTATGGAAGAGTAAAGAGCTACATGGACGCTTTTATCAGGCCCTACACGGACCTGATATTGATTTTAAATCATCCTGGCTACGATTCGGAGACCTATTTGGTGAAACCGAAGGTTTTGTCTTTGCAATTATGGACGAAGTTGTTATGACGAAGAACTACCGGAGGTATATTCTGAAGGATGGTACGGTTGACATATGTCGGGCATGCCACCGTCCCGGTGAATCCCTTAGACACATTATATCTGGTTGTTCCAGTCTGGCCAACGGAGAGTATTTGCATAGACATAACCAAGTAGCTAGGATCGTCCATCAACAGCTTGCTCTGAAGTACAAACTCGTGGATTCAGAAGTGCCATATTACAAGTATGTGCCTGACCCAGTTCTCGAAAATGATCATATCACATTGTACTGGGACCGATCTATTATCACGGACAGGACTATTGTTGCAAATAGGCCTGATATAGTGATAGTAGATTGGTTAGAGCGCCGTGCAATAATAGTTGATATTACTATTCCGCATGATTGCAATCTCGTGAAAGCGGAAAAAGACAAACAAGTAAAGTACTTGGATTTGGCCCACGAGATTGTCGACATGTGGCATGTAAGCTCAGCTGTTATTGTACCGATAGTCGTTTCCGTGCATGGACTGATCGCCAAGAGCCTCGACCAACACCTACAGAGGCTCTCGTTAGACAGTTGGGTCAAGGGGCTGATGCAGAAGGCAGTGTTACTCGACACGGCACGCATCGTGAGGAAATTCTTGTCTCTGGAGCCCTAACCACCGGTAGCTTGGTCCTTGTACTCGATACCGGTGGGCGCTATTTTTTATATTTTTAAATATATTTGTATTTTTTTTTATAGATTTATTTAAAAATGTACTAAATATGTATCAAGTTAAATAAAGGAAATAATAATAATAATAATAACAATAATAATAATCTTAATACACTCACAGCCAAATTAGAAAGTTGCGCACCAAAAACGTGACACGATTTTCGTTACTTGTTAGTAGGTTTTACCCCTCGGATTTTTCTCATACCGGGCGCCTTATATATGAAAATCGATTCTTAAGGAGTAAACTCCAAAAATATTTATTTACAGTGTGCCTATATGCTAAATCTGTACTTGCGGTCACATGAGTAGACAAACGGAACAGAGACAAAGCTTCATTCAAACACATAAACGAAATCCGTCTAATTTATCTACTATGTGCTGCGGTGACGTTAATGCATAAGTAAGTACAGAAAGTAAAATCCTATTAAATTCTCATATAGGTATAATTGGGAATTGGTTTCATACATATATAGCACCGCCAAATAATCAGACGTGTCCGTCAATCGCGATAATTTTATTGGCGGATTTCGAAAAGAAACGATTTAGGGAGGTCGAATCTGTCAATGAATTCATTGCTCAGATTTTTGCGGCTAACTAATGACGAATGATAATACGATCACGGCTTAACTCTAACCATAGTAGGTAGTGCAAATATCGTAAGCTCTGCTAAGGAATCAATTTTCTCCGTTTCCTAAACATTTTTAACAGTTGTTCCGCTCCTATTGGCCATTTTATAAAGTACATTATGAAATGATTCACTTGTTCCACAATATTCCACAATTTTTTATTGGTAATAGGACCTGACCGATTTCGCTCTATGACATCTTCAAAGGTGTGAGTGAGTGTAAAACACCTTTGAAGATGCCAAAGAGCAAAACCGGGAAGTGAATATATGTTCCACCAAGTGCCGACAATAGAAAGCATAAATTACATTTTATAAAGCGTTATCCTTCTTCATTGAGTTATACAGCACTAAGCCTTTTTTTTTCATTCGAACCCGTGGTTCGAATATTAAGCGCAATCATTAAAGTCATTAAACAAACAAACTCTTCAGCTTCACACTTATTTACGTTATAGATCTTACGTCTGTACAGATAAATGAAATACTTAAGTAAACACTTACATACCTCTACTACAAGTGACTGTTCTTTTTATTGACCCAAACTATAACGTTAAGGGCTACTTTTCTTTTCAACCCCCTTTAATGTCAAGCCGAGTGACAGCTGCCACCGAGTTCGAATTACATAAAACGTTTAATGTATCAGACAATATTAGAATGTGTGGGCATCTAAACGGACATCAAAATAGTTAGTGTCCACAAATTACTGTGGGAATATACATATATACAAATATTTATATTATCTGTGGCTACGGTGCAGGTGATAAATACAGTAGGTTATGTACAGATAACTTAATAGCTACTACGACTTGACATAGATCTTTACTGTGTGACCCCGTTGAGGTAAAATTTTTGTATTAATGGCATTGACAATTAATTAGTTGTACGACGTCTCCGACTATGAATGCTCAAAGGTTGTGGTGTTTTCGTGTCTTTATTTATAACTACTACTTATACATACTATTATCAATTATTGTTAAAATATTTTTTTGGCATTGTTATGTTTTAGATTTGAATACTAAATAATTTACTTTAAATATAATTTTAGTTGACAGTGAAAATATTTAAGTAATTTGTTAAGTAGATTACCTACTGACTGTTAAGCGACGTGCGTAATCATAGCTTAACTTGCTCGATCGACAATAACGGACCTATAAAGACAGCTTATTATAATTTACCAATTAAGATAAAAAGTTCTGATACTTACTTTGAAAGTATTCGATTACAGATGATGAAACAGCAACATCAGTGAAGACTGCACGAGTTACCAACTTCGAAAAAACTCGCCTATAAAGCGCCGGTTGTCTTACACCACAAGTAGGTACACGAAACACAAGCACTAATTCTTATAAAATAAAACTGACCACATTACAGTTAGGTACTCAACGAATCGCCACGTGCAACGGTTGCTTTCACTGCAAACATCAAAAACATTTAACCTAGCTTTGTTATTGTCTAAATTCATTGCGGCCAGTCGTCTAGATTTACTATTCACTGGCGCTCTGAAGTTCAGTACGCAGCGATTGACAATAGCGGCAAGTAGTATGTAACTAGTTTTCATTGAACAATTATTAGTGTTTCTGTCATTGGAATATGATTTGTTTATAGCGGTCGCGCGGTGGTGTCGCACGTCTTGTATTGCGATAGTGCGCACGGTCGCCCTTCGCTCCGGACTTACCGGCGACGACTACAGTCAGTAAACTATAGTTGACGTCCAACGAACAGCCCCGAACGTAGCCGAATACTTGATGTTAAACAGCAGTGTCGTTTCACTCTCGCTTATCATATATCAATACGTGAAAGGAAGATGTCAACAAGGCAGACACGAGAAATTAACAAGTACAGTGGTCAAGTTATTAAAACTGCAGCCTGCTTTTTTTCTTTTCGCATTACCATTGTATGTATGTATGCAGACAGGAGTGACGAAGGATTTGCACATTTTGTATGTTAGAAACTGATGTACTATCTAAGCAAATTAGCTTACGGTTATGTGAGTCTGTAGGTACTTACTTAAATTGCAAACAATTCAAATTAAATAGCAATAACTTGATGACTTGTCAATAAAAAAATCAGGTAGGTACCTATTCAGGGTTTTTGTACATTCCGTAACTCTATTTACGTACAAGAACTAGTTTTAGCGTCATTATCTAGGTAAAAACGATATGTGCAGTAATTAGGCACGTATATTTTCCTGTTCATTGATTATTGGTGTTAGTTTATACGCCTAGATTCTAAAATAATACATAGATTCAATAATGATTTAGCTTTTAGAAAATCGTGTTCTAACGATAACACAATTTTTTTTTATTGCGTCGTACCTAGCTAGTGAAAATTAATAGAAGTATTTTCTTCTTTTTTTAAAAACGTGGCTCCATCGATATTCATCGATGATTTCGCCAATGTCAAGGTAATGCTTGATTAGTTGATAGTCCCGCACAGAAGAACTAGTTATTCCGAACTAGCTCCAGGTGCAGGACAAGAAACGTTGTTCGGTATGAGTGTCTGGAAACCCGATTTTTGCAGAGCGCCAGAGGTAACCTAAAAAGCCACCTGCCACGCGCTCAGCAAAAATCGAACTCCAATAGAATTTAAATTATGGCAATTCGAATGACATTAAAATATACGTGAAAAATAAGTTGAAAACAAGTTCGTACATAGTTGGGAAGTCAGTAGGTACGCTGAAGGAAGGCCTGAAGTATGAAGTATCTCCCTATGTTTTAGGAATTCACGAAACATACGCGCTACGTCGTAGGCCGTGTAGAGCGAAACAGCTGCAGTACGCTCTACGTTACGTTATCATATATTATTAAAATGAGAATTTTTAGTTCTTAATTTTTATTTAGTTTTTTGTCACACATTTCGAATATCTAAAGTAAAATAATGAGATACTGGATGTTTAATCAATAAATTTGTGATCGAGTGTGTTCTTGTTCTATCTATCTATCTATCTATATAAATAAAAATGTATCGCCATTCGTTTGGTTAATTTTGGTCTCGAAATATACGTGTAGGTTTAGAGAAGGTTCACAAAGTTCATTTGAGGCTATACGAAGTGCGCCGTGACAGCTGGTGTTTGAATAAAATCGTTGCTTCAGTTCAGAACATCAACATACAACTACAGTTTAATTCTACACAAAGCTATTTTGGCGATACGCGCACCATTTCACATCACATTTATCTTTTACACTGAGTTTGAACTGAATGTATTGCGTACAATATGGTAAATTACAAATGTTACAATGTTTAGATGTGGGTCTGTCTATCGGCCGGTTTCTGAATTGAGAATTTGAAGTTAAGTATCCGTTGAGCACGTCAAATGTCAAAATTTGTTCCTCAATTTTAACATTTGGCGTACTCAGTGGATACTCAACTTCAAATTCTACTAGACCTACTACTACCTATACCACAGAATAGGGAATAGTACTTACATAAAGAACTTGCACTCCGACGTTAATTAAATATAATTCGAACGTTAGGGTTGTTCAGTAAAGAAAAATATATACCATCATAATTTGACCAATAATTATGACGTTAATGCCTCAATATCAACTCTATGCTCGTATCACAAACAAGAGACAACCTTTACTGACTTACAACTTCAAGTTGTAGCTGACGTCACGTATTTTTTGCGATTGTTAGGCGAGTGACATAGCCTTGCTAGAAGTAAAACTTGTATTTACAGAAACAAATATTTAAAGTTAGGTAGGTTGCCTACTTACTTACCTAATTACAATATTTAAAAACACGTCAAACGTTAACACAAAAAAAAACGACTTTGTATTACCGGAATGGGATCACATAGTTATCGGAATGGGACCAAATAGTTATCGGAATGGGACCAAATAGTTACCTATCGGAATGGGACCAAATAGTTATCGGAATGGGACCAAATAGTTATCGGAATGGGACCAAATAGTTACCTATCGGAATGGAACCAAATATTTATCGGAATGGGACCAAATAGTTATCGGAATGGGACCAAATAGTTACCTATCGGAATGGGACCAAATAGTTATCAGAATGGGACCAAATAGTTACCTATCGGAATGGGACCAAATAGTTATCGGAATGGGACCAAATAGTTACCTATCGGAATGGGACCAATTAGTTATCGGAATGGGACCAAATAGTTATCGGAATTGGACCAAATAGTTACCTATCGGAATGGGACCAATTAGTTATCGAAATGGGACCAAATAGTTACCTATCGGAATGGGACCAAATAGTTATCGGAATGGGACCAAATAGTTACCTATCGGAATGGGACAAAATAGTTACCTATCGGAATGGGACCAGATAGTTACCTATCGGAATGGGACCAAATAGTTATCGAAATGGGACCAAATAGTTATCGGAATGGGACCAATTAGTTATCAGAATGGGACCAAATAGTTACCTATCGGAATGGGACCAAATAGTTATCGGAATGGGACCGAATAGTTACCTATCGGAATGGAACCAATTAGTTATCGGAATGGGACCAAATAGTTATCGGAATGGGACCAGTTATTGTAAATATAATCATCATCCTCCGTCCCTTTTCCCAACCTAGTTGAGGTCGGCTTTCCAGTCTAACTGCGATGCGGCTGAACTTTGATATTTTCTGTGGAGCGACTGCCATCTGACCTCCACAACCCATGGGCGATATCGAAGTTCTGTAGTTAGACCGGTCGGATTTTTTATTTAGGGCTCCAACTACCCGTAACGACTGCCATAGATGTTCGTATGACAACCGGGACAATAGTGTCCCGGTTGGTGTAAATATAATACAGTATTAATAAATAAATAAAAAATTTAAACTCGCTGTCCCAGCGAACTTTGTGTCGTATTCTTTCGTTTAAACCTTCCCTGAGTACTTAGACCAAAATTAGCTAAATCGGGCTAGTCGTTCCCGAGTTTTAGCGAGACAAACGAACGGCGATTTATTTTTATAAATATAAATAGATATAAATAAACCCTTTACCGGTACAAATAGGTCAAGAAATCCTATTTAAGTAAATACCCTGTTCCCTAAATTCAGCCGTTATGTAAGTAAGTCCTTACAGTGTACAATTAACTTAACAATTGGTGACTTCAACGATTTGATGTTCTAACAACTTCCGTAAGACATTAGAAAGATCGAGGTTTATTGTGTAAAGCGGTGCGGCAGACAACGTCATTGCTAAGTGAAGATATCATAAAAACACTTTATTACTAATTTTACGACCTTTAAGTTCAATACTCTTACGGAAAAGTATTGTATGAAAAAGTATGTATATATTATGATAAAGCGAACGGTATTAAGCTTTAACTGCTATAAAGAGCTACCCCCTTATTCATAATGAGTTTTCAGAGGTTTAAAATAGGAAATGAAATGATATATTTTTTGTATAGGTCATTAAATGGCTCTTACAAACGTCAGTATGTACTTAAAATAAAAATTATTATATATTCACATGTACTGCCAGATTCGCAAAGCAATATGTAGAACCGAGAGAAAGAACCTGGCAATAAATCTCACGGTAATTTTTTCTATAACTGACAGGTAAATTACACATTTTCTTAAGACTAAATGTGGATGATGTAGGTACATTGGTCTCATGTCAAAATCAATAACAGTGTGTATAATACAATCAAAAAAAAATTCTAGTTGCCTAATTACGAAATATGCTACAATTAAGGCATTTGAGGAGGCACCTGCACCATGCTCACTAGGTACCGATTGTCATAAAAGATAGGGACACAATCTGTTCTCTTTTACACCTGACAAAGACAAAAGATTCTCTTAAGCCCTTCTGGATACGATATGAAACAGATTCAATAGAGTATTTTTAACTAAGTAAGTAAGGTTTTCAGCTAATAATATCGTTTCATTATGAATAAGTGGGGTAGGTAGAGTTTGTAAGTATTGTAAGTTTCATAACCTAAATAAAAGTGTTTTAAAATATTGAACCTTAAATTATGGACAATATTCCTGAGTACACTTTTTTAATTTGTTCTCATGGGGATCGATACTGAAAAAACTATTATGTGAGAATTCGGGGGTTCGCTTGTGACGTAGTCTAATAACAAGTATTTGATACCTACCAATATTCAAGTCCTTACGAACGCTAGACAATATATTATTATCTATATACATCCTCTTATTTTACCTGTATTATTAAATACTTATAAAACAAGGTTGTCAATGCTAACCAGATAGTAAGGCCATTTGATATACCTAGACTTAAACGGACAACATAAATACTGTAATGGTTATAACGCCGAGCTCAACGGTTGTGGCATACTTAGAACCTTTCCCCTTTGCCCTTTGCCCGAACACTCTTTGACGTTCTATGGGCAAAAACTATTAACTTTATACCAAGCTACGTACATTCTCGGACTGTAGAGATTCTATTTAAAGTTGTCTAACATCTGTTCTGACTGTGGAAATTTTGGTTTGAATTACAGATTGCTTTGAATATTCTATAATGTCCGGTAACGTCGATAGACTGGCCCCCTATTCCGTGGGACCGACAAAATTCCCTGCAAGCTGTGGGTGTCTAATGCTCCTCTGTCTACCCCTTCGGGGATATAGACGTGATTTATTTCTGTGTCAAACTACATACACGCATACATACAATAAAGTTATATACTAAAAATATTTACATTACAAAATATCGTTTAAAAAATCCTCCGTGTCATTGCCGACTGGGAAGGTTCCCAAAATGCTGGCTGTGTTGCCACGTTGTATGGCGATACTTATTCTTTAAACATTATTATATTATTCTTTAACTCAAAGCTTAATAAACAATAATATTTCCTTGTCATGTAAAACTTTACTTAGCTCACTAACACACTTTTTGTTAGTTATACGCAATGTTATACGTATGTAATGTTTGTTTTTAAATAATGATGATCAAACAATGGCGCTTTTAAATATAATTGCAAACTGTGAGTAAAGTACAAATTACAAGTTTTTATTTGTGAGCAATTTGTAATCCTTTTTTAACTTTGGCAATTTGGATATTTTTATAAAACGCCTAATAATAATTTTAGACAATCATTTTACACAGTGATCGATTGTAAACTAGCTTTAATTGAGTAGGTAAAAACACAACATGATTACTTACTTCTAATATCACGCTTCATCTAATATCGCGTGTTTGTATGTTATCAACCTTAACTAAAAATAAGATAATACGAGTATTATGTTTATTTAGGTTGTACTAGTGGTCGCCCGCGACTTCGTCCGCGTGGTAATCTGGCTTTTTTCCCGTTCCCGTCGCGCCGCGTCGCTTAATTATCGTCATATTTTAAACAATTCACACAATATCTTTATAAATTATAGCCTATGTGTTATTCTGATGTATAAGCTATATTATTGTAAAAAAAAATTAGTGAGGCGTGGACTAACAAATTGTCAGCAAATAGACACGAAGAGAATCTATATATTTAATACGACAATTTGTCTGTCTGTCCGTCCGTCGCGTTTTTCAATTATAATTAATAATACATACATTTGCATGAAATATTAAAATATTCTTGTTTTTTTTTTTTTTTTTTAATATTTGAGGCGATACAAAGTTCGCTGGGATAACTAGTATACTTAATTCCTATGATTTCGGACTAAGAATCAGAACTTGGACAACTCGTTAGATAAAGTTATCATCAGTGTCCCGACAATCCTTTTTACAATTATACGTAGGTCACACTAAAAGTTTTGCGTAACTTAAAAAAACAACATGTTAAAACTAAAATATTATGTTTATTGCTTTTCAAAATACTCTCCCATCAAATCTTTGATTTTGGGGAAAATACAGAAATCACAGGGTGCTAGGTCGGGGCTATGCGCAGGATGGGTGACGAGTTGTACTTTTTCGGAAGCTAAAAATGACTTTGTTTTGTTGGCCGTGTGTGAAGAAGCGTGTGTCATGATGTAGGAGAACGCGGCTTTTGGGTCGTCTTTCGCGAACTTTTTCTAACACCCTGGGTAAACAAATTGTAAAATACCACTCGGCATTAACACTCTTTTGATCTTCAAGTGGAACTGTACAGATGGGACCCGTAGCTGAGAAAAAAAATGCGATCATTTTTTTACCAACGTTTCTCGCCTGCCTCACTTTTGTTGGCTTGTTTTAATTTTCAAACACCCATTCACAAGATTACTGTTTTTTTCGGGTTCAAAACAATAAATACACGTTTCGTCTCCTGTGACAATGTCATAAACAGCATTAGAATGTCCGTGGTCGTACTTCAGTAGCATCTGTGAGCACCATTCCACGCGAGCCCGCTTCTGCTCCGTTGTCAGTTCATGAGGGATTCAACGACAACAAAGTTTCCGAACTTTCAATTCTTGGTGTAAAATTTTCTGGATTTCACTCATACCAATCCCCAATAGTCCTCGAATTGTCTCATAGGTAATCCGCGAGTTGTCTTCAATTAACCGCTTAACAGTAGCCACATTATTTTCGTTGACGGCAGTTGAAGGCCGCCCTTCACGAAATTCGTCATGTAAAGAAACTCGACCTCTCTCAAATTCAGCAAACCATCGCTTCACGGTGCTCAAACAAGGCGCTTCTCTCCCAAAAGCATTTTGAAGACGAGCGGCACAGTCTTGCGGGGAGAGAGAACTTTTAAAATCATAAAAAATCATCGCTCTAAAATCTTTTCGACTTAATTCCATTTTCGTTACATACGTAGAACTTTGATGTGTGATAAAAAACAATTGACAAGTGATTTCCCGCCAATTGTTTTTTTTTTATTACTAAGAAGGTTGCAACGTTTAAAAAAATATAACATTCGAAATTCAAATAGTTCCGATTAGCTAGAAGTGCAAAACTTTTAGTGTGCCCCATGTATATGTATGATACCTCAATGTGATTTACTCGTCTATCTTCATCGAATCTTCCACCGATGGATATTTAAATAACAGGTTTTTAAATACGATAAAATATTTATTAAGATCGATTGTGAAAATTACCTTAAAAGCATAGATTATTTATAGACTTATGACCTTTAATACTTGCGGTTGTGACTAAAATACATTACTTATATTTGCCTTCTAAATTTGTTGGTAACTACAATGTGGGTCCATAGTAAGAATAAAACAGTCGCTTCTGTTCCCTATGTATGCTTAGATCTTTAAAACTACGCAACGGATTCGGTTCTCACCAATGGATAGAGTGGTTCGAAGGTTTTAGTAGATAATTTGTGGTGAAGACGCGGGCGTCCGTTAGTAGTATAAAAATGAAAAAGTCTCAAAGTTAATAGTGTGTTATGTGGATACGTATCTTATTATTTCTTGTGGAACTTGATATACCATCACACGTAATTTTGACATTCAATCATTAAATATTTGCAGGCTCTCGTAACGCGGCTGGGACTGGACGTGGCAATGAATAAGTCCGAGGCTCTGTGTTTTCACGGACCTCGGCGCGGGCCACCTCCAGGATCCAGGACAGCCGCGCTTTCGCGACTGATGCCCTCAACGCTTCGTGCAGGAGACTGTACCTGGGGCTCTTGCGGAGCATGGCCGTGTATGGGCGGCGAGACTGACGGCCAACAACGCTACCTTGACATACTAGACCTTGGCCGGCAGGACAATAAGAGGGTACCACACGATTTCCCTAGAGGCTGCATGTCTTCTAATCGCGACCCCTCCATGGGACCTGGAAGCGAGAGCCCTTGCGTCATTGTTCCAATAACAGTAACACCCGACCATCACCCAGCGGCTACACAGGTGGCCAAGATCCGCCGGGCGCCACTGGGAATTCTCTCAGTGCTTACCGGAGGCGCTCGGCAATGGACGTTGGTTCGGTCGCGGCCCAGGGACGCGGATAAAAAAAATAAAGGCTCTCGTAACATTTCTTACAAGGCCTACAGTGTAGGTATGCAATGAGTGTGAAATATATATAAAAAGTAGGTGTAGAGAGAGAGACCTAGTTTTAAGAAGATTACCTTTCCACATACATTTTGTATTGAGTAAACTCAAAAAATACTATACCGTATTTAAAAATTCTTTCACTCTGATAATATCACATTACCCGTTGAGCCTTAAAGTAAATTTATTACTAGACTAGTTAAAAACACTCAGGGATAATAACTGTACTACAACGGATTTAGAATTTTTTTTGGATACTATTCAATGTAAATGATTACCCCCTTATTTATAATGAGTTATTACTTTATCAGAGCTTTAAAATAGGTACCGATTATCATAAAAGAAAAAGAAAGGGATACAATATGTTCTCCTGTACACCTGACAGAGACAGAAGATTCTCTAGAGCTTTTCTAAAAAGAAAAACAAAACAGCATCTTTAATTATTAAGGTATTTTGCCAAAGATTAACCCACTTTTTCATAATGAAACGCTATTACGTTTCATTATGAATAAGTGGGTTAATCTTTCCTCTTTATAATATTAGTATAGAAAAAATACCATCCGTTCTATGCCACCAGAAGTCAGTAGGAACTGTTTGTACTACATAAAGCGGCTCATTCCGTGATTATTCTGATTGGCCTTGATTGCACCATTGTGAGTCGTTTAGTCGTAATGAAGTAATCGTTTGCATCGTCCGTCATATGACTGCAATAGCCGTATTTTACTGTACTAACCGATGTTAGAATACCTATATTTTGATTCCCTAGTGCGTAAAATTGTTTTAATAAAGATTTTTACTGCGAACCGACCTTAAAGTTGAATAAACATGAGTTTCTTCGTCCGTCTGCAAGTCACTGACATAATATCTACTTACATAACGTTTTATACACGTGTATTTCATGTAATATTTATAAAATATATCATTATATATGCAACCGAAACTTGTCTTGTGAGTTTTGACGATAGAGATCAGGCTTGTAGCAGACAGAGCTGGTAGCCGTGACTCTGTTGTTTGCATAAGAAACGCTATTGTCTCACATGAGAATACACCATTCAAACCAACCAAATAAACAAATACTTGTTCAAGGATATTTATTTTATTTTATTTTTATGTATGTATGTATTTAAAATCTTATTCTTATTTGCTATTAACATTTTACGTAAATGTCGTTTTCTCAGCACCTAATGTAATATAAGTAACATAATGGCAATTGAAGATTAACATTGAAAAATAAAAAACCGGCCAAGATGAAACTATAAGGGTTCCGAGACTTTTACTAAGGAACCCTAAAAAAGGGTCAATCGAGTAGGTGCCTACTATTTTAATAGATTTAATTTTTCAGGTCAAACGATCATAAAAAGATGTCCAATGCGTACTAGATTATAGTATTTTGAAGAACGTCGAACCAAGGCAAAAAAACCGGTCAAGAGCGAGTCGGACGCGCACACAAAGGATTCCATACCAAAACGGTAAAAAAAATTACGTTTGTTGTATGGGAGCTTTCTTACATATTTATTATATTCTGTTTTTTTTTCAAGTTCGTAATATTGAGTCTATTTTAAAGATTTTTTCTTGAAATTTTAAATAAACTGTGTATGCAATGAAAGGAATTGTCCGTGTTCCATCGGAGATGGTTAAAATCATCCCTGTATTCAGTGGTGAGACGCGAACACTCCCGTTGTATATTAACAAAATGTGAATACATTTTATCCTTGTTCTCGGGTAGCGCAGAACAGAATGTTTACTTTTTTTTTAATGTTCCACGTTTTAACAAGTATAATAGGTTATCTGATGAAGCCGCATTTTTAGTAAGCGAGAGAGATCACATAGTCTTGGGAAGAACTTAAAAATCTCCTTAGTCAACATTTTGGTGATCCACGCACGGAAGAATGTTTAGCCTTAGAATTAAAAAGTTGAAAAATAATAAGAACGAAAGTTATATGGAATTCTGTCACAGGTAGGATTCAACATTTAAGAAGTGTTTTGTTTTCCAAGATATCGGAATCTGTACACAATGAACCTTTACGTAGGGCCAAATATTTAATTTACAGTAATAGTGCATTTAATGTATTTTTATATAGTTTACCTTAGTATTTAGTAAAACTCGTTCGGTTACGAGACGTCTCAAATTTAGAAGACGCTTTAAAAATAGTTTTAAAAGAGCAAAACTTCCAAACTGTTTATGATAGTCGTAAAAATTATTATGTTACGAATTAGTACAATAACCGTTTTTTGTCTCAACCAGTTAGTAGGCCATTGATGTCGGTCACTCAAGAGAGTCAACGGGTCATAAATCAATCAAGTTTTTTTACCCCTGAAACTGAAGTATCACCTTCGGGTTCGAATACCGATGTAACGATGCGTACTGCAAGTTCAAGGTGTGTAAACTTCATAGCAAATAATAGTAATTATAAACAAGGTATCAAATAATAGTAATTATAAACAAGGTATAAGTCATTCGTATTATGATTTCCAAGATTCATACCCCGGGCATTGTAGTGATGAAAATTTTTATGTAAGGGCTAGAAAAGAGATAAATAGAGAACGTTTAAAATTAAATTATAATAGTAATAGAAATTTACCTTACATAGTTTTACCTGAGCTAGAAGGCAAGTTTATTATAGATACCGGTAGTGAACCTTCATTTATGAGTCCCCATATTGCAAATAAATTTGTTAAGCGATTTTTACAACATGAACCTTTTGAAGTAGTTAGCACTCACGCTTCAAGTGTTCATGACCAAACAATGGATATACCTTTACCGAGTACTTTTAAATGTAAAGAGTCACATACATTTTATATTTAATAATGTAGATGATAGGTACGACGGTTTAATAGGTAGTACCTTACTTAAACAATTAAAGGTTACGATTAATATGGGTAGTCAGATGTTGGAATTTAAAAATACAATTATTCCCATCATCTATGCACCGACCACGAGAGAGGTGTACCAATTACCCTCTCACAGCGAATGCAAGGATAAGTTTCCAGTCAATGTATTGAACTGCGACGCTATATTAGATTGTAAGGAGTTTAAGAAAGGGTTTAAATTGCCCGCCGCATAAGTTAAGTGTAGTGAGGGTTACGTCACCACGGTTATTCAAAATTATAACAGTAAAACCGATAACACAGTTATTCCAAATTATAACTGTGAATCCAATGGGTTGGTGGAAACAGAACCTTCTTGTGTTCACAAGAACCCAACTTCTAGTATAGAAGATTATGAAGTTGATAGTAATTATATTGGAAAAAGTAAATTACAATTAGACTCAACCTTGGTAGACGTAAGAGATAGGACAAGAGTTTAAAATAATTAGGGTAGAAACGGAGAAATTTGAAACCCCCACAGAAACAATCAAAATTTCATATTCTGATGACGGGGTCACAGGCAACTCAGTTTCGATTAAGAAACATACAAAATTTCCTAATTTAAATAAAGCAGTACACACTGATACTGTAATCGAGTTTTATATAGATAGGGGGAACTTTAAGTCAAAAAGTACTTTTAGGTCGTGGAAAACGAAGACGTGGAAAGACATTATGAATTTGCAAGAGAAAGGTTAGATTTGGAAAAAAACAAAGTTAGTAACAAGCAAGTTGGTAAGAGTATATTTATGAAGAACACGCGGATTAAGAAAGCTAAAGAAAAACCTAGGTATGAAAGTGCGAAAGTCACAGGTGACACTAGAGACAATATCGTGCCTCTCCAACTGAATAAGTCTTACCTTACTCTTAGTGATAGTGTTATCAATGATCACCCTAAACCTTCAAAACCTCCTTGGTCAGAATCCGAGAATAGCGTGTCTGAAGAAGGGAGTATCTGTTACTAGAATGTGACAAGATGATAAACTGTTTATACTCGTATTTTATTTTAGACAATTTTGTAGTTAGTTATAAAAGTAGTAGGTAACGTCATTTTAACTAAATAGCGATAGGTAACGTTTTATAAGCCGTAGGTTATTTTTGTTTATTATTTTTATTATGTTGACGTAACGTATAATACAACAAGGTAATACCTATCCCTATTTTCCAATCTCCAAAACCATTATTCCCAAGTATATTTTCTTACCTAATGGTGAATAGATTGAAATGCATATCCGCAGCAAACCCATGTGCAGAAGCTGAAGAAGTTATTTTGTGCGGCAGATGATCTGCCCAGTATTCGACAGAGTCATTAAGAACATCACGCTGATGGATTTTTTTTAATATGAGACCAGAGTTGACAACAAGTGAGGAAAAGAGGTCTACAACCATTATATTATTATGTTCCTATACACTCCGTGTTTCACTATCGCATCGCCAACCTGTGTACCTGTGAAAATCATCAACAGCACATCTAGGGAAGTCAACCGAGCCAAACAGCCTGGAGCACACGAGAATTAGCGGAGCCCACCGAGCCTGGAGCCACAAATGCACGTTCAGCAATATCGGTTATCACTTCAAAAATAGTTGCTGATCTGAGGGGGGAGGAGTTATGTATATAGCCTATTGACATACCATTCTCACATAAATTATTATATTATTCATTTGTACTTAACTTAAACTGTATCTATTATTATGTGTTTCTAATAACTCTGAATAATTTATGTTAAGCACAAACTTTCTATAAGTTACCTAAAATAACACAGACATGTCAGTCCTTACTCAATATAATAACAATAAATAACTCTAACACTTAAGAACTCATATCTTAACTTAAAACAATGAGACAAACGTATCGACCCTCTCAACGGGGTTTACTTGCAATATGAGAATGAAACCTACTTAAATCCATACAATTTTAAAATGTCAATGTGTCAAACGTGAAGCTATTTGTTCTTCTAATTTATTATTATTATCGAGGGTGACCTTTTTGTTATTTCTCACCCTCTCTCACTCAATGCTTTGTTAGCATTTAACTAGTATATAAGATCCACAAAACTTAGAATTAAGTCATTACTGTTTTAGCTGTAGCTCTGCAACCTTCAAATAAAGTTTTATTTAAAAACTTAGTTGGCGTTAACTTAATTAATGTGTACTTTTCATATGACGTCGGGCCGTATGAGTAGGTGAGTAGGTGCAAAACCGAAATATCGGACGCTCGTTAAAGAACATTACTTACATAGGTACCTACCTACACATAAAACTCATGCATAATTTAAATCGTACCTATTCTCTTTAATGTTATAAATATATAAATAACTACCATATAATTTGTTATCTCATCATCATCCACCGAGCCTTTTTTCAAACGCGGTTGGGGTCGGCGTTCCAGTCTAACTGCGATTCGGCTAAACTCCACAACCCATGGGCGATATCGAAGTTCTGTAGTTAGACCGGTCGGATTTTTGATTTTGGGCTCTAACTATCATACTATCGACTGCCATAGATAGTACGACAACCGGGACCGACGGCTTACCGTGCTCTCCGAGGTACGGAGGGGTCTCAATGTCTTAAGAAATGGTCACCTATCCTAAGACCGGCCTGACTCGATGTTGCTTAACCTTTGCAATGTGTTAACTATGTCGTTTACCACTAGACCACTAGTCTAATTTGTTATCTATTAACCTAATAGTAGTCTCCACACTAGGCCACAGCCGCTTGATAATAATATAACAAGTGGTTCTGTGAACAGTAGAACTCGCGTTATTTTCGCATTTTCCCCCCATTTCTCCCCCATTTTCCCCCCAATCGAAAAATCCCTTCGACAAAAGTTGCGCCTTGCAACAAAGAACACTTGTGCCTAATTTCATGAAAATCGGCTGAAAAATGCAGTTTTCCCCCCATTTCTCCCCCATTTACCCCCAATCGAAAAATCCCTTCGAAAAAAGTTGCAACAAAGAACACTTGTGCCAAATTTCATGAAAATCGGCTGAAAAATGCGGCCTGTAGACTGACACACATACCAACAACGCCAAATCGGCCAGTCCTCGAGTTAAAACTGAGACGCTGCGCTCCCTCGGTCAATAACTACCTACCAATATTTACAAAAAGGTACTGGCTAAAACTAAATTGAAACAAATGTTAGGACAATTCACACAACGCCATCTAGTCTCAAACTAAGCAGAGCTTGTGATATGAGTACTAGACAAACTGATATAAATAGGTATACATTTTCTTTTGTAAATACATACATATTATACATAGGAAACATCAAGACTTCGGTACAAACGTCTTCACACAAAGTTTGTCCCGACCGGGAATCGAACCTGAGGCCACGCCACTGAGGCAGTAACAAAGTAAGTAGGTTCTGATATTCCCGCTGCTGCATAGTTCCAGCGATTTTAGTCTTACGACTTTATCATGATCTATACATTTCCTCTGAATTATTCGAAGGTAAGTAACGTACATTCAATTTATTGTTAATTTTGCGAAACCTTCTCTAGAAAGTGCTAGTAACGGTCTCGGACAAAATTTAAAGAAGATACGAATTTGAAAAGAAAAAAATATCTAATATTGTCTTCGTTACTCGTTGATATAATCTTGTCGAGGGAAGGTGCGGGAGGTGCGGGGGTCGTCGAGGATGACCTTGGGAAATCATTATGGTTAACACCCCGACTCTAGGTTTTTTTTTTTAAACCACCCAGATATAGGAGCCCCGTCAAGCGGGGCTCCGTCGACCTATCTGTTAATCGTTCATATTAGACCAAATAAACCCATAAGTGTTATATCTTTAAAAAAAAAAACCATATATACACTTTTTAAGCAATCCGGGACTTAGAAAATTTTGACTTCATTTTTGTATGGGACCCTCTATGCGACACCCCGACCCTTTACAATACAATAAACAAAAAAAAACTATCAATCGAATTATTGCATTGTCATCGGTCTTCGACAGGTGTGCAAAGTTTGAATTAAATCTGATCGTTCAAAGTAGGGCAAAATCGAACCCAAAAGAGTCGGTTACAAACAAGCAAATATACAAGTGAAGCTAATAAAAGCATAGTAAAAAGATCTGGTTTAAAATATAAGTAATGTTTAACTAAATTACGTTGAAAGGAACTGCTTTCATTCAGTCTAGAAAAAAGAGTTTCTTCAATATTTGTAGGTATTCGCCTTTATGCTTAAAATTAGATATAAGACATTCTCACACAACGTCATCTAGCCCAAACTAAGCTATAAGCTTGGGCTATGGAATATTAACATCTGATAAACACACTTAACTTATATATTTCTCAATACGTACATAATATACATAGAAAACACCCATCAAACTTTGAAACAACCATTTGTGAACCACACAAATATTAAATATATTTTATTCGACACGAACCCAAGATTCCGGTTGTCGATTTTAAAATATGGATAGTTTAAGTCGCTAAAAAGGAACTAAGTACGTAAATATAGAGATAGTCCGAGACTTTAATTGGCTGTGCCATAGTGACTGGCACGTAAGATTTTGTTGCCTTTCATCAATATTTCATCGCAAGGCAACGGGTTTCCGATTTTGTTTCAAAATTACTGTATAGCTGCTACTTTTTGTTAAATTCATTCGTCCATATTGGACATAAGCCATTATGCATGTGCCCGGTGACGGCAATAGGCTTGCTCCCTAATACGTGGGACTAAAAATACTGGCAAATTGTGGGTGTGTAATGCACCTCTGCCTACCCCTTCGGGGATATAGGCGTGATATGTTTGTGTGTATAAATATAGAGTGCATTAAACACATGTTTTTTATTGAAAGAATGCTGATAACAGTTTCGTAATATTACATTTCAGTTATCACAAAATTAAATGTCGAGTTGAAGGTTTGTCTGATATAATACGATAAGATTACACTATCGACTGGCGACGTCGAATGAATGAATCTACATTTTAGAAGTGCGGCCCAAAAAGGGTGTCGTTGATAACCTAAATTTACTCGATGTGTATCCGGATCCGTGTCTTATCACTGCAATGGTTGTTCACAAATAGTTATCTATGACATATTATAATTAGATTATTACTTAACTTACAGCAGTTACAGCTACTGTGACAAATACCGAATATTAACGTTTTGATGATAGCCTAGGCCGAGACGCCCAGGACTTAGTCCGAAACGCCCAGGACTTTAATTGGCTGTGCCATAGCGGCTGGGAGGAAATTTTTTTGTTGCTTTTCATCGCAAGGCAACAGGTTTCAAATTTTATTCAAAATTACTATATATGCTTCTTTTTTTCCATTTTGGACATTCATTCGGCCCTTTTGGACATAACCCATTATAAATATGCCCGGTGACGGCAATAGGCTTGTCCCTATTACGTGTGACTAAAAATACTGGCAAATTGTGGGTGTGTTATGCACCTCTGCCTACGCCTTCGGGGATATTGGCGTGATTTGTGTGTGTGTGTATGATGATAGTACACAGCCACATATAAAAGAATGCTACGCTAAAGCTACATTGTTTAAAATATATCATAATCCTCGTTTTAACAAAAATAAAGGTGCTAAGGGGCCGTCAATATCTCCAGGGCCCATACATCCTTGTAGTCCACCTGTAGGTATGAGGTGCACCTGCTAAGTAGAAGACGTACGAGGCTCTGACTTGATAAGTAAGGTAGGTACTCAAAATACCCAGAAACGGCAATAGGGAAACGGCGAAATGTGGGCGTTATGAATGACTTTATTTACCCTTTCGAGGATGATATCTAACTTTGCAATGTCCACTTTGTTCCATTCTTGTTCGTGAATAAAAATATGTCTATTGTCAACACTTCTATTGTGAATGTATTGTGCCCACTGATCGAATATTTATAGGTATTCTTCGTTCAAAGCAAAGGAATATACATAGAAGAGAACCTTTTGAACAATTTTCAATATCCTTTGTGTGACGTTTTAAATATTATTATGTAGGTTACTTGTTTAATAAATTAAACTTATACACATCGGTTCTGACTTTTGGCATTTAGATTATAAATATAGCAATATACCTTGGGGTCCGAGCGCTCGCGAATTTTTTTAACTCTTCTCAAGACCAGAAGGCTGGTTACTTTTTAGCTCAAAGAATAAGCATTGCCATACAACGTGGAAATGCTGCCAGCCTTCTGGGAACATTGCCAGTCGGCGACGAGGCGAAGGAGTTCTTTGATGCCTGTAAGGTATAGTGTAGATTTTAGTGTATATAGTATAGTGTTTAGTTAATCAAATTAATGTTTACCGTTATGTGGGTGTGTAATTCACCTCTACACTATGATATACATTTTATTTATAATAACACATTTCATGAATATATACAAGGAACAGGAAAATTAAATAAAAAAAATAACCTAAACAAACTACAAACTATACTATCTAAAACTAAAATAAATAAGTAAGGCAGGGAGACTTAGGCAGAGTGCCCATAACACAAGCAGCATTCCCGCGCTGAAATGCCAATGAGAGTCTTTGCGCGAGAAAGCTGCCTGCGCGGAGATCCCCAATCTCTTCCCTCAGACGCTTACTGAGTTCCTAGAAGAGCTGATGCGCACCATCAGGCCCCAGGCCCCGTGGGCCTAGTGTCTCGACACCAAATGCGACAAACTCATGTTGAGTGGCGAGACTACTATACTCGTATTTGCTTGCCTTTATTTGTTTGCCTTTGTGTGTTTTTATTTGTTTTATCGGCCGCCGCGCCGCTGCCCGGCTCGTTTACTTGTAGCTCGGAGGTAGGATGCCGCTAGAGTATCAGCACAGGTGGCGTCCCATACACGAGCGCCCCCCATCCTCCAGGGTACAAGAGACATCCCGTCGGGCCGCTTGCCATCGTCGCGCATGATCTGGGGCTCCAGGATTGCAGGAACGCTGGAGGTGGCAAGAACCCGTCGCAGGACATCCTGCGCTCAATGACATCATTGAGCGCAGCGTGGCGGGAAAGGCGACCGGCACAGTAATGGCAAGCAAGTCTATGATGACCATAACGATTCACAACAGATCCACACACACCTGGGCGCCTAACCGGAGACCGACAGCTATGCGAAGAGTAGAAGGGTCAATGAAAGTACCACTGTTTGGAGAAGGATATGCATGCAGCCAGTGTCTGGAGTCCGGACTATGGTCTGGCTACCGCTAGAAGTCTGGCTCGGTCTACGAGTATATCAGATGTATTTTCTAAGAGTGTATTATAAGATAATGATGAAACTTTAGAGTCCCAAGCCCTCTGTTTGTTGGGTGTGGAAAGCAAATTTTGCCCCTGCACTATGGATATTTGGCGTGAATTCAAACGTGGTGCAATATCTTGATTATTTTCTAAATGGGATCACAAGTTTTCTTTCTGTTGGTAAAAGATCAACGGTCCAGTGAACGATTCTCCCATTATTAAAACTCTCACTCGATAAAATAAATTACATTTTTGTTATTTAGTAATGTGTTTTCTTAGAGGACGAGACTCACAACTTATAGGAGTTCCACTTAATACACTAAAACTAGAAGACTGCGTACGAAAAAAAAAAGACCACGGATCACTTAATTCCATGACAGCATAGGTATATAAACCATCATAGTTTTTGAATTTGGTTTTGCGCCATGTTTATTAGGTTTTAGTAATAGGTACGAAGAACAACAGAGTTCATCTATCTTCGGGGTTAGGTACCTACATATTAATTATTTACAGGGAGGTTGACTACGGGATTCTTCTACACATCCCTGAGTTATTTGACAAATCGTGCTTTTTGCTTTATCTGGTGTTTTAAAGCATTCATTGTGCCGGTATCAATTTGTAGTTGAGATACAAAGCATCTAGTATAAACACTTAAAGCTGTATGTTTGTAAACAAATGTATCTTAATCGACGTGTGCCTCGCTTTGAAAGGAATGTTCGTCTAGAGTTTGTTTATGTATTGACTAAACATTGATTGCCAATGGGAGAAGAGTAGATACTTCTAACGCCCACCATACATTGAGAGATTGATCGGATTAGATAAAACTGCGGCATTGATTGGAGCACACACGAACCACGAAACAATCAGTTATGGTCTCGCCAGCCGACTGGTGCGATCTTACCTTCAGGCCAAATTACACACACCATGCGAATTTGCATCCGTTCAGGTAGGTCTAATGGTAAATCGCTTCGTGAGGTGGACTTTAAAAACTACGGGATTAAATGTTTAGGTCCGGGCTGCCAACGCTATTGACTACTCTACCAAGAATTGATGATGAAACAAAGTGTACGTTGCACTTAAATGAACCTAGTTTATCTGTCAATGCCGTAACAAGGACCGTCCATAACTTCGGGTATTAGTGACAGACATACAAAAATTAAAAAGATATACCTAGGTATAATCTTTTTCATATGAATTATATAAGTAGTAGACGTAAAATAATTGAAATGATGGTCAGCTATTATAGCTTAATCAAAAAATCACACATAAAAATTTTAGAGACTCACAAGACTCGTTAGTAGGTTCTACATGAACGGAACCTCATAGAAATTTAACCTCAACTTGCGATAAAGACTGGAGCCTTGATACGATAAATTATGTTATTTTATACCTAATTATGTTTTTCTTTCTGATTAACTAATGAAGCTTTTAAGGATTGCAGATGGCCTCCCGGACACAAACTCCCCTGGCCAACCTGGAAGGCGCTTAATAGGCTGCAGACTCAGGTTGGCCGATCCAAAGACAATCTATCCAAATGGGGATACATTGACTCTAGTGACAGTTAATGTGATTGTGGTCTGGCACTACAAACCATGAGCCACATGCTCTCATGTCGGGTTGCCCGGAGCCTTGTAATTTAGAGGACTTACTTATGATAAAGCCAAAAGCGATACGCGTCGCAGAACACTGGGCCAGTCTAATAAAAATTATAAGTGTAGTCCATCGACACGAAAAGAAGAAGAAGGATTACAGAATGGTTAATGAATAGTTTATATTTTGTCTAAGTACCCGGTAACGGCTATTTTGCCGTTATCGGGCACTATAAACCTAAACTAATGTTATAAAGAGGATTTGATCGTTTGTTTGTTTGCATTGAATAGGCTCCAAGTACCTACCCATGTATATATTTATTTATTTATTTACTTTTGAAGAAGGCTTACAGACCAGTTTTGTTGTAATGATAAATACGAGTATGTACAAATATAGCTTACAACAAGTCTCCATAGGTAGGAAATAACCTTACTAAATACAATATTTAAAAAATCAAATAAAAACTAACATTAAATAACAAAAAAGAAATTAACAGTCAAGTTAATTACTATTAATAGATTAAGCCAACAGTCTGAGTAGCAACAATCAAAATCAATACCAAATAAGTAGGTATTAACTATTATAATAGATTAGGTATATTCAACTAAAAAAGAAAAAGAAAAATTTTTAGTAGACAACAATCTGAGCACCGCATCCCACACTTTCATAGAAAAGAATAACATATAAATATAATACCTATGCAGGTAGCTACATTTTCCCTTGAAATTGGTCACCTTGGGCACGTCATCTAGTAGATTGGAGTTAACTAACCGAATGAGGTGAATTACGCAAGTCCGTTGATAGGTTAGGTATACCTACCTGTTTGCCTATAACGGAAAAATTGTAATTTATGGAGATAAATAAATACTTACTTACTTACTTACTATGTAGGATTCAGATCTTTCATACAAATCAACAGCATCCTCACTATTTCTAACATTATTGTCTCTACATTTTAAAAATAGCCCATAATTGGCAATAGGTAGAATTTGAATTACAATTAGAATTATCTTTATTGCCTTAATATAATACTTATACAGCGTCGATGGTAATACTTAGGTTGTAGTGTACAGTAAAGGAAAGTTGAAAAGTGCAATTAATATTGTGTTACATGCAACTAAATTACTAGGTACCTACATTAAACATTAAAGAAAACTAAAACCCTAATTCAAGGCTACTCAATAAGTGATTCTGAGTCAGAAACCAGGTTGTTTTTTTATTTGTGACTATATTTTTGTATTTCAAACCAATGAGTTTGCTTAAACTGTTCTTAAAATATTAAGAAAGAAATTGTAAATAGATCACAAAAACTGATGTCATCGGCAGGACTCGAACCCACGGCCTTTCCCTAACAGGGGGAATGCTCTGACCACCAAGCTACGATGAACAATACCGACATCAACGAATTTTTGCTTCATATCATATTCATAATTTCTAGATCGCGCTATTAAGGTTTTCTCGTTCTTCGTTCTTTGTGACTGTTTATTTGTTGATTTACACGTGTGTTCGTAGATAACAAAAAAACGGTTGAATTATTAGAAAGTTTTCTTTGGGGGGGCAGAGCAGGGGGCGTCTGTTAGTAGTAAAAAAACAGTATTAGGTAAATTGTCAAAACTATCCACCTATTTAATGCGCATAAATTAAACAATTGAATACGTATTTAGTTAACAAGATACCGATCATACAAGTTGTTATGTGGTCATGTTGAGTTCATGAAGTGTTTATACTAGGCGTGTAAGACTGCGAAAGAACTTAGAGTTTAGATAGATACAAAGGAACATGCTACATGCATTGATTTAATTACTGTCCAGGATAAATCTTCGTCTGACTGCTTTAGTGGTGTGGTTGGTTCCCGGGTCGAATCCAATATTTGTGTGATCCACAAATGTTTGTTTCGATAATGGTGTTTTGTGTGTATGTTAATGTATGTATTTAGAAATATATAAGTATGGTTATCAGTTGTCTAGATCCCATAGCACAAGCTTATAGCTTAGTTTGGTCTAGATGACGTTGTGTGAGCATGTCCAACAATATTTATTTATTTAATGATAAACACTGAACCTAAAGTAATGTGCTTAACCGGGCTAAAGATCACTGGCTCAGCCAACCCATAAAGTTTATTTAACGATATCATCTCATTGGAAATGAAAGTGCTTACTATTGTATTAAACATCCATAGGTTTATGCAGAGAAACAGGTTTGCCATTTCTCTATTCTTTAAATAAAACACTGAAATAGTATCAAAACTGTATTAATTATTTCTAGTACATTTTCAGTCACTCTCGCCATGACACATAATCCCCATCATCGAGAATCTTAAGGGACATGACACATAGCTAGTGTTGTCATTACACCTGACAATATTCAATCATTCACCGAGCCTTTTCCCAAGTTGGGGTCGGCTTTCCAGTCTAACTGCGATTCGGCTGAACTTCGATATTTTCCGTGATGCGACTGCCATCTGACCCCCACTACTCATGGGCGTATCGAAGTTCTGTAGTTAGACCGGTCAGATTTTTGATTAAGGGCTCCAACTACCCCTAACGACTGCCATAGATGTTCGTATGACAACCGGGACCGACGGCTTAATGTGCTCTCCGAGGCACGGAGGAATCTCAGTGTCTTAAGAAATGGTCCGGAAAAGACCGGCCTGACTAGATGTTGCTTAACCTTTGCAATATAATATTGTCGGTTACCACTAGGCCACGAGCCCCCTGACAATATTCAATGATGCTAACAATTTTAAGAGTCCTTATATAGTATTATACCGCGTCGTTTCGGTACTTGGAACTATTCCCTATTTTTTGGTCTCGGTAAAGGATCAGTTTTTATATTGTAGGTAGGTAACCAGTGTAACTTCTGCAATTAAGTATAGACTTGGTTATTTCACCGTAAGTAATTGAGAAACAAACAAAAATCCAAACTGTTGCAGTAACAACTATTTATTTGAAGGTTATTCATAAAATTTGATAATCGTTCTTATTGTACCAACTTAGATTGTTTCAAAAGATCTATTATTGGATTTGCAGAATATAAAATTGTTGGTTCAAGGCCTAAACAATAAAACTGTGACCGTACTATAACGTTTGTATGATTTCCTCCTTAGATTAACTATTTTCCTCTATTAAACATAAGCGTTCTAAAGTCTCTAATAGACTGTACGACTGTAAGCTGTACACACACACATACTTATCACGCCTATATCCTCGAAGGTGTTGGCAGAGGCGCATTACACATCCTCAATTTGCCAGTGTTTTTAGTCCCACGTGATAGGAGGCAAGCCTATTGCCATTACCGGGCACACATATAATGGGTTATGCCCAAAATTGCCGAATGAATTTAATAAAAAGTAGCAGCTATTTGGTAGTTTTGAAAAAAAATTTAAACCCGTTGCCTTGCGATGAAATGTTGATGAAAAGCAACAAAATCTTAAGTGCCCGCCAATGGCTATAGGCCAATGGCTATAGTATTTTTATATTATCCTTCCGAGGGCGGACGGTATTTATTCGTTTTAAAATAAAATAATCGCTACTCTGTATTTTACAAAGTTGGAAAGTTTAGTTCTTCGAGCATCACATAAGAACAGCTCTATCAAATTTGAAGAAATTTGGTAATGTAATAGTTTGAGATCCTGAGCAGATACTAAACTATTATTTACCAAAGAAAAAGGTTATTTTGGTAATAGACAACGAGATAACTTAAGAACGCTGTCAGTCTACTTAACAAGTTAACAAGTTACATCGTAGAAATTATAAACAGCAAAATATTACACGTTCAATCTACGTTATTGTAGGTATCACATGCGCATGTGATTATGAACTTTCTAACGCATCGTATATCATACATAAGAATTAACATGAATAAATCTATAAATTAAACTTAAAAAACACACATACCTCTATTTATGTTATGTATAGGAACTATGTGTTTTATTGACAGTATAGGTATAATGTAGGCCTATGGGTAGGTATGTACTCACTTGTTCTGTATGACAGGTCTCCTTACATAAGCGCGTGTGCCCGTTTTTTACAGGCTCATGAGCACGGTTACGGAGCTCCTCGTAAACCAGATTTCAACACTTTTAACACTTATTTTTCATTGCAACACTACACAGGGAAAAGCACCTACACAGCCAAATTCCGCAGTCGGGTTACACACGCTTGACCGCTTTCGCTCGTTTGTGCAAACACAACTTCTTACCACTCTCAACAGATACTGAGGAAACACTTGTTTATTGGTGTCAATACACTGACATTCTATTTAACTATATTGAATTGTTATAAATTATAGAATTATCGTTAGATAGAAGTACTGTATCGCGGTATTCAACTCCGGCGCACGTGAAATCGCGAATATCGATATGTACGGCGTGGTAGTTGCGCCAACGGCCGCCCGAAGTGGCGTGTCTCGATGCAGCACCGACACTGAGAGAACGGAGGTCGACACAACCAACACTCGTAACGCAACACGCGAGCACAGTGGTGGTGGTATAATCGTCTCTTATATTCAGTACATCAGTACTTAGACTCACCAATAAAAACAGCCTAACCGACTGGCGCGATAGTGTCCTAGAAATAATGGATGGCCGCAAGCCCCGCCATCGACCGACGTCGCCTCCATCACGCACTTTCACTGTCGAGATGTTCCATTTCCAGAACAAGATTTTCTCTCTAGAATATCAGGCACGGCCGATCGATTTACCCTGAACATGGTGGTTATAAATATAGAGTCATCAGTACAGTTACTATGACTCTATATTTATAACAAACATTCAGACAGCGATTCAGATAATTCACGATGACACGAAACACCTGTATCACAACGTAATTAATTTGATTATCAATTAAAGTGCTTGTGGAAGATTTTGCACGAATAGAATCAAGGTAGGTATTAGATAAGTACCTACTTAGTTTAAACACGACATACCTTTGAAATACCAACATCAATGTACCTACATAATAAAACATACCTATGTACTTAATTCGTGATAAAATTTTAGTGAGTAACTTGGTTTCATTTTGGCTTTTACCTATTTAAATAATTTGAATAAAGTACCTGATTATTTTATATTAATAAAGCATATAAATATTTGTATAAATTGCAACTACAAAATCACAACAGCTATGATACGTTTCCACATTACATACATATAAGAGATCAGGTGACACCATTACTTTGGATATTAACTGCTTGCGATACCAAAATACTTGTTCTCGCTTCTGTTGTACAATAACGGTACCTAATAAAACTTGTACGGAAGCCAGACTGTACACTGGAAGTGCGTGCTATTTATTTTGTAATGTAACCACGTAATAACTCGTAACTACCTATGTAGGTTGCATAAAGCGATAATATGGATCGTTGTATGATCTTTTACCATTAAATTGGGAGTAAATAAGCAATAACTGTTCTAGCTACTTACTTCGGTGACTCATACAGATATCTATGTTTAACTTTATCTGGTTCTCTTCTGGTAATTCCCATTTTGATCACGCATCCGATCTATATATATAGAAATGGGGAATGCCCCCCTTAGCTCTCGAGAACTGCTTATGCTCCAAGGATGGTTGACCCCTCTATGGATAGCCCTCGATCTGGAGGCAAGCCAAAAAATCGAAAATTTGACCTAGCCCTAAGGGGTCAAAAGTTATAGGCCAGAACCTATGGCGTGGTGCGGCGCGAAGTACCGCGCAAGACACCGTACTAGTATTTTAGAACTAAGTAGATACTCGTACCTGTTGTATTATAAGCACCAGATTCACGGATTTAGTTACTGGGGATAATACCTATACAAGTATCTATACTTTTTATTTACTAAACTATGTTTCACCAGTAATTTTTTAATCTAAGAAAGAGTTATTAATGTTTTTATTTAATTTATGATTGGCAATCTATACATCTCCAATTTACTGAACGGAGTGCGACTTGAATCGAGCAACTTTATTCAATTGACGTCATGGGGATTCACGCCTGGACCCAAAGCTTCTGGGAAATGGCTGTTGGGGGCCAATCCCAATGGAAACTTACCACACGATATTTTAATATATTATTATCATACAGGCGTGAGATAGTTCTTGAGATATTTAATTTATGACATTCTGCGGTTTCTAAAGCCATTATATTAATAAGTTAAGACCACCTGGGTTTTTCGATGAATTCTAACGAAGTGTGCTTGGATGGCAGTTAATTTTTTTGCACGGTAATTTTTTCAAGGGATAATATAAGATAAGATAAGATAAATACTCTTTATTGTATCGTACACAAGCAATAAACAGTAACGTACCTATAACATACTTTTTTTTTAAAGGCATACATGCCTTTAAACTAATGTACAAAAGGCGGCCTTTTCGCTAATGAGCGATCTCTTCCAGGCAACCTTTGGATGGAGAGAGATATATACGATATAATGTGGGTAGTGTACAATATATAAATAACTTAAGTAATAGATAAAAGAAAGGTGGGGAGACAAAAACAAAAATGAGAGAAAGAATAGTTTGCGAAAAATCCGATGAATAAAATAATTACATAGTAACTTACTTATAATTCTTAAATACAAAAATATGAATATAATAGATATATAATAAATTAAAAGTAAAAAAACTTTTAAAGAACAAGCTTTTATTTAAATGCCATAAAAAGACAAAAATAAACATTAACTTTAAAACTTTTAGTATCAACTTATTACGTCATTACTCTATTTATGTGTTATAAAAGCTTGTCGCGAGATTTACTTGGTTTAAAAATTGTTATATTTCAAATCAATCACATGAATTTGTTTATCTAGCAAGAAAGTCTCTCTTAAGGTTAAAGTTGACTTTTTGGTGCTTAAATTTATATTTCACTCAAATCTCGCGACAAGCTTTTATAACACATAAATTGTGTAATGACGTAATAAGTTGATACTAAAAGTTTTAAAGTTAAAGTTTATTTTTGTCTTTTTAGGGCATTTAAATAAAAGCGTGTGTATTAAAAGTTTTTTTACTTTTAATTTATTTTTAATTTTTAGTTATCGCCCGCTGGACACGTTTCCAGTCTGGTCATCTCAATCAAGGCATCATTATTGCAAGGTCGTTTGCCGGTTAATTTCGAACAGTCTAGCCCTTCAATAAGGAGACCTTCCAATGATTTTATCCTACTTAAGGCTACGTATGCTTGACCGGCAGCGAAGAGCTTCGAGCCTAAGTATACAACGGCATGGTCGACGGTACTACCCTTCGTCCATTGCCAAGCGCCTCTGGGAAGCACTGAAAGAATTTCCAGTGACGCCCGGCGGACCTGGGCCACCCGTGTGGCCACGGGTTTTACCCCGCATCTTTGGCGTCACGTTTTATTCCGCGTCAGTGAGTGAAGGCGTGCGTGGGGTGAAGCATGGAGCACTTCTAGCCTGCTTCTGTAAGCACGGTGGGTTACTAGTCCGTCGTCCTCAGGCCCCGATCATGGAGGTCGTTGGTCCTGCACGTATTCCAGTCTGCGGCGCCCTCGCCGCACACTTCGGAACTCAGCAGGGAGCGCTCCCTCACCCTACTGGCCGCCTCCTTCACGAGCATAACCTGCACGCAGATGGAAACGGCCGCGTTCCACTGTCTTCCGCTAGAGACCATGGCTCGTAGCATGGTCTCCAGCGAGAGGGTATCTACGCCCAGGCCCACAACGAGGTCCGGGCACCGACTTGCCCACGATGAACATTCCACCAACATGTGGAGTGCCGTGTCGTCGCCGGAAGCCTCGCAGTGTTGAGACGCGGGTATGACCTCACGATGCATGGGAAACAGGTACTCACCGAAGTTTCCGTGCCCGGTGATGATCAGTGTCGCACGATACATGAGGTCACCGTGCTGCCTCTGCAGCCACTTCTTCATGATCGGTCTCACCGCCGCGATGTGGGTGGTGGTTCCCCAATTCGGTTGCTCAAGTCGCACCTTCCATGTCTCCATGAGATCCTGACGGAGTTTGGACCTCTGAGCCTCGATTTCTCGACTACGTCTCCAGAAATCAACTCCAGCGCCTCCTTGTGCCATTGAAACAATGACACAACGGCTCTCACCTCCAGGTCTCATGGAAAGGTCGCGGCAACAAGAAATGAATCTTCTAGGGAGATCATGCGGTACCCTCTTATTGTTCTGACGGCCAAGGTCCTCAACGATCTGTGTAATATAGAAGCGTTGTTAGCCGTCAGTCTCGCCGTTTATACGGGAGCCCCGTACACGGCCATGCTCCATCCAAACCGAATGTCTATACATAATTTCAGCTCAATCGGCTAAGGAAATCTGTTTCAAAATTGAGTTTCAATTTAGAGTGACGTCACTTTATTTTTCGAGTTACTCTTAGTAAGCCCTTTCATTTGATACCCATATTGTAGGAGTGCATTGAACATAATTAGTCCGCCATCTTGTATGTGCCGCCATTTTGGATTTAGAAGGCCGTCAGTGTTAACCATGTTTTGTCATCCAAACCGAATGTCTATACATAATTTCAGCTCAATCGGCTAAGGAAATCTGTTTCAAAATTGAGTTTTAATTTAGAGTGACGTCACTTTATTTTTCGAGTTACTCTTAGTAAGCCCTCTCATTTGATACCCATATTGTAGGATACATTAAATATAATTAGTCCGCCATCTTGTATCTGCCGCCATTTTGGATTTAGAATGACGTCTCAAGGTTAACCATGTATTGTCATCCAAACCAAATGTGTATACAAAATTTCAGCTCAATCTAAGCTCAGGCTAAGGAAATCTGCTTCAAAATTGAGTTGCAAGATTCCACCCGAACAAACATACATACAAACAAACATTGCAAGCTAATAAAAAGCTTGTAATAAAATAGGTACCGTTTTAATGACAGTTCTAATTACAGATCGTAAGATAATTCATAATTTTAGAAAATTCATCATTCATTAATAAAGAAAATTCTTTCGTCAAAAGTTTGAACGATCCAAGTGTTTGTGCACGCCTTACATGTCAAGGAAGAGCGTTCCAGAGGCGGACTGCTTCGCTTTTATTTTATTTTAGATTTTAGAGTGCATAGGCATCTCCAGTAATTAATTTATAGCCACGAGGTTATATTATGTGTTAATCGGCTGAAGTTCCTGTCATAAACTATGGTCGAACTGTAGACCTCACGAACATAAAAAACATTATTAGAGTTTTTTTCCCCCAATTTCCCCCCAAAACAAAAAAACTCGACGAAAAGTTGTATTAAATCAATAAAAAATGTGCCAAGTTTCGTGAAGATCGGATAAAAACTGTGGCTGCTAGCCCGTAACACACATACAGACAGACAGACGGACGAAAGCAAAATTGTCCAATCTCGAAATGTAGACGCTTCGCTCGGATTCTGCAACCGTTCATCGACAGTCCATTGGACTATTCACCGTCAGAACGTTTCGTTTTTGAAAGATTCACCGACAGAACGATTCCCCTATGGACGTTTCGCCGACAGAACGGTTCGCATTTGTGTGTTTCGTCGATAGGCGTTTTCCACTATGGACTATTCATCGAAAGAACTTTTCGCCTATGGACGTTTCGTAAACAGAAATATGGCCAAATGAGTGATTCGACGACGAGCCTTTTGAATAGGCTTGTGTCCTAAATTTCAAAAATTTATTAAATCTGTAGTTTTGAATCTATATAGTCACAAAAATGTATTATTTTGATTTAAAGCAATCATTTACATAGTTTATTTTGCCATCTAAAAAATGAATTTAAATTGGTAGGTAACGAAAACGCTCCAATCTGTCATAGCGCCTTGGGTGATGTCACACGTTGCGAAACAAATCAAGATGTGTTTGACGAAGCTATCCTGAACAAAAAACGAACGAAGTTCGCTGCAGCGATTAAGCCATAAATTAGTCGTCTAATCGTAATATAAATAGTCAAGCGCAAGATCGCTTATTAGTTATAATTTTTTCACGACCAAAAGGTCAAAAGCGGCGTGAAAATCATGGCGTTTACGCGTTTTCTTCAACGTATTCTAAGAACATGTCACTTGTAAGGATTATACACTATAGACTGGACACGCATAGCTTTTTACCAACGACGGAATGGAGATGGTATATGCGTTTGGGGTGAGAGGATGTTTGTGCAAATACATGTTGCCATTTTTTTCCAAAACTACTGGTCGGATTTAGATGTTTTTAGTTATGGGTTCAGGTTTGATTGATGCATATTCTTAGATAAATGTTACGATGACAACTCACCAGGGGGCGCTGCAGCGAACATTATTTGTGAAAAGCAATGTTGCCAATTTTCTCAAAAACTACTAGTCCGATTTTGATGCAGTTTTCAGTTATGGGTTTGAGTTAGATTGGTACAGGTAGCAACCATAGATGTTACGGTGACAATTCATCAGGGGGCGCTACAGCTAACATTATTTGTGATGAAAATCAATTTTGATGCGGCTTTTTTTAGGAATGGATTTTTAGTTGATTAGTGAGGGTTCTTAAATAGGTGTAACGACAGCAACTTACTAGAAGGCGCTACATATCTATGCTCTTTAAGAAGTTTAAAATAAAAATCAAAATTAAAAATTTTGAAAAAGCCCACGACGATTAAAAAGCAATTGAAAAAGGGATAAAATAATTTAAAAACCTCCAAAAAGTTAAAAATAAATTGTGTTGGTTAGCCCTTTAACTTTGAAATATTTTGCCTAGCAATATTTTGATTCAAGCGTTGTCTCGAAATGCACATCGAAATAATGCGGCAAAACTGCGTTTTGTTCAAACTACTTTTGTTAGATTTATAATAATTTAACTTTAAAATGAACAAAAATTCGTAAAATAATAAAAAAGTACGAACAATTAATTTACACAAAATCACAGACACAACTTGAACAAGAAGTCAGCTCTTCATACATACTTACTCTATGGTGTGAGAGTGCAACCTGTGACGTCATATTTTCTGTTTGGTGTTTGATGTCACGTGACTGAATGCCTAATTTTTCCAAACTTAATTTCTAAAAATAATAATAATCTTTATTCTGTCTAGTAATTTATATTACTTTTTGTTTTCTATTCATTGGAAATAGTCATAAGAAACAAACACCAATACGATTTATTCTTAGTGGACACAAGCCTATTATGGTTTATTAATCGAGAAGTAAGCCCCCCTATGTTGTACCTATTGTTAATTGTTTTGTGGCTTTTGATAAATGATAACATTTTAACTTAATGAATATCAGTATTTACTTTTTAACTGTTTTTATTATGTTATTGCAAATATTTGTAAAAAAAATAAAACAAAATTTTGAAAAATGATATTTATTTATTTCAACATAATGAATCGAAAGGTGCTGTACTTATAATTTATCTATACTACTATTAAACAGAGGAAAGATTTGTATTTTTGTATGTTTGTAATGAATAAACTCAAAAACTACTGAGCCGATTTCAAAAATTCTTTCACCATTAGAAAGCTACATTCAGTTTGAGTAACATAGGCTACTTTTTATCCCGGTAATGTGTTCCCGCGGGAACCGGGAACGAGTAAACTAAATCGCACGGGTGGAGCGGCGGCGATCAGCTAGTAATATATAAAAACAAGCGGGCAACAGCTAGTTAGGGATATGCTAGCTGTCATTAACGATTGAATATAATAAAAATAAATATTTAATAATAATAAAAATAAACAGTTATTTTTTAAGTGTGGCCTATTCGTGCTGTAATGTATTGTTTATCATCAAGCTATCAAAAATCTAAGACTATTTATTTTTATTATTATTAAATATTTATTTTTCTACCTTTGGATTGAATATGTTGAAATAAATAAATATCATTTTCAAAATTTTGTTTTATTTTTTTTACAAATATTTGCAATAACATAATAAAAACAGGTAAAAAGTAAATACTGATATTCATTAAGTTAAAATGTTATCATTTATCAAAAGCCACAAAACAATTAACAATAGGTACAACATAGGGGGGCTTACTTCTCGATTAATAAGCCATAATTCAAAAGGCTCGTCGTCGAATCACTCATTTGGCCATTCTGTTTACGAAACGTCCATAGGCGAAAAGTTCTTTCGATGAATAGTGGAAAACGCCTGTCGTCGAAACACAAATGCGAACCGTTCTGTCGGCGAAACGTCCATAGGGGAATCGTTCTGTCGGTGAATCATTCAAAAACGAAACGTTCTGACGGTGAATAGTCCAATGGAGAATCGACTGTCGATGAACGGTTGCAGAATCCTTCGCTCGCTACACTCGTTCGGTCAATAATTAATAGAAATTGTCAAATAGTTGAAGTATAATTAGCGGTGATCACCATTGAAACTAGTTTAGGCCCATAACTTGATCGTATACGTAATTAAGTAGTTTATTTTAAATAATCGTTAATCCACCTTAATATTGTCACATGCAAAGTGAATCCATGAGCTGATATTTAAACAGTAAAATTGGAATTTTTTTTTAATTCCTCGAGACCGCGGCCGCTCCCATGTCCATTGCTGCGGGCGTCTCTGGTGATACTGACTGAAGGCATTTCCAGTGGCGCCCGGCGGACTTTGGCCACCGATGTGACCTCTTCGGAAAATTAGACATTAGTTAGGTAGGTACGAGTACTCGTATATGTACTTTATAATAAGTAGGAAGTATATTTTCAAATTTTCCGCGATTAGAAACAGCCACAGAACAGTTAGTCATATACTCTCAGGAAATTCTTCCGAGTGTGTATTTGAGGCGCCCGGCAACGGACGCAGGGACGGCCGCCGCCTAGAGTCTAGAGTAGGTATAAAAGGTAGAGAGAGTGAGTGAACAAATAAATTCTAGACTCTAAACTGGTAAACTAGTCCAGACTAGACTGGATTACCAGCAAATTCAAATGCAGTTGCTGTACAAAGTCTACAAGATGGAGTACCTACCCTATCTAAATTAGTAGGTAATTAGCAGCAGTATGCTTCCAGATGCTGCAACACTTACCAATAAATAAATGTCAGCATTTGTTTTCCCCCATTATTACCGAATTTAGGTACATATGTTTTTTGTTGGATAATATTCTAAAATATTTCTCAGTAATTTTTAATTGCACCTACACCATACCTAACCACGTAAGTACCTAACCGAAGTTTTTATTTACAAATCAATGTAGGTACCCTTATCCGGTCATTGCCGTCTTACATAGGTATATTATAGCTCTATATAGCTCTATTATAGTATATTGAAGCTCTGTATTAAGACCGGTCAGATTTTGTTTTAATGCTCCAAATACCCGTAGCGGCTGTCATAGATGTTCGTAAGTTCGTATGACAACCGGGTCCTACCAGCGATTGGAGCAATCATTTGTGGATCAGAGTTGATCCACAAATGGTTTATCGAACCTGGGACCTCAAGGGCGGCAGTCGCATACTTAATACCACAGCGTCATCGAGGCAGTTAATTTTTATGTTATATTATAGAATAGGTAAATAAAATTGTAGTGTGTCCGTCGGATAGCGTTATAATATCGGTCCAGCTATTTCAAGGTAGGCCTGAAACAGCTGGACCGATATAAACGGGATTCTCATTGTCAGATAGCTGATGTTGGTATGGAAAAAACAGCATACTTCTAAAAGTGTGCGGTTTTTTCCTTTTTGCTCCCGTGGGAATTGAGTACTAGTACGTAAACTATTCTAAGAAGTTACAAAGCCGAAGCCTTCGGTATTAGCTATAGTATGTTTATCTATTTAATTTATAAACATGAGCTGTTCAGTTAAAATCGGTGTGCGTCAACTAATATGGAACAGTCATTAGTGAGTTTTAAGTATCTACATCATCATCACTCATCAGATATATAGGTAGTTAGCAATATGTTTAAGTATAATTATTATGAATTATGCTTACGGATGCGCTGTTAAGAGGGACCTATGTATGTCAAACTGTGACTGATATAGGCGGATTTTGTTAATGATGATGACGAAGTAGTGAGTGAGTGACGTAGTAAGTTGGTAGTGAAATCTTTTCACTCCTTCCATTGTCAGCGGCTTTGCCTTAAGTTCCAGATTCTTATAAGATTTACGTAAATGGTATCGTAACCATATCGTAACAATACACCTACTAGAGGTTTAATCGCAATGACATCACGTGAGATACCCAAAACTTCAGTTTCCACCATTTTCAATCGTGATAGTCCTTATGACTCGATTCCTCGGACGTTCTGTTTTTATTGCATTGTACCAGCATCAGCAGTGGAAATGCGTCGACTGGTATAAGCTCAGCGTCATGTCCGTGACGTGCCATTCTCAACTACCTACTTACCTACCGGCACTTGGACATCTTGATTATTGGCAATGTCGGACATTAAGTATGTTTATCCTTTGAATATATATGTAATCAAAGGGGTATATGTAATCAAATACAACTTACAATACTCACGACATACTACACTCGCGGGCTAAGTCTACCTAACTAATTCTCACTGTGATTTGCATTTACAAAATTAAATGACGGAATTCAATGTTGTTCCTGGTTATTTGTGTTTTTCTTTACATATCTACGGCTTCGTGTAGGTACTGTCCAATAATATCGGTGCTTGCTAGGTGGAAAGGAGTTGAGGCAAATGTAGTTTTTAACCCAGTAAGTAGGTAATTAGAGCCTGACACCAGTCGTACTTATGTGAAAGTGACTTATGTCCTGTCAGAATATTTTCGTTCTTGTTACAGACGAAATCCACAAGCTTTATTAGGTAGTTTATTGGTTTAGATAAGTACCTATAACCAATTAGGGGCACGGCGCGCGGCACTGTACAGTAGGGTACCACTCGAAGGCCACAATAAAGGGCAGCCGCGCAAACAATTCGCTATCATAAAGTGTATCGGGCACGCTATACCCGACCTTGCCCTTTGTTACTGTTAGAAGATAAGTGCTGCGTGACAACCGCAGTAGTGTCCCACGTAATAATCTTAGATGATATGACACGACAAGACATTCAATTGCAAATGTTTGCACATAAATAGGTGAAGTATAGCGGGCAAGTCCCTACTAACCGTCGAACCGGTTTTTCTTAGTGCTTAATGGCCTGAAATATAATTAAAAGTGACAATATTTCTAGCCAACAAGTTGGAACGTCAGCGCCGACAAGGCTGTTGTAAGTATAAATCATTTATGTTACTTAGAATTCCTCTTATTTAAATAGCCATAATTCTTTACATTTAATCATTTATTGTATTAATAAAGGTTCTACTAAGAGGATGTGGTGCACCTGCCGATCAACGGACGAGGCTCTGATTCAAAGTTCATGTTAAGCAGCAATACGTTTAGGTATCTCTGAGTACTTATTACGTTCGGTTAAAATATAAGAGGTGAAATTATGCTTCTGGCATCCCTTTTGAAAAACGGGTGATTGATTGTATGTATTTACTTACTTACCAATATTTAATATTGGGGACCTACCAACACGACAGCTTTAGGGCCCCAATTCACCCTCACCTGCATGCAGTGCATATGCTGACAAATGGACGAGGCACTGGAAAATACGAGTATACTATCCAGAAACGGTAATATACGCAATCCACATTACGTGGGGATTAACAAATTGGCAAACAAAATCTGGGCTTAATAAAAGCGAACAAGCGCCTGTCTACCCCTTCGGGAATAAACACGTGATTTGTGTTTTGTATTTAACACTAGGCGTCCGCCTGCGGCTTCACCCGCTTGACAAATGATTTATACCCAAAAACTACCTCGAGAACCACTGTACCCATTGGTGAAAACAGCATTAAAATCCGTTGCAGTTTTAAAGATGTAAGCATACATAGGGAACGAAAGCGACTCTGTTTTATACTATGTATGTTATGATTTCGCAGATAATCTTAAAGTAGTTGTATTATGACTTGTTTCAATAACCTTAAACTACCTTTATATATTACTAGCTGATCGCCGCGGTTCCGCCCGCGTGATTTAGTTTACTCGTTCCCGGTTCCCGTGGGAACACATTACCGGGATAAAAAGTAGCCTATGTTATTCAGGGTGAATGTAGATTTCCAATGGTGAAAGAATTTTTGAAATCGGCACAGTAGTTTTTGAGTTTATTCATTACAAACATACACACAAAAATACAAATATTTCCTCTTTATAATAGTAGTATAGATGACCAGACAGAGAGACCTATAATTACTAAATATTTAGCTTTGTGACCAGAAGGCGAGACAAAGCATCTTGGAAATGGTACCTACGGCATTACTGGATAGCTATAGCAACATCTAACGAAACATTCTTAGGCTGTACAATGTGCAGAGTGACATCGGTAACTATAGTAGTCAGACGAGTCCGCAGACTCTTATTGAAAGATTCTGGCATCTGCCAATCTGAGTTTTCGACTTATAATATGGACACGGCTACTGGTGATACACACTCAGGAGGGAAAATAAATTAAAAACCCAAATACATAAGAGCACTTGTTTTATTTTTTACATACCTACATTGAATGTTCGAATTGTATATTAACATAATTATAGCAAATTCTTCTTTATGACAATTTATGGATCTTATAATCAGAATACTATGTTATTTGATGACATTTTTATGAAAAGGCTGACATACACGAAGACATTATTGTCATAAAACCTTTTTTAAAAAGTCCACGTGAACATGAGCCTTAAACGTGTAAATCTGTACAAGTTATGGGCACTTAGGCGCAAATATACATTTGCAATATGATTAATATCTAAACGAAAAATTGTTCATAAACTAAATTTAAGTCACTTTGATGAAAATATAAAAACTAACTTGTCTATACAACATTAGTAGAACACTTAGAAATTATATATACATAAGAATGTCTACAATTGTGTGTTATTGTGTAACTATAGATTTAGTCGTATCACTAATGCCCTAATAGGCTAGCACTAAATACCGATAGATATCACAAAATGAAATAGACCGTTTACTTAACATACAGCTCGAATACATTTTACAATGTTGCATTGGAGAAATTTAAGTGCGAAACTCACATTAAATTACAAATAATATAATTGCAATGAAAATATAAATTACTCAGTCACACATTGTCAGATTTACTTTAATAAACTTAAATTTAAATCTATTCTAAACTTTAAAGCTTGTTTCATTAACTTACAATAATGTAAGTAGGAATGTGTTTAACATACACTACGGAGGACGTTTGGAAACACTGACATAGCATGTTTTATAGGGGCTGACTAAATTCACTGTAGAACTTACTCTAAGTAATAACTTCGTGTGACAAAAAGTTTAACAAAATATAGATATTTAACAAGGTGAAAATCTCACTAAATGAGCTAAAATTCTCGCTAACTGGTAAAGGAACCCAATATGAAAAGAACCAAGATGTCTTCTAAAATAAGCAATTAAAAAAACGTGGAGATGACGCGGCGTTTTAAACGATATTTTGTAGTGTAAATATTTTTTGTACATATTTATGTAAATTGTTATTCTAATTGTAAATAAATATGTATCACTGTCAAAAAATCTGTTATACAACCTTTAATTAAGAAAATAAATTTGATAATTTTGTAACTAATGAATTCTATGTGAGATCAAAGATCTATATATAATTATATAGAAATGGTGAATGTAATTTTTGTCCCCCCTTAGTTAATGATGGTTGACCCCTC
Source organism: Nudaria mundana (assembly GCA_963556515.1). Classification (NCBI taxonomy): domain Eukaryota; kingdom Metazoa; phylum Arthropoda; class Insecta; order Lepidoptera; family Erebidae; genus Nudaria; species Nudaria mundana. Next base: position 9,673,618 of record OY748292.1, read on the forward strand.
TATGGATAGCCCTCGATCTGGAGGCAAGCCCAAAAATCGAAAATTTGACCTAGCTCTAAGGGGTCAAAAGTTATAGGCCAAAACGGCAAGCCGCAAGCACCGGCAAGACACCGTACTAGTATTAAAAGAACATCTGAGTTTAGCATTACGCTCAAACACTTTGTTTATTATGACTACTTAGTTGTTCAAATTGAAATATCCATAGCGTTGGATAGCAAGTTATACAAAACAAAGTGTGTGTGTCAGCTCCGACGCACGACTGGAGTTTACTCCTGAAGTACAAGTATCTAACCATAACAAATTAGAAAGTTGCGCACTAGAGGTTCGCACCAAAAACGTGACACGATTTTCGTTACTTGTTAGTAGGTTTTACCCCTCGGATTTTTCTCATACCGGGCGCCTTATATATGAAAATCGATTCTTAAGGAGTAAACTCCAAAAATATTTACAAAGTAATATAGGCAGGCGTTCGTATCGCGGGCGTATAAATTTATCTTTATTTATCTTAATACTAATACGTATAGCCACTCAATGCAGCCAAGAATTATAAGTAATTATATTATAATTTTATTACACTGTATAAGGTATTACAATTTCTTGGAGTCAAAAAGTAACTTTATTAGACTTTGTTTGCCTACCTTAAATTTATTCGAAGACAGACGACATCCTTTCTAAAATGTATAAATTATACTTTCATTATAGGATTGCCGAAAAGTCATTAAGTATAAATACAATTATTATATGGCAACTTTATAAAATTTCAGTTATCAAAAGAAGTGCTTTTTATATTATAACTAGCTTACCCGGCGAACTTCGTACCTCTTCTCGTTACTCGGGGTTAATGTAGTTATGAAACGAATTTTTTAAATCGGTTGCTTAGTTACGGTGTCTATTCGGTTCAAACAAACAAACAATCAAATCTTTCCTTTTTATAATAATAGTATAGAAAACAAAACTTGTAAACATATACTTTTCTACTAAAGAGATACTTTGTTTCGAAGTTATAACCCGACTGGCCCAAAAAGAGAACAATGCTTTTAAATAGTACATTTCATTTTATTTTATAAATTATACTTGATCAGCATGTCTCGAACACCATCATCAGTATCTGAGATCATTCCTTTACATCTAAGAATTTTGTATTCTGCAGACAAGTTGATGCTGCAGCATCAACTTGTCTGCAGTTAACTCAAGGTGTTGCCATATCTTAAACAGAACCCTCTTTAGTAACATGATTCCTAGTGACAAATTCACTCAAGAAAGTGAGTTTTTTTTTAATCCATGAGTTCTATTACATCTCATGGACTTTGTAAGCCGCGCACGATGTGAGTGGGATAGAACCTTGTCACAATAACCGTCATCAATCGCTGAAAAGTACGGATAACAAAACCGTATTGTAGGTTAATCTACGTCACTATGACGTCACCAACATGGCCGCCAATCCTATTGTCATCTTGCGCGGCTTATAATAGGTAGTTGATGTATATTTACAGTTCATTCAATCGTTCATTACACAATCGTCAGATCACTAGATAGGTACATTTCATTCAATGCATTCATTAGTGAATTTCGTTCTTTAATTAATTCGCCTAGGACTTAGGCCTTAAGTCCTAAAGGCTTAAAAATTGAGGTAGGTATATCGAAATTCAAACAAAATATTGAGTCTCTTTACTGCCATGATTTGAAGTACTTCCAGGGGAAAAATATACGTTTTAAAACGGCTATTTAAAACAGAAGATTAAACTCGTGTAGATAGTTGTTTTAAACCAAATTACGACATACCCGTGCGGCGTTCTATTGAACATTGTGGGTTTTAAACCGTGTAGCCAGTAAAAATCTCTGTTTCAAAAAGCCGTTGTAAACTGGGTATTTCTCCCTTCACTGTAATAAGTAGAGGAAAAGGGCTATGAAAGGGACAAATCAAATTTAGACCACTTGGGATGACGTAGAATATTTCTAGCTTACATTATGACATTCGTAAGTAACAATGAGAGATAACATTGTATCTGAAAAATATATTTCGCTATTTCCCAGGTATTAACGCTAACACGGCGTAAACATGTATAAGGATACTTTTATATAATACCTGACGTTTCGCACAGGTTGCATCGGCTATGGTCCCAGACTGGGTGTATTTAGGTATACATATCTAGGCATTCGAGTTAATTGCCGTGAAACAGTGAACTATTGGCACAAACTAAATAAACGGAACGGCCAATGGACATGTACACAATCGTGATGCATTTAACAGCTTCGGTGGTGTGGTCAGTAGTGATAGGGCTTTCGACTCCGGAGTCTCGGGTTCGATTCCCGGGGTGAATCAAATATTTGTGTGATTCACAAAATGTTTGTTTTGGAGTTTGGAAGTTTTCTATGTATATTATGTAGTAGCTGTTGCCCGCAGCTCCGCCTGCGTGGTACTTTAGATCGACATAACTTTTTTATTTATGAACCGATTGAAATAAAACAAACCTTAAATGTTAAGTTGAATAAACCACAACGCATTACTAAAAACCGCATTCAAATCGGTTGAGCCGTTTCTGAGATTAGCGTGTTCAAACATTCAGACAAACAGACACACAGCCAAACAGACAAAAATTCTAAAAACCATTGTTTTGGGTACTATTGCGTTCATAAAGCCCCCCTATAACAGTTTCTCTATTATATCTTCGATGTACAGACATCGACCACTTACAATTTTATTATACTCGTATGTATTGATGTATTTAGAAATATATAAGTATGTTTATCAGTTTTCTAGATCCCATAGCACAAGTTTATAGCTTAGTTTATGCTAGATGATGTTGTATTTATATTTATTTATGCGCCGCGTGCCTGTCGAAAATGGTGATACCGTTTTCGGTCTTTGTATGAAGTTATTGCTCTGTTCCAATTATTTACTTTGTGCCATTGGTACCCAAAAGTTAGAACATAAATATAGGCACCTAACCTACTTAAAACAACTTCTGATTCCAGATAAAATAGTTTTAAGGATGTTTAATTGCACATTTAGAAAAAAAAATCACTTACAAAACTTAACACGTAAACTGGAAAACCAATGGAGTCTCATTTAACAGCCATTCATGAATCCAAAGTAATCCTGTGTTTGTTGAATGTACGGTGTGATAGTAGGTTTGTCCTTCAGTGGTAGTGTGATAGTTTCCCGGGCCTCCTGGGCGGAGCACTCTCGTACTCGTAGTAGTTAGACTGCGGTCGTACATTTCCCTCCCTACATGAGCGCTGTGAGTGGTAGCCACCCGCCCCTGCCCGACGACTGTGTAGTAAAAACTATTGTTAATACATTGAAAATTTCTGCCTTCATAATTACCTACTATATTAAGATCGGTATTCCATTATGCAAGTCTTGCATGCAAATATGATGTCACGAATTTAATGCAACTTGAAAATATCTTGAAAGATGGATACAAAAGATACAGAAAATACTGACACACAATAAACAATATGCATTACAATTACAATAAAGGTATTAAGAAAGAAATTATAAATAGATCACAAAAACTGATGTCATCGGCGGGACTCGAACCCACGGCCTTTCCCTAACAGGAGAGTGCTCTGACCAACTGAGCTACGATGACCACTACCAACGACATCGAATTTTTGCTTCATATCATATTCATAATTTCTACATCGCGCTATTAAGGTAAGAATAGTTTAAGCAAATTCATTGCTTTAAAATACAAAAATAAAATAAAGGTGGATTAAAATTAAAAAAAAAGAAATAAAATGGTTTGTGACAGTTGTATGCAAGTTAGTTGCATATTGTAACGTCATACTTACATGCAAGACTTGCATAATGAATTAGCGCTCTGTTATTCAAAAAGTCATAAGATGAAAATAGTGTTATTAGTACATAAGTATTATGTTTATACTTTATGCAAAAATGTCAGCGTTGGGCTTGATTCTAATCAGCGACAGCTCGCTTTCCTAAAGGAAAGGGAGGAACGTTCAATGCCAACAGGTCCAACACTCACTTCACGTAAGTCGCATATATATGACTGCAAGTTTCTTGGACTAGTCCGTTTTGGCCAGTTGGCTATAAGCAGTGACACATGCATTATCCTTATACCCTCTTTACACTACTCGCGAAGATGAACGAATAGAATAGTGTAGAGATGCACTTCGGCTTACCTCGTCCAACTTTACCTCGCCTCGGGCGACTTCCATTTGTTGTCGGTTTTTGCGCCCGAGTCAAAGGGCCCGAAGTTGCACGAAGTACCTCTCAACACTACTCGGCCGACTTCGTAGTATAATGCGCGAGCGTGCACTTTGCAACAGCAGCTGCTACTTGAGCGTCCATTACAAGCGTGCGCAGGCTTTCGGCACCTTAGAGCGAATGAGTTCCTCGCGAAGTTGAACGAGTGTGTAGCCACGTACTTCGGACTTCGGTCAACTTTCCCGAGTACTTCGCGTAGGAACTTCGCGAGTAGTGTAACTGAGCCATTAAAGTGTAAATAATATATAAATTATTTTGTGCAATTGTTGCAATGGGGTAGGTGACTGTCAAATCAAATCACTTTCATTTTATTAAATGTCAAAACGATACGCCCCATAGAAACTCGTATGAAAAACTCAACAGTGACATCACTATTATGTAGCGTCAAATCCGTAACTATTTAGTGATTCAAGTGATGATTATAAATAAATAAAATAAAGATAATTAGATTAAATACAATATACGTACATACTTTGAAATTCTTTATGTAGTAAATGCATTAAAATTATTTATTTAGTTGTAGACATCTACCCTATTCAGTCTCATTTGGATCCCTAAAACAAAATCCTCGCGGTCTAACTACAGAACTTCGATATCGCCCATGGGTTGTGAAGGTCAGATGGCAGTCGCTTCACGGAAAATATCAAAGTTCAGCCGAATCTCAGTTAGACTGGAAAGCCGACCCCAACTGAGTTGGGAAAAGGCTCGTGGATGAGTCACATTAAGATATGCGAACGTTAATTATAATAAAAATACTTACTTAAAAATACCATTTTCTACATTACAAAGATAATAAAAGTTAATATATAAAACAATTAATAGCTTGCAAACCATTATGTTACTAATTAGCGTGTATTGTTAATTCAGCAGTACCTTTAAGCCAAGCAAATATCAAGCAAGCAGTTATTAACAATCACCAATTATAGGAAGGTTCAAACCATACAGAGAGCATGTAGATGACAGTTCCTTTTGATTGCAAATTAATATGGAAGTAAGAGAATCCCGTGGACACTGTGAATATTTAACAATATATATAATAACAATGTAAATAACAATGTAAATAAAAGTTGTCTATAAAGACAGTCCCTATTAATTAAACTTGGTTTGTTAGAGTGAACATAGAATCGGTAAGAATAACCCTAATTCTAATAAAATGTTATAGTTTTACGTTATTGGTATTCGACACTAGTGAAGTGGTTATTGGGAGGTATTGAAACGATTGTAGTAACAGTATGTTATCGAAATGTATTCGTATTTATATCATACAAGTATATCCCCGTTTAAATGGGCGTGGATCTAAACAAAAGGCGAGTATATTATGCTGATACCTAATTGGCTAGTTCAATTATAAGGAGGTTTAATTGCGTATACGCAGCTGGAAACTGGTAGAAGCTTGTCGAAGGGACTAGAACCGCCTTCTCGTATGGTATATATGGTATGGTATATGAGGTCAGAGGTGCTGCGTTTAGCTTGCATACACGCCACACTAGCAAGCACGTATAGCGAATCTCAAAGAAACTCATCGTTGAAATAAATCAACGTAAGTCTTGGTAGTCCTATAAGTCAAAGTTCAGATAGGTAAGCAAAAATTAAATTTACTTTTTTACCTCATTACTTTTTTTATCTCTCGATACCTACTACCTCACTAATTAACTGCTTTGTAATCCTTTGTGTAAAATCTTTTATGAAATACTAGCTGACCCGGCAAAACGTTGTTTTGCTTTAGGGACTACCCTCAACATTTAGGGGGATGAAAAATAGATGTTGTCCGATTCTCGGACTTACCCAATATGCAAACAAAATTTCATGAGAATCGGTCAAGTCGTTTCGGAGGAGTTTAACTACAAACACCGCGACACGAGAATTTTATACGAGTACTAAGATAACACAAACAAAACATCTAAAACAATATCTACGGTTAACTAAACCAAACATTAATACTAAATACTAATGATGCAAAATGTAACAAAAACTCAAGCAAAACAACAATTATAGTACAAGGTTCCAGGTCACGTGTTAACTTTTTATTATTTGTAACATAATTATATATTATTAAGTAACTATCTCTATACTACGTATATATAAAGCGCTGATAACCGGTTTGAACCACTTAAAACCACTCTGAACGTCAGAACAGTCAAACATTCGAGGATGACTACAGCTCACTACAGCTTCCCAGTATAAGTTATTGTGTGGCGAAAAATGGAACTAACTATTGTTTGTAGCTTTTTTCTGAGATCTTGTTTTTTGACGTGTTTCAATGTAATGTGGCGCCCCTAGTGGAACGCAAACATATACTGGGCAACCTATATCAGAGCTGTTTAATAGTCGCCACGAAGAAAACGGGTGACACCCACCATCGTCATCGTCATCTATGTATGGTTGATCTGAGCTTGTATGGCACGAAGATTGTGCGTTTTCATTTCAAAATCTTATAGGATGCTCTTCTTATCTATATATTTAATACGACAATTTGTCTGTCTGTCCGTCCGTCCGTCCGTCGCGTTTTTCAATTTACATACATTTGCATGAAATATTAAAATATTCTTTTGAGGCGATACAAAGTTCGTCGGGATAACTAGTTTTTTTTTTTATTGACGCCCTATCTTCTATTGCTGGGTTTCCCGATACCAGAAGCGTTATACTTAGTTTGATAGAAGGTATTTGAACGAGCTAAAGTGCGTTAGGTTTTAGAATGAGATTTGGGAAAAAAGTTTATTACTTCATCACGCAAAAACGTTTGCAACAGATTTGGATAAAATTTTGCAGCTAAATAATTTCCTAAGTTTCCAAAACTATTTTACAGAATGTTTTCTGATTCATCGTATTCAGCACGTGCATGGAACCTTGTAACTTCGTGCTCTACTATAAGACTATAACAATCTTACGAAACACATGCATCTTACCAAACGTCCAAAAGTATTTGTTAAAGGAAAATAAACTAAGTTATTGACCACCACCAATCTAAGTTATACCTACTTATAATAAACATTTCTGAATACTTAGAGAAAGTTTACAGATTAATAGAACTGATATTGTGTCAGTTAATGATAAAATAAATAGAATGACTCGAGGTAACAAAAGAGAAAAAGTCGTTAATTAAAATTTCTAACTTTTAAATTATTATATGGACCCGGGAAAGTTGTTTTGGCATATTATCTCTAAATGTGGGGAAAAGAGGTATGAGAGTGAACAAACGACATATTCTTATACCTCATTTTTGTATTTAAGATTTATAAGTAGGTTTATCCCACCTTTCTTTTATCTATTACTTAAGTTATTTATATATTGTACACTACCCACATCCAAAGGTTGCCTGGAAGATATCGCTTATTAGCGATAAGGCCACCCTTTGTACATTAGTTTTAAGGTATTTATGTTATATGTTACTATATATTGCTTGTGTACGATGTACAATAAAGAGTATTTATCTTATTTTATCTTATCGTCTAAGGTTGATCTACTCCTGGAGTAGCTGTCAAAACTGTATCTAATCTGTTGATCTCTTCCTGTTGAGTAGATTGTGCTAACGGCACAATATGTCGGGATAAATCGATTTTGAAACTAAGTAGTGAGTAAAACGTCGGTCGAGCAGTTTACGAGGAGTGTTTTTTTTTAAATCATAACGCAATCTTAGGTAATATGACTACAGTGATGATATTCACCTTTCCTCCTCAGCCTTAGCTCTCTGCGCGTTGACTTGCCGCCTCATTTGTCCTATCTGTACTTCACTTAACTTCTCGCGGCGGGCGCTGTAATTTATACTAATAATTACTTAGGCGTTTATAACAGCCTGTGTCTTGGGGTTATCCTTACGAGGGCGTACCCGGGACGCCCGACAATGGATAACTTCCATTGCCATTAAAAAAAAGTTATAACAGCCCAATCTGGAGAAATTGTAGGTATCATCTTGGCTGTTGGAATTTATGGTCGAATTACAGAATGGTTATTATTTTACTATAGTAACGGTAATTGGTTTGCCCCCTATGACGTGGGATTAACGAAATTACTGGCAAAATGTGGGTGTGTAATTCACCTACAGTAACCGGCGATAAATATTGCACATCGACCTTTGGAAAGAGACAATCGGCTAATTTCGGCAGAGCATTATCTCTGTCGCACACTACCTATGTGACGTTTTGTCAGTCGTTTACGAACATGATTTTTTATTTTACCCGAACCTAAAGCCAACACTAATAGAAAAATTGGTGTATTTTGTACAAAGAATAAAAAGAATAATTAAAAGAAGCAAATCATAATGGTTTTAACAGCTCCTAATAGTTACCGGTTGTTTGTATTTCGTGCGATAGAGATAATGCTCTACGAAGCCGAAATTAGCCGATTGTCTCTTTCCAAAGGTCGATGCGCAATATTTATCGCCGGGTACCTCCATTAGGGATACTATAACAGTGGCCAATATTGACCAATGTTAGAAAGTTATCAGTGTGTCTAGTACCAGTTCATTGCGTTGTTTTCTCGAAATACGTTTTCGTATTCCTCCATACATTTCACACAGTTCTCTGACGTCACCGCTGGTGTGAATTGTATGGGGAATACGAAAACGTATTTCGAGCAAATTAACGTAAGGAACTGGTACTAGACACACTGGACCGTTATAGTTTTCCTTTAAAGTTCATCATATGGACTACCGTCATGATTTTTTTTTTCAGAATCTTCAAGCTAGCCGTTTAGATTTGAGAGAGGGTGGGGGGGACGCTACGTTACGTACGTTTTAACAAAAAGAAATGCGCTTTAAAGTTCGCAATACAAATTGCAATCTCGCAAACGGACACCTAAATCAAAAAAAATGTCTTAGCAACCTCCCAATCGTTTAGAAAGACCTATCTGATGACTAATAATGACACGATGGAGTTGACACGAGAAAAAAAGTCATCCCCACTTTACTTGTAGGGGAGGTGCCCCAAAAAAAATATTTTTCATAATTTTATTTTAGCACTTTGTAGGAATAGTAAATACACATATTCGTACAAAATTTCATCTTTCTAGCACTAACCGTTTTGGAGGAAAGTCCTGGAAGGACGGACGGACGGACATGACGAAACTATAAGGGTTCCGAGACTTTTACTACGGAACCCTAAAAAAGGAGGAGGTTTCTCAATTAGACCGTATAATTTTATTGATAGCTGACCAACGCTCAATAATACGTGACATGCGTCTTATACCGACGTTATCTACACGGATGTTAGAGCGCCATCTATTGAAGTAAGTAAAAAACAGTCACGACCTAAAATGGTCTGACTTAGAATTTCGGCTCTTGTAATAGGGTCGAAACGTCGGGTAATAAAGAGGTATGTATATATCTCAATATAATTAGAATTTCGTAGTTTAATATAGCTTTTCTATAACACGTACGTACCTTAAAGAAGGAGTTCGTCCGATAAAATGTTGTTTATAAATATGTCAGTAATGTTAAACAACCATCCAAACACAAACCAAACACACACAAATTATTATAACCATTTTACAAGAACCAATTAACATTATCAATATCCAGAACCTATACCGTTAATAGTTAGTACCACATAAATAGTTATAAAATATCTATCTATATATTTAATGCGACAATTTGTCTGTCTGTCTGTCCGTCCGTCGCGTTTTTCAAATTACATACATTTGCATGAAATATTAAAATATTTTTTTTTTTTTTTATATTTTATATATTTTTTTTAATATTTGAGGCGATACAAAGTTCGCCGTGATAACTAGTTATATTTATTACCAAGAAGACAATTTTTAAGGTACAACCAAATTTTTGGGCGAATACACACATATTTCTTGTTCCTTTCCATATATTTTATTTAACGTACAGTCAAAGTTCAAAAGTTCATTCTCATAATTACAATTCAATAACTTAAATGTATAAGCCGCGCACTATGACAATGGGATAAACCTTGTTTTGTTACAATAACCGCTTCGTGACGTCATCAATCGCTAAAAAATACAGATAACCAAGTTAAAAATATAGCAAAAAAATTACTATACTATATTTTAGTTTTCGAAAGTTTTTCATAAAATCTGAAAAATGTCACATGACATGAAGTTAAACATCATTTTAGAGGCCTTTGACCATGCTGAGTTCATTGCAGCCGGTCTTGAGTCTCTAACTATTACCGTTCTCGATTTGACCTCGTTTTGACCTTGACCTTCGGATCAAAGGTCAAAGGTCAAGTTTATTTTAGAGGTCTTAGACCATGCTAAATCGATTGGCGTTTACACTTGAGTCTCTAGCTCTTACCGTTTTCGAGTTGAAAGTTATTCACGGACGGACGGACGGAAGGACGGACATTACTGTTGTATAAGAGATTTTCGTTTCGAAAACTCTAAAAACGTTACAGCTACTTAATACATATCTAGTCGAACATTTTACCGTTTGAGGGCGTCACGAAGCGATTATTGAGACAAGGTTCCATCCCACTGTCATCGTGCGCGACTTATATGCTGATAGATAATATTATAGTCATGTTATTGCATTGTAATTATGAGAATGCACTTTTGAACCTTGACTGTACGTGCGTATTCGTGTACGTGTACGCTTTGGCTAGTAACATCTCTTCTATGTTAAAATTAACATAGAAGAGAGTTTATATGTAGATAATTGAAAAATTAAACTTACTTTAAATTCTGTTGTATTTCTTCGTAGTTGACGTAGTGACCTGTAGGACCCCACGCACTATCCATGTTCTGTAATATAAGTTTAGAATTAGTATATTGGCGTGTTTGATTAAGTACTATGTACCACTCTATATAAATAAAAACCGAACGCCGTTCGTTTGTCTCGCTAAAACTCTGGAATGGCTGGACCGATTTTGGTCTTGAAATATTCCTGGAACTTCAGGGAAGGTTTAAAAGTAAAATTTCAGGCGGTACGAAGTTTGCCGGGACACCTAGTAAGTAAATATAAGTGCACGAGGGCAGCATAGCAACTCTGTAGCCTCAGTATTGTAAATGTGTGTAAAAGTGATTAGCTCTATAGTTTACGCATGATTTTGCACATAGCAAGGTAATAAAAAATTATTGATAGTACCTAGTTAATAGAAATTATACAAGTCATTATAAAACTAAGTATTGGTAGTACTATTTACTATTTTTATTTCATTGTCGTAAGCGTATAGCATGGACCAAAACGAAATACCTATCTATTTTTCAACCGACTTCCAAAAAAGGAGGAGGTTATCAATTCGACTGTATATTTTGTTAAGCAATGAAGTTTGCTACTTTTTTCTAAAATCCAATGTATAGTGACGTATTTATCTCTATAAGATGGAGTAATATTTAAAACAGTAAATCTCTAAATGAAAACAAATGAATGCAACAATATGGTAACAATAAAATCAAACCTGATGTTGTTGGTAGGGAGGTGATCGATACGGTGGTGCCCTCCTTTCTGATTTGTGCAAACGTTCGCCGAGACTGCCGCTACTGCCTTGTCGGGAATGAGACACTTCGGACCTGGAAATTCTTTCATTTATAACAAAACGGTAGCAAAATACAATAAAAAATTACGTTTTTATCCAAGAAGGGGTAGGCACAGGCGTTTAATACGCCCACATTTTGATGGTCCCACGTATTTGGGTAATTTTAACTAACTTGGGCCCTGAAGATATCATAGGACACTGTTACACCCGCTTTACCACTCGTTTACGACTGAGCGAGCGAAACGTCTACCTACATTTCGATACTAGACAATTTTGCTTTCCTCAGTCTCACATTTATTAGGATTCCGTACCCACAGGGTAAAACGGTATTATACTTCGCTGTCCGTCTGTCTTGAGCTGTATGTCATGAACCGTGATAGTTAGAAAGTTGTAATATTCACGGACAGAACAAATACTAAAAAACAGAATATAATAAATACATAAGGGTGCTCTCGTACAACAAATTATGATTTTGCCGTTTGGTACGGAACCCTCTATGCGCGATTCCGACTTGCGAAACTTGATATAAAACCATATTTTCCCAGTTTTTTTGGTTAGGGGAGGAAATAGGCTAAATAGGTACAAATACTGTTTTTAATATTGGCAAGTTCCACTATTTTACTATATGGGCGATATAGTTAGCTTTTCTTACCTCTGTGCTGGAGTGGGGTTTTCATCAATTTTGTCCCTCTCGTCTATCCTATTGTGCCTCTCTAACGCATCTCTTGACAGTGACTTCTCCGAAGACCGGCCCGGTTGTGATCTGCCGTATAAATCACCTTCCGGTTTCTTGTGAGGCTTGCCTATCCTGTTAGCGAACGAACACATGTGACATGACCACATGAAACTAAATGTCAGTAAGAAAAACAATAAATAAATTTGCATTACTATTAGTATTACTGCAACTTTTTATTACTTGTGTGGGCTCGTGGTCTAGTGGTAACCGACAAAGTTAATACATTGCAAAGGTTAAGCAACATCTAGTCAGGCCGATCTTAGGATGGGTGACCAGTTCTTAAGACACTGAGACCCCTCATTGCCTCGGAGAGCACGTTAAGCCGTCGGTCCCGGTTGTCATACTAACATCTATGGCAGTCGTTAAGGGTAATTGGATCCCTAAATCAAAATCCTCGCGGTCTAATTACAGAACTTCGATATCGCCCATGGGTTGTGGAGGTCAGATGGCAGTCGCTTCACGGAAAATATCGAAGTTCAGCCGCATCGCAGTTAGACTGGAAAGCCGACCCCAACTGAGTTGGGAAAAGGCTCGTGGATGATGTAGTATTACTGGTACTACTGTTACTAGTACTATTAATATTGATTGCTTCGGCGGCGTGGTCGATAGTACATCCACTTTCGACTCCGGAGTTTCGGGTTCGATTCCCGGTAGAGACAAACTTTGTGTGATAACACATACGTTTGTATCGAAGTCTGGATGTTTCATATGTATGATATGTAAGTATTTACAAAAAAAAGTAAGTTAGTATTTATATCAGTTTATCTAGTACTCATATCACAAGCTTTGCTTAGGTTGAGACTAGATGGCGTTGTGTGCAAAAAATAGCCAGCCTTCTGGTCCTGAGAAGCATCGATTAAGCGTTTAGCAATGTCTCTATAAAGGCGGCGAGCACTCCGACCCCATGACCCCAGTGTCTCAACCCCAAACGGCTCAAATATGTAATCACCTGCTAGGTTAGCATATTAGTAAATATTATAGGGTAGATTAGTAAATATTATATTAAAAATTGAAGATGTACCTGAACATAGTAGATAACGACTTCAATATGCCAGGCTTTTTGTGTGACAGTGAGGATTGTTGTGGCGAGCCCCGTATTATGTCCGGCCCGCTGTTGTCTTCCGTCAACCAGAGCTTCAACGCTGTAATAAATTGTACAGATGATAAGCGACAGTCTGACTTAATTACTGGCAAAGTGTGGGTATGTTATGCACATCTGCATACCCCTTCAGGATATAGGCGTGACTATATGTATGTATTTAATGAATATTCTTTAATAGTGGACCCCGAGGATACAGCCATGTCGTTCACAACAACCACTTCTCGATCGCATTTCTCACAACTCAAACCCGAACTGTTTACAAGATTGAGAAATAAAACTTGCATCTATAGAATATCCCCCAGTGGTATAAAAATACATTATTATATATCACCACACCTATAATCCGAGTTGCGTTTCAGAGATAGCTGCTTTAGAGATATAGTAATGTTTAGATGTTGCAGTTTTCTAATAACTTTGAACATTTGAGCAAATTACGTTAAGCAAATATAGGCATGTAGTACAATGGAGACGTAATGCTCAGTCCAATGTAAGAATATACTTGACCATCGCAACCCATGTTTAAGAATACGTTTTTTCATTTCGGTTTAATATAAAGCAGTGCTGAGTTATGAAATGGCTATGATCAGTAGTGTTAGTAAGATAAGCTGCTAAGGTTAGCACAAAGAGGATAAGGCTGCGATCTCCCTTTTGACCAGTATTTTATTTGTGAATTAGCAAGTGCACCAACCAGCCATCGATGGCCTATATGAATTCAAGAAGGCTCGATTCTATAAATGCTATAACAAAACCATCAATAACAATAAACTATCTAAATGTTACATCTACGAGTTCCCATTACCAAAAACACGTAAACACTTACGTGGGTGCGCACGCGCATAAATAGGTTCGTTTCGCGGATTCCTTTGGTTTTCTTGTATGGCTGTTTGTAGTGACTCTAAACTTGATGATTTTCGCATCCCCAGTGATGGTCCCACTTGCATTGCTGTAATTGTTGTGTTATATAAAAAAAATAAACGACTGTGCTTTAGACCACACGACTTAAGTAAAACTCCATCTGTGTGAGAGAAAGAGCTAAAAAGAATGTGTGCTAGCACCTCTCTTTCGAACCCCTACAGTTATATACGAAATGTATCTCCCTCTCAACTTTCGTTCGCCTCGCCTCACACTTTTCGTAAAGCTTTCGTCACGCATTTACCAGCTTATTCCCCATATCAAGGATGCGTAAAGAAGTTTTACTTCAAAATTCTATTTATTATCACTTCGTATTTGCATCAGAATTTTTATCGAGCTGAGGGATTGGATAACAAATGAGGAAAGCATTTAGGTAGTACATAGTTATGTAACTTCATGTGCATAATCGACATGCTGTTTAGACCTAAATTAATGTACGTTCTCAGTATTAATAAACATGTTAAATGAATCGTTAATAAGCATATTTATGTATGATTTAATTGTTATAAAGATTTATGATTATGACGCATGACTTATATATACCTTTCATTGTTAAAAAAATCTACCGACTTACTTAATCAGAAAGTTTGCTGTCTGGCTAATTTCAACTCTACGTCTATAAAATACTGGATCGAACCTTCATATGGGATCATAACCAATGTACCAGAAAGATATTTGTATGAGTTATTTGCTTATTTTGATACAAGATGCCGCTATAGGTAGGTATTTGTGTATCATCATATCCATGCTAAACTTACCATTAACCGCCTTGATTTCCTTGATCTTCTTATAAGTGCCGGTGTGTTTAGCGTCTAGTGCGGCGTGTCGCTTCTCGGACATGGAGCGTCGTCCGACCGCGTCTCGACTGAACCCGGCGCCTCCGCTCTCGCTGCCGGACTCTCCACAACCGCTGCCACTGCCCCTATTAGTAACCATTATTAATATTATACTAGTGATCAAACAGATCTCGAGAACTCAAAAAAACATTTGGGCTTTTCCCCATTTCCTTCCCAATCAAGAAAAGCTTTTAAATCAAGGAGACTTGTGCACTTTTTATGGAGATCCGATAAAAAAACGTGGCCGCTAGCCCGGAACACACATACAGACAGACAGACGAAAGTAAAATTGTTCAGTCTCGAAATCGCTTCGTTTGCTCGGTCAATTATTTTATACATGTTCATGATATACGATCAATTTAAGCCTAGGTGTGTATATTCGTATGTAAAAATCAATGTAAGTTCCTGTAATTACACCGCTTGCCCAATTTTCAATCTAGCCAATAAGTAGCTATGTATAGTAGATGACTTCCAACAAAACTTAAATTAGTGGTCAACATTTTTTCTTCATTAATAAATCCGTTTTGTGATTAAAACAATCTTAGTAACAGTATGTGATTGATTGTACTATCGAAATGTATTCGTATTTATATACGACATACAAGTATATCCCCGGCTTGACACAAACAGGTTTAAATGGGCGTGGATCTAAACAAAAGAACGAGTATATACCTATGCATTTGTAGTACTTTTTTTTTTTTTTAATTCCGCGGTCCAAGGCCGCGGCCGCTCTAACGTCCGTTGCCGGGCGTCCCTGGTTACTAGCAGAGGGTATGTCCAGTGGCGCCCGGCGCATTTGTAGTACTTATAATTTATCGCTTATACCTAATTGGCTAGTTCAAATATAAGGAGCTGTGGCTTATAGCATATGCGCAGCTGGAAACTGGTAGAAGCTTGTAGAAGGGGCTAGAACCGCCTTCTCCTATGATATAGACGTCTCGTATACAGGATGTTACTTAAGGGTTATATCAACCCGCAGACACCCACATCAGCTGGTCGACCAGAACCCGTTTCGATATGTACCGACCGCCAAACAAGAAAAAATAATCATCCAAAAAACAAAACATTATTACCAAATAAAATACTCTTGTTTAAACAAAACTAGCTAAAATAAGCTGATTCGGTCATTGACATCAAGTATAGGTAGTACAAATAAAGGGCGCCTGTGAAAAATCTTCTCTCTCTCACCTGGTTAAAATATTTTGTCTCTGGTTGCGCTTCAAGGTCGCGTGTCGGTCGGTGAGCAACGTCGCCTCCCGCCCCGCCCATCAATGTCTTTTAGTAAGTACGTCAAGCACTAGTGTTAGGAAACGTTTGTTTTGATTTAAAATAACGCATATAACTTTTTTTATGATGAGCTTTGTTTTTCTTGTTTCGCGGTCGAAACATATCAAAAGGCGTTCTGGGCGATCAGCTGATGGGAGTGTCTTCAGGTTGATATAACCCTTATGTAACACCCTGTATATGACGTCAGAGGTGGTGCTTCGTTGCTTGCCTACACGCCACATGATAAACTACATACACTATCAGTATTTGGCACAAAAGTGATCACGATAGGTAAAATGGATATAAAAAGACTCACCTCGTAGTTCCATAATCTTCCTCAATAATAACATTATGATGCGCAGGCGGCGATCTCGACATATGCACGTGCCCTAAATAGTGATGTCCATTCGTCGCCGACGGCGCTTCAGTCTGTGTCGCCATGTAATAACTCTCGTTCCTCAAGCCCGTTAGCCTGTCTATCACAGGGTTCCACCCGTCTAAACGACTCCATTCAAAACTATCTCTTTTATTATCATGAGGTATAGTATCTTTGTCTCTTTCTAAATAACCTTTACTATCATCCGATTGATTAGACACCCAGCTTGTATTGTTATTTATAGTGACTATTGAAGCGTGTTTTTTACTATTTCTAACGTCGCCATTTTGGTTAGAGTCATATTTTTTTGAGAAATTGTCTATTGGTTTATTTTCTTTGTCGTTTACTGAGTTGTATATGACAGTGTTGTGATTTTGTGAGTTATCGTTGGAATTTGTAGTGTCGTTCCCGTTTGGTGGTGTGTCGTCTTTCCACCTGGCTAGGCTGTCCATACTGTCTGTTCGTCTGGCTATAGTGAGGGATATACTGCCCGATCTTTGTGGTGGTGAGTGAAGTAACGCTCTACGTAATGTCTCCATAGCCTCTGCGTTGCTTTGTCCTGCGAGTGATACGCCGTTCACACTTAAAAGTTGATCATTGGTGTGTAATCTGTGAAAGAAACATTTCCTATGTATTATACGCAAATAGTCATCTTAACTCTTTCTCCGCCATGGGGTAGATAGTTTTTTTTTTCAAGTAAATAGGGCTAAAGTTTTCGGGCCGCACTAGGAGTATTCATTTTAATATCGGTGGCTACGATAATGTAAGTGTTCTTTCAACTTTTGCAAAAACTATAGTTAAATAAAAGAAACCAGTCACCGCGTGACCACGGTTGGTGAAATCCAACCGATATGTCGGGAAGCAATAATCAACGTACCTTTAATTTATCCCGATTAAGTTACGTTCAGATATAATTTATAACTATTAGAAAAGTGTATCAACCCACCTGCCATCTCTAGAGGCAGCTCCTCCATGCAGTACTGACTTGATGAAGATGCCCAAGTCCTGAGGGTCCGTGCCGACAGTGACCTTTCCTTTGACGCTAATTCCCAGTCCAGCCTTTTCGCTGTCGTGGACAGGCACGTCTAGCCGGAGTATTAAACGATTTCGTAGACCTAGGAACTGGGGGTGAAATGTTCACTCTGTTAATAAATATTTCACCTAACAGGTAAAGTAAGGTGGGGGGCAGCACAGTTACTGGCGAAAAGTGGCCCAATAATATACCACTGCTTGAATGCCTGCTGAAGACTGAATGTCTGTTCTTTTCAATACTAAGAAGATAGGTTTTCCAGCTCTTGATGAACCAAAAAAATTACTGTCATACAGTACTCAATTAATAAATAAATAAATATGTTAGGACAATTCACACAACGCTATTTAGTCTCAAACTAAGCAGACCTTGTGATATGAGTACTAGATAAACTGATATAAATACTTATATACATTTTTTTTGTAAGTACATACATATTATATATATCAAACATCCAGACTTCGATACAAACGTATCTGTCTTCACACAAAGTTTGTCCCGACCGGAAATCGAACCCGAGACTCCGGCGTCGAAAGCTGATGCACTACCGACCACGCCACCGAAGCAGTCAATTATAATAAGATTATAAATTATACAGCTGTATAATTACGCCACTGGGAATTCTCTCAGTCTCTACCAGAGGCGCTCGGCAATGGACGTAGGTGCGGCCGCGGTATCGTGCCGCGGATTAAAAAAAAAAAAGCTATTAGCGTTTAAAAAACCTTTCTGTTAATTCAAAGTGCTAATATCAGAAGTGTGTTCACGTCAGTAACTTGTAGATAGAAATAGTCATCGAAATACAAGACCTACTCTTTTGACCTATATGGTATAAAATCAAAACTTACCGAATTAGTGGAAGTATTCAAAGCATCTAACACACTGTCAGTACTGTTATCTTTGTTAATTAGATCATCTTTAGAAGAGCTTTTCTGTATCCGCCCACGCATCGAACTATTGGCACTATTGATTGCGTTCACTATACTTGAAACGCGACCGTTGTCTGAAGATTTGTTGTCGACGGAGTTAGAATGTGGCGGGCCTATTGCTTTCTCCATGTATTTAGTTGGACTTTGTTGGGGTTCAACCCTCTGAAAATCATAATAAGGCCCGATTATTTTGTGACATTTTTTATTCGATGAAAATCTTATTTAATGGTTATGGTTCTTGGTTTTGATTGATGAATAAGAACTTTGAAATTCTCATATATCCATTTTTTAAACTTTACAATAGTAATCTTTGTAATAGTAAAATAGCTTACCCAATTTCAAATTAAAATCTCCGATCACTTTTAAATCGGTAATACGTGTTTTTACTATTTTGGCCATAAATTCACATTGGGTATCAAATAACAGTAAATCACAAGAATTATAATTATTATTAATTTAATCCTGTTTTTCTATAAAGTATAAAACTTTCTATATTTTTGGAAGTACAAATTATACAGTGTATCAGTTAGAAATGTCTATACATATTTTTAGTTTATTTATTGCATTATATTTTTGTATTTCAAAGCAATGAGTTTGCTTAAATTATTCTTAAAATATTAACAAAGAAATTATAAATAGATCACAGAAACTGATGTCATCGGCGGGATTCGAACCCACGGCCTTTCCCTAACAGGGGGACGGCTCTGCCAACTGAGCTACGATGACCACTACCGACAACATCGAATTTTTGCTTCATATCATATTCGTAATTTCTACATCGCGCTATTAAGGTTAGTGTATAGATGTTATCGGTAGTGGTCATCGTAGCTCAGTTGGCAGAGCAGTCCCCCTGTTATTGCATTATGTCCAAACATAATGTGTGTGTGTGTGTGTGTGTGTGTGTGTGTGTGTGTGTACTGCTGCCAACCCACTGCATGATGATAAAGTAATATAACTCTACCTGTGTCCTATTAGGTGCCGGCCTCTCCACCACGATCTCCACGGTAGAGTCAGTAGGCGTGTTCCTCAGCAGCGTGACGACTTGCTGCTGCGTGCGTCCCGCTACAGCTACACCATTCACAGACACGAGGCGGTCTCCCGCACGTAGGCGACCGTCTGTTACCGCCGCACCCTGGAAATTAGTCATTATGTTACGACAATATCTAGAAAACCAATATCTATAAAGGCTGGTTTACATTGGTCAAGCTTTTAGTACAGTGGCGAGTGCAGGTACAGTGGCGAGTATTTAGAGTCTGGACAGTGACTGTTTACACTACTCCTTCTCTCCTCTAGCAAAATGCCTCCTCGTCAAAAAATACGTCTGATGAAATACGAATGATCGCCGCAACATCTATGTCCCTGCATTTTAAATCTGTAATATCTCCCAAAATATTCATTTAAATTACATGCTGTAAACGGCCATATATCTGACTGCTTCGGTGGCGTAGTCGGTAGTGCATCTGCTTTCGACGCCGGAGTCTCGGGTTCGATTCCCGGTCGGGACAAACTTTGTGTGAAGATAGATACGTTTGTGCCGAAGTCTGGGTGTTTCCTATGTATAATATGTATGTATTTACAAAAAAAAATGTATATAAGTATTTATATCAGTTTATCTAGTACTCATATCACAAGCTCTGCTTAGTTTGAGACTACATGGCGTTGTGTAAATTGTCCTAACATATTAATCTATATTAAATGCACAATGTATTTCGGGTACTGTGTGCATTGTGGTGACCTCGGACCATTTTCCCGCCATTTCTTTAGAAAAAAGAACAAGCTATGAATTAAACAACACGTCTTGAAGCCGCTAACTTATGCACTGTACTAAATTTCACTGTTTACACTACGCCAGTGGCGAGTCAAGTGTCGGGCGAGGGGGGGATCACTGTCCAAAAAATAGAAAGCCATTCTATTCGGATCCACTTGCAAGCCAAGTTGACTCGCTACTGTCCGATTGGTTTACACCACTGTCCTTGTTCACTGTACTTGGCTACTGTACTAAAAGCTTGACCAATGTAAACCAGCCATAAGGGTTCAAACTCAGCGTACCCGCTGAAAGATGGAGTCTACCCGAAATACCGAAAGTACCCAGACAGCAATATCTTGCACAGAATAGGGAATAATACTACATACACTAACCATTCATATTACTGCACCTATAGTTGCTTAGGCCATATCCTCTCTATATCAACTCCATGGTCAATGCCGTGTCACAAACACGAGACAGCCCTAACTTCAAGAAGTGACATATCGCGGTTGTAAGGCGAGTGACAGAGGCCTGGCCATAGGATTAACTTGTATTACGTGAGTACAAGTAACTGACGAAATGTGGGCGTATATATGCGTATGTGAGGACAAATGAACACAACACTATCTAGTCTCATATACTAATGGTTATGAGAACTAAATCACTGATAGACCATACTCATAGGAACTTACTTACAGATATTTACTTGATTCACATTTTTTACATATCATCACGTCTAAATCGCCTCAGAGGTGCATACACACACACACACTTTGCCAGTAATTTTGTGGGTCCCATCCCATGTAATAGGAGGCAAGCCTTTTGCTGTTATCAGGCACTATAGAAATAATCCATAACCACTCATCAATTCAAACCAAAATTCCAACAACTAGAACAGATGTTACATACCGACTATTAGAAAGAATCTCTGCATTCCGAGCAAAACTTCATACACACAATTTGGTGTCCCTTCGTCCAGCATACTCACCATGGAATCCTGATATTTCATGAATGCCAAAAAATTGTGCTGAAATAGTGCTAATTAGTGCCCAAAGGAAAAAATAGTGCTCTTATACTTAAGAAAATACAGCCATAGTTCGATGAGTATGCTGGACGAAGGTTTCGCCCAGCATACTCACCTCCGTTTGTGGAATCTGTGTACGCTTCAACCATAATTCACACTTAAAAAAATTGTGCCCAAATAGTGCCAAATGGTGCCCAAAAAGAAAAAACGGTGCTCTAATAACTCCGGAGTTATAGGCTTCGGTCAGTGAGTATGCTGGGCGTAGGTTATACGCCCAGCATACTCACTTCACTACGCGAATACCGAACGAGCTATAGGTACAATTTACGGCTTAAAAAATTGTGCTTGAAATAGTGCCCAATATCAGTCCAATTATCGCTTGACTTTTGACCTAGAAAACCATTAAATTTAATTGTAAACTTCTACATACTAACGTTAAATGAGGTACAGTCGTTCACACATGTTTTAAGATAAACATTAAAAATTCTTATTGTGGGCGGTTATGTGATTGGGAATAATTGTGGAATTTTCTCACATATCAAAAACTGTCGATTAAATGCTAATTTAATTTATTTTAATTTATATTAATTATTTTTTGTGTTTTTTTTTATAAATAAATGATATTGTAAGCGTAAATGAAATCTACTCGTATTACTTCATTGCTTGTAGGGTGAAATATTTCCCAAAAAAAATGTCTGGGCACTAATAGTCTATGGCAGCCAATAAAATAAATAAAATAGGTACCTACCTATTTTATTAATTTTAGATCTATTTGAGATCTTAAAAATTTGTAAAAAAGAAATACGTAGGTCACACTATAAGTTCTGCGTAACTTAAAAAACATACATAGCATCATGCCTTTTTCCCCGAAGGGGTAGGCAGAGGTTTGCAAACACACCCACATCTCACCAGTTATGTTAGTTCCCATGTAATAGGGGGCGAGCCTATTGCCATTTACCGGGCACAAGTTCTGGAACTTGTGCCCGAGTCTGGACTCTGGGATAATTTTCTAGGTAAAATTTTAAAGAGAATTATACATTATCCACCAGACCCGGGAATCAAACCCGAGACCTCGAGCGTGGCAGTCCGTACATATTACCATTGTGCCACCGAGGTAGTCCTTAAAAGAACAACATGTTAAAACCATACCTCACATCCCGACTAATTCACCTTACAAAAAAAAACAAAATCCAAATCGGATCATCCTTTCGGGAGCTACGATGCCACATACACACACATGTTCCAATGTGCAGACGATACTTGCATAGTGTCCGCCGGGACTAGTGTTATCGAGGCCCATAATCGTCTTCAAGGGGACTTTGAGAGACTCTTAACATGGTCACATGATACTGGGCAGGTTTTGAATGCACAAAAGACTAAGGTTATGTATATTAGCTCCAGCCAAAACAGAAAATCTTTTACTCCCAATCTTATAGCACACTGTCACGAATGTTTAAATAATAATAAACTAAAAAATTCAAATACGCCCTGTAACTGTGACCTTATTGAACACGTCGAAAATCAAATGTACCTCGGTTTAACGATGGATAACCGCCTTAACTGGAAAGATCATGTTAACCTAGTGTGTAATAATGTAAGAGCAATTCTAGCAAAATTTTCTATAATTAAATATAAAGTTCCTTATGAAACCCTCCTCATTCTCTATAAATCGCTAGCGAATCCATAATTTCATATGGATTATCAAGCTACGGAAGGACTCGGACTTGAGGGGCTCGTGGTCTAGTGGTAACCGACAATATTAACACATTGCCAAGGTTAAGCAACATCGACTCAGGCCGGTCTTAGGACGGGTGACCATTTCTTAAGACACTGAAACCCCTCCGTGCTTCGGAGAGCACGTTAAGCCGTCGGTCCTGGTTGTCATCATCTATATGGCAGTCGTTAGGGGTAGTTCGAGCCCTAAATCGAAAATCCGACCGGTCTAACTACAGAACTTCGATATCGCCCATGGGTTGTGAAGATCAGATGGCAGTCGCTTCACAGAAAAATCCGTTCAGCCGAATCCTAGTTAGACTGGAAAGCCGACCCCAAACTGAATTGAGAAAAGCCTCGGTGAATGATATCAAGCTACGGAAGGACATTTAAAAGCCACCTTGACCAAATATACGTACTTCAATTAAGAATCCTAAAAGAAATT
Source organism: Nudaria mundana (assembly GCA_963556515.1). Lineage (NCBI taxonomy): Eukaryota > Metazoa > Arthropoda > Insecta > Lepidoptera > Erebidae > Nudaria > Nudaria mundana. The sequence goes on from OY748292.1 coordinate 9,697,401, forward strand.
GTTCCTGAAAATATAAAAAAGAATTACACAAATGACTATCATCAACTCTTCCAGTTCTGCAACATAATACCGATACATGAGAAAGTGAAATTGAACAAACTTAACGAAGAGCATTTCAATGAGAATTTTAAAAACCCTAAATCTTCGGAGGACTCTAATCGTGTAACCCGTAGTATCACTAATAAGAAACTTTCACTACCTCGCTATACGAACCTGTACGGGAAAAGAACACTTAAATATATAGTATGTACCCCATTTAATAAACCAACTTCCTGTCCCTCAAAGATAGAATCACCAACAAAAATTTAAAACGAAATCTCAAAAAATATTTTCTTGCAAATTAAAATAAATAATTACTAAATGTGACTTTTTAGTGATGGAGCATCCTGTATAGTCACAGCTATGCGCTGTACTATGGTACCTACATCTATGTGTGGCTGATGCTCGAAGTGGCGGCAGCGGCGGCGCGGTTTCGTCCAGTGTGGTGTCGACTCACTCGTCACCGATATGTGCCAACTTTATATTTTTCTTTCTCCCATGATAATATTCATTAGGTGCTTAACGTAAAAAATTGTGCTTAGAATACCTACATTAGAATTAATAAGATTGACGACCCGAATGCACGGTAAAACTCGAAGTTTTTGTTGCATCTATTATTGCAATTCATATGTATGTGTTTTTCTTGTAAGATTTATATAAATAAATAAATAAACATAAACACAGACACGTGAAATTTCTGTCGTTTTTGCGTCGGGAGTTAAAAAATTGTTTTACAAAATGTAAGTTATTAGAAAGTTTTGAACTCGACTGTACTAAATCTAATGTTATGTAAAAGTTTACAATTAAATTTAATGGTTTTCTAGGTCAAAAGTCAAGCGAAAATTGGACTGATATTGGGCACTATTTCAAGCACAATTTTTTAAGCCGTAAATTGTACCTATAGCTCGTTCGGTATTCGCTTCGGTCAGTGAGTATGCTGGGCGTATAACCTACGCCCAGCATACTCACTGACCGAAGCCTATATATAACTCCGGAGTTATTAGAGCACCGTTTTTTCTTTTTGGGCACCATTTGGCACTATTTAGGCACAATTTTTTTAAGTATGAATTATGGTTGAAGCGTACACAGATTCCACAAACGGAGGTGAGTATGCTGGGCGAAACCTTCGTCCAGCATACTCATCGAACTATGGCTGTATTTTCTTAAGTATAAGAGCACTATTTTTTTCCTTTGGGCACTAATTAGCACTATTTCAGCACTATTTTTTGGCATTCATGAAATATCAGGATTCCATGGTGAGTATGCTGGACGAAGGGACACACAATTTGTCTGAAAACGTACATACATACTTTATAGGCATGAGACTTATCATCGTAGCTTATATTTGCTAACCCTAGCATAAATCAAATCAATCTTTATTTCGGGTACATACCCATATAAAACTTACACATATATTTTTTTGGTTTCTTTCCGTAACATTATGAATAATAAAAATTAAATTTTGAAATAAAAAAAAACAAACGCGATTAAATGTCAATATCATCATGGAATGTCCGTGTAGAATCAATTAAATGTCAAATTATTTTATTTTTATTTTATTTTATTTGGGGAGCTTACGGCTATAGTACCTACACATTAGTTATGAATATTATGTCAACAAATGCCAATTACAAGCTTCCACATATGGATATTTCACATATTAAAGAAAAATGTAAATAATTAAATTGAATAGGTTATTAAATGTCAATAAAAAAAATATTAATAACAATCATCATCATCATCATGGGATTCTGGCTGGACATTGCATAAAAATAATAACATAAAAGCGGGTAATCTAAGTTATAGAGGGTTTATAAACAAGGTATAATTGATATTCCATACCTTAGGTAATATATTCTTGATATAAATCGGACAGTGACCTCCCGTAGGGTTGTCTCTAGTTGTGATAGTGAAGCCGAGTCCCTTCTCTCCCTTGACTAACGCGACGCACACGTTGTGGTGACCCGACGACACGTGCTTGCTGGTCGGCGTCACCGGGACTTCTGTACCGGATATCGCACGTTCGCTGTTACCCACTGGAAATAATACGGTATTATGTAATTTTACCAGATCTTTCCTTACCTAATTTATACATCTCACTGTTGAGCAAGAGAAGTGTTTTTATGATCATTCTTGATAATAATATTTTGAGATAATTATTTGCTGTCCAATGAGTATATATATCATGTTTTAGGAAATGATTCTTTTTAGAAAAAAAAGTTATGTTTTTTGATTATCAGTTAAATACTACTCATAGTAGCAAAACGTATAGCTACATTATCCCTGAGTGCCAAATACATTTACTAAGCAGTTGGCATAACAAAACATCCGTCCATTTTAACGTGAATAATCCTCATGGTCTCCCTTAACATGCAGGACTTGGACCTTATACCATTCCTCTGAAGGATCATGTCCTTGGGACATAGGCTATATTAACTTACTAGCTGAATACCAAGGCTCCGCCCGTGTGACTTCGTTTTCTAGTTTTTCCCGCGGGAACACATTACCGGGATAAAAAGTACCAAGTAGAACTCTGGGATAACACACATATCACGCATATATCCCCGAAGGGGTAAGCAGAGGTGCATTAGACACCCACAACTTGTCAGTATTTTTAGTCCCACGTAATAGAGGGCAAGCCTATTGCCGTCACCGGGCACATTTATAATGGGTTATGTCCAAAATGGCTGAATGAATTTAATAAAAAGTAGTAGCTAAATTGTAATTTTGAAAAAAAATTGAAACCCGTTGCCTTGCGATGAAACGCTAATGAAAGGCAACAAAATCTTAACGATAACGAAGCTAAATCGGTTCAGTAGATTCAAAGCCTATTTAATGCAAAAAAAACAATCAAGTCTGTCTGTATGTATATACCTTCAGGTAAGAGATCAAGTGGACGTTCCTGCACAGGATGCACGCTCGCCACGTTGTTGACTCCAGACACCCACCGCAACATGTCCTCTACCCTGGAAATGTTTTGTTGTTATAATTCAGTATTCAATACAAAAATACCTAGGTATTAACTTCGTGGATGTCTATTAAACAAGAAAAATTACAGGTCAAAAATATTTACAGACCATATTATGTATTTAATCCGAAACTTCTGGGTTAGTAGGTACGTACGTTCACCAACTAACCTCATCATCATCTATCTACCTGCCCTTATCCTAATTATTTGAGTTCGGCGCAACATTATTCGACCTCCATACATCCTTATCGGACGACATTTCCTCTGTCACTCTTTTTCTTGTCATATCCTCTTTCACACTTTCCATCCATCTTTATTGGGCCCACGTCTGCATCAAAAGCACTCTACATTCATACTTTGCATCTTTCTAACCACAATACTTTCCTCTATTCTCATATTATGTCCATACTATGACAACACGCTCGTCTCTCAATTTTTCTTGCCCTGACTCTGACGCAACTTTCAAACTACCTTTTTCTTCCATACTCGTTCCTTATTCTGTCCAAACAACTGGCCTACTATTGAAGTGAAATACTAGAAGTAGGTATGTATGGATGTAGTCGTTACCTATGGTTCTGATTGTTGTCCGGCGCAGGAGTGTCTTGCCCGAGAGGCTCTCGCCGCGCGTCTCGAGGGAGACTCTTGCTGCCGTAACTTTGTACCCGTTCTGCTGCGTCTAACCAAATTCCACTTCTGGAAATATCAAAACACATTGGTTTAGATTTGTTTATCACCACATTATAAAACAAAGTCTTCCGCCGCGTCGTCTGTCTGTTTATGATAGACTCATGTGTAGAAGAAGGCTTTTATCACGAGAATGTGTTCTCGCGGGAATTGGGAAATATAAAACTATGTCACGTGGGCGTAGGATAAACAGATGGGATACCTGCCCAGTATCAGTACCTTCTATGTGCTTTGGTAAGAACACCGGATGATAAAAAGTAATTATTTATTGTATAATAAGAGTATGTATGGTCCGAACGTAACGTTACTAAAATACTAACAGAGAAGGTACCTATCTAAGATCTTGGAGGGGAAAATCTGGAAATCCTAACTCTTTAAATAAAGTTAGCTTGATTTGATGTAATTCAGTTCGAAATCATGTTAAGAAAACTATGGACCGGTATTAAATATTCTTTCACATGCCGTTAGTAGATTCCTATAGGCCCTGGGAACAAGAAAACTCTTGGCCTAATAAATACATGTTACATATTAGTTTCTTACTTTCTTATGAATTGAGTGTGTTTTTCTAGTTGTGTTTAAACGTAATTGCAGTGTTACGTTAGTTCAACTGAAAACCAGCGCCAGGATTCTATCTGGCACATGCTGAACTGGATACACTGGACCTTTGGTACATTTGTGTGTCACACTATTAATATGTCACACTATCTGGCACATGCTGAACTGGACACACTGGACATTTGGTACATTTGTGTGTCACACTATCTGGCACACTATCAGGCACATGCTGAACTGGACACACTGGACATTTGGTACATTTGTGTGTCACACTATTAATATGTCACACTATCAGGCACAAGCTGAACTGGACACACTGGACATTTGGTACATTTGTGTGTCACACTATTAATATGTCACACTATCTGGCACACTATCAGGCACAAGCTGAACTGGACACACTGGACATTTGGTACATTTGTGTGTCACACTATTAATATGTCACACTATCTGGCACACTATCAGGCACAAGCTGAACTGGACACACTGGACATTTGGTACATTTGTGTGTCACACTATTAATATGTCACACTATCTGGCACACTATCAGGCACAAGCTGAACTGGACACACTGGACATTTGGTACATTTGTGTGTCACACTATTAATCGCGCGTCAGTTTTGGTTGTGGTTTGGAAGTATGTTTACTCTTAATGAGTGAACATGCTTCCAATCCCCAATGTAATTATGTGTATTGTTATGTTGTATTGTGTGGGCACTACGTACTAAATAAATATTTCTTTCTTCTAACTGCTGGGAGATGGCGCTCTGTTAACGACGCCTAAAGTCGCACAAAAAAAATACAATATGATAGTAGTATTCTTTAGTTTCTTAATTGTAACATACCCAGGTCCAGAAAACTGCATAGAAAGTCGATTGATCTGTCTCTGAAAGTGTTGTCCGGTTTGTCCGTGTTTGTCAGGCGTAGGATCCGGCGGCCGGCCGTCTAGAGGGTGAACCTTCTGCGTCACTCTGACATTGTCATCACGACATACTACGGCTGCTGACCAGCGTTTTGTTTGTTCTGATACCTTGAATTAAAAAAAAATACGTTAATCCTACTAACATCGTCATCATCATCAGCGTATCCACTGCTAAACATAAGTCTATCCCTAACAGAGGGAATGCTCTGACCACTGAGTTACGGTGACCAATACCGACATCATCGAATTTTTGCTTCATATCATATTCATAATTTCTAGATCGCGCGTCCTGCCGATGACATCAGTTTTTGTGATCTATTTCTTTCTTAATATTTTAAGAATAGTTTAAGCAAACTCATTGCTTTGAAATAAAAAAATATATAAGTCTATCCAATTAGTTCCCAGTTTGACTGGTCCATGGTCACCTGACGACTAATACTTACGGTAAATAGGGAAATTTGGACTACAGTTTAATGATCGACTCAGCTCAACCACAGTCTAACCATGGAATGCTTGAGCTGGAATTTGATACACAAGTACTTACCTACTTAGATCATACCAGAAGGTGATACATACATACACAGCATACTGTCATTATGGGAATATTATCTAGTTCAAAATAAGTAGAAGTCAGATGTGATCTCTTACCGGTCTCTGAGGTGGTAATGTGTCTTGATGTAACGTAGGTTCGCTGCCTCTTCTGACTTGTAACCCATTGGATCCATCTTCTAAGTCACCCGCACCCACCTCCACGCAAGAGTCTGTGTCTGGTACCCTCAAACTGCCACCCACGCCGCCACCACCCTGGAAAACGGGAAATGAGAACTTGAATTTCATTCTACAATCCCTATTTTTCACCAACATAGAGCCCTAATAGGATTAGGACTACAAGAAGAGGTCGCTTCCAAATCCCCAATTTAAGCGTTTATTGCGTCCAAGTAAAACGTCATCAAAGTGGGGGTTAATAGCTTTTATTTTTGAAATGGTCGCCTTAACGACCCTTGCCGGGCATCCCGGGTACGCCCTCTTAACCCCAGGGAGGTCTAATAGCCTCGACTAAGATGTTGGCCCTTTGTGGATTTTGAATCCAGTGAACCAAAACTACGTAACAAGAAACCTTTAACTAAAAGTATCAACTTCTCACCCACGTTTTATCTACTTATGTAGGGCAGTAGGGCAGCTAAAACACTTAAATATGGATTCGCGTGTTGCGTGACTGTGAACTTGAAAGGATTCTGCCAGATAAGTACCTATATCGACAAGGCTAAAACGAGATCGAGGCAGAGAATTCTAATTATGAACCTTCGAGAAAATTGGATCTGTTTATCCACTTCAGCATTGAGTTATACTCGTAATAAGCACACTAGAATCTTGCTATACCTAATCACATAATGGAAGAATAGGATTTGTGCATTTGACCTGTGTACTAACGAACTCGTATAAACCAATTATTTAAAAAAACACACGAAAATAAACCCAATTTATATCAGTAAATGGATTATCAATATTGATAATTAATGATAAGTCAAAATACGTATGCACTACTGACCGAACGGAACGCATGCAGGTGATTCCTCAGAATAGCCTTGGCCTATTCTATGTATTCTAATAAATTGATCGAAAAATGGTCCAATATTATATTGACTGAGGAAGCGAAGCGACCTAAGTCTCCGTTTCAACTTGCAGACTGGGTAGAATTTTTTTCGTCTGTATCCATCTACGGGTTCTGTCAGATCATGTTTGAGGCCGTATTTATCAACCGATTTGCATGAAACTTTACACACACACTCCTTGCTTAATGAATAACATTTGAATGATATTTTTTGGATTGGATGACAAATGAAAGAGTAATAAAGAAAATTGAAGAAGAAATTTGGAAAACACGAAAGTCATGCAAACAAAGCCGCTCCCGAAGTCTACGATTCACAGAACCACTAGTGTAAAATGTATGTAACTATGTCAGAAGTACATAGTTACATTTATTAGAAGAACACACTAAATCTAGCCTCAAACTAAATAAAACTTTGTATAATGAGTAGGTAATAGATATGTGATACAAATTACTTAGCTAATATTTACATAGAAAAACACCCAAACTTCCTAAACAAATATTTGCAGATCGTACAAATATTTGACCCGACCCGGGATCGAACAGGGGACCTCTGGGGTAGCGGTGTCGCGCAGGTCGTACCTATATTCAATAATTAAACCTGGCGTCATAATAGGTAGTTACCTACAGTAGGTAGTAGGCGGCAGTTTAAAGCTCATTACGTGGAGTGACTAAAATGAGTGATCAATTGGGGCCTTGTAAAACAATCCTCCCTCTTAGACGCAGAAGAAGCATCTACTTACCTAAGTACCTACTATTATTATAAGAAACTTGGCTTAGGTGTGCTATTTTAAGGCTCGATTGAACGTGGCTGAATTAAATAGGTACCTACGTAAGTGCATGGCGATCGTGTGACATGTTTCTGCTTATTACCAAGTCAAAGATATACGTGAGATTGCGTTTAGGTACAAAAAAAATGCATGCTTGATCTAAAAGTAAAAGTTATTGATCTACGAGTATATTTCAAAAAGACGTGAATATAATATTTCAATAGTACCTATTAACTTTACTTATAGCTACGTATTCTAGATAGGTTTACATTACATTATAACTGCATCAGATTATTAAATTGGGTGCATAGTGAGCTCACAAAGATCTTAGAGGCCCAAGCTTACCTCAACTGAATAACGAACGCGTCTCTTGCAAACATAACAAGTGCCCTCTAATAGGGGCATTAGGCTCGTCCCTTATCAAATGGAAGTAATTGTGACTGGTGAAAAGTACCATCTAATATAAGTCTGCCTGCCTACTATTTTAGGGAAAAAGGCGCGATTTATGTAGGTAGTCGTTATGTACCTATGTAAATATATATTAAAGCTTACCTTTTCAGGCCTTCGTGCACAAAAACATTGAGAAAAACACAAACCCATATTGAAATCACAATTAAAAGACAAAAAAGTCTCTTTTAAGTTGGACGTCATGTCATGAAATGACCTGTTTTATCACAAAGACAGTTTTGAAAATTAGGTAAGTACAGGTTTCGACAAGATTATTTCCGATACATATTGTGCAATCATGTTTAGTAACTAGTGCAGTCGGGCAGATACAAAATTTTCTGATTTCCCGCCTTCAGCGTTTCTTGTTTTTATTAGCTCTCTTCTAAGATAGGCTACAGTCTTTTGACTATACCGCCTAACTTGGTCAATTGAAAATAAGTAGAATGTATTCGCCCCAAAAAAGTGGCCATTGATATAATTTGCGAGTGGGACATAATTATAGTGATTTAGTAGTTATCTACTAATAGCCTCCCCATAAGCCATACATTAGAATAGCGTAGTGACGAATATCTACTAATTGAACATAATATGAATCTCAGAATAAACATCTAGGACCATGCTCACTCTGACATTATCCTCTGTTAAGCATGAAATACACGGTTTAAGACTGCTATTGGAAACAGAGATTTAAAATCGTGTAGAGTTAGACAGTTTTTTAAACCAAATTACGACATTCATACCCGTACGAGGACGCGACGTTCTATTGAACATAGTTGGTTTTAAACCGTGTACCTAAGCGCGTTTGCAAACGTGTATGCGATGCTTTACTCCAATAGATGGTATGGTCCTGGGGCCCAGGGTGTAGAAGAAAGTGGAAACATATAAGTAGGTAGGTACTTACTCGAAACATATCAGGAGAGGCGGTGCCCGCTGATGAGCCACTAGCACCATCAGCCTGTGCGGCGCGAGGCTGCGGTGCCTGATTGGTGCATTCCGCAGTGAGGGTCTCTCGGTCATCCGCTACATCGCACACTCGATCGTCCGGATCCAAAATACCCCCAGAGCTGGCCCGTAAAGTTCGTACTCCGACCCATGTTTCCGGACCCTGAAAATAACAAAAAAAAAATTTTTAGGTGCGCCTAGGAATACGATAGATATGTACAAATTTATAAATGTGGAATGACAGGTGTCCATTATTCAACACGCATGTAATACTTAGAGCTATTGATGCTATACTCGTTATTAATATTTGTAGTAAAGATTTTGAGCTAGCGATTTCCAATCGCAAATCTTATAATTACACGCTAATTATCTAAATATTGCACATATTCACTGCATTCATGTCTGACTACGAATTGGCATTTACCTAACCTACTTTAGCAAAATGGAGACTAAAGAATTGAGAAACTAATAAAAGCAGCACTATTTAGGTATACCATACTACTCTATATACTAGAATGATTGTAATTATAAGTTAGGTAGGTACTAAATAGTCAAAATATTCTTGGAGGGATGGATGTTGAAATGTGTAGAACTTACTAGGCAATATTAAGGGACCTATCCTGCCTTATTTATTAATCTGACACGCTCAAGGAACTACTGATTTTCTTACTAGGCGTACACTACTATATTGTTATCATAAGTTAACTAAGTACATACTTAATTTATCGAATGGAAAAACGAATATCCATATTGGTCGTATATTTTATGTACCTACAATACATACTAGAGTAGGTACCTATACATTACATACCTACTGCTATCGACAGTTACATAGTTACCTAATTAAATTAAGGGACAGCCGGTAAAATAGTTTCCTATTACACTAATTATGCGAAATAAGTAGAAGCAACAAACAGAACCTAAGTTTTTCGGTTGTGAATTACATTAATAATTTACACGATTGCTGCTTTAAGTACCTATAAATTGTACACAATGTTTGTAGAACACATTCAAAAGTTAATGGTGCGAGGCATCAGGTTTCATTAATTTCGTAGCTTTCACGAAAGTACATACATATAAGTGACTACGTGTAACGGCTTACTGCTAAGAAGAAGTAACTGTCACAATATGCGAAAATGCACAATTATTATAATTGAGCGAATTTTTCCGTTTTTTTATTACCCTACACGTCTATTTAACAAACAGGAACGGTTGATGTTCCCACGCCACGAATGCCTCTAGCCTTTACCTCCCATTCTGATCTTAAGTATGAATGCTCTACAACTCAACAGTCTCTACACTTTGTGTTCGGATTCCTCCACTGTTTTGTCTGTTCACTCGTCTGCCTTTGTTCAACTGTCACCGTATTCTCGTATCAAAAGCGGTTTTATTTGCACGCATTTATCTTCTTCAGACAATTTCAAAAGGTCTTAGTTTTGAAATGAGAACGTAATCTTCGTTTACGTATGTAAAACATAATAGCCCTGGATGATCATTAATCACGAAGTAGGTTCGATTATAGGGTTGCTTATTTTAAAGTTAGTAAAAAATTTATAGATCTATCGTACCCATGAGACAGATTTCCGTTCCACCGGCTGGCGATTGGAAGTAGCCAATCTTGCTAGTTTTTTTAACCTTGGCGGGGGTACCGGCTTCGTGGACCCACCGTACATTATGGACCCATCATGACATCCGGTTATATTACACTAGTCACCTCACCATTTTTATTTTCACCATCACCAGGTAGTCCTACAATCGATTTCACTAATTTTGTTTACCCAAAACGTGAAACGACTCTTTAGACATTAGGCTGTATAGTTTTATATTTATTATCATCAAACTATAAAAAAAACACAACTGAAGCGTAGTGCACGTAGGTATTCATTCTGTGCAATGAGAAACGTATGGTCACAGATAAAAATATCTACTAGAATTTAGAATCTATGGACAGGTCACTAGCGACAGTAAGCGAGGTAGCGCGCATGAAACCTTGACCTTCACGCACCACTGACCAAACACAGTTTAATATTCACGTGCTTTACACCAGATGCTTTGAACTACTGAACTGTGAGCTACAGCCATAAGCAACAATGTCATCTTTTGTTGTGGACATTCTTATTGTGGCGCGTGTATATTCAGTCAGTGAAGTTGTTGTTCAAACGTGTACCTACCAGTGAACGGAAAAAACATAGGAGCATAACGTCAAACAAAATCTCTAAAATAAATGGTCCCTCGATATATTTTATTTTCTATGAACAACGATTACCATTACGAAATAATAGCTGTTAAGATGAATTCATCATGGTACGTACCTATTATCATAAGGCACAAAGACTCACAAAATAGTAACACAGAGGCGACGGCGAAGTCGGACATCACAGAAAACTAATTCCTTTTGTAGTCTATGGTTTACATAACAAAGTAGCGTGACGACACGCAAGGTGAAATGATATGCATTTATACAGTAAGTAAGCAGTAATAGACCTATAAAATGAAATTAATGTTAAAATTCAAGTACACCAAGGGCAAAACGGAGCCCTATTACAAAGGCTACGCTGTCCGTCCGTCAGCTGAAATTTTCACAGATGGTGTAGGTATTTGTTGCCGCTATAGCAACAAATACCTACTAAACTAGAATAAAATAACTATCTAAAAGGCAAGGGGCATGGGAACCAAGTTCATACAACATCCATGATTTATTTGTGGTTTTTTGGCCCCAATATACTGCTCTGGGTGACCCTCAGTTTTTATAGATAAGGGTGCGCGAGTCCGAGTCGCACTTAGTCTATCAGGGTTCCGTAGTAAAAGTCTCAGAACCCTTATAGTTTCGTCATGTCCGTCCTTCTTCGACTTTCCTCCCAAACGGTTAATGCTAGAAACATGTAACTTTGCATAGATAGCGTGAAGAACCTGGAAAAATTTCATCAGGTAGTCCATGTAATGAACTTTGAAGGAAAACTATAACGGATGGTATAACTCTGTTAGTTCAGGACTTATAGTGGCTGTTATGGTTAACTACGGAACCCTATCTTATGCGTGGCTTGACACGCATTTGGCGTTTTTTTTTAATTTGATTTTTCTTGATTAGAAGTTTCTTACATTATCCAATAATAATCAACGAATTGCCTAAGTTGGACCAATATGAATGGCCTAAGTTGGACCAATATGAATGGCCTGAGTTGGACCAACGAAGGTACCTACGCATAGTTAATTATTCAAAGCCTTTACGGCCAGTAATGATTATTCATGGAGTAGATAGGTGCTTATTATCTCAGTAGACCGATTTGTCCATGCCCTAACATGGCACGAGCCAACGGAAATGCAGGTCTTTATGGCATGTATCGTGTACCGTGTGTACCGAATGTTAAATGGTCCCAGTTGCGTCAATACGACGACGACCCAAATAAGGTCAGCTCATAGCTATTTTTTTTTAATTTAATGATTTATTTGTTTACCTTTCCAAGTTGCTTCACAATCCTTAAATTTAGTTACGGAAAAGAAACTATACTGAAAAACGTTCGGATTGGTTCGTATTGTGTTGTGGTCATCTATGTTTTGTGTAGGCTCAAGGTGAATCTTGAAAATGTTGTAAACATTGCAATGTACATGCTAAGTATTAGTTTACTGAAGTAAGTGTGAAAGAGAAGAAAACTTTGTAATATACCGCACTCAAGTACCTACTTATTGGAACTCCATAGTAAATTGAACATAACATTTACGCTTGACATCAATATTGATATATAACTGATATTATATTACAAATCTGTCAATTTATAGGGTTCCGTAACCAAAGGGTAAAACGTGTCTCTATTACCAAGGCTCCGCTGTCCGTCCATCTGTCACCAGGCTGTATCTCATGAACCGTAATAGTTAGACAGTTGAAATTATCACAACAAAAACCAAAAAGCAGAATAAATTAAATACTGGGGGGGATTTTTGCCGTTTTTTAGATAATGGTAGTAGAACCCTTCGACTCGCACATGGCCGGTTTTTATATTGGTGACCGTTTTCAATGGAAACAGTAGGCAGTAATTATTGTGTTATCCAAGATTGCTAATCAAGAAACTTCTGGAATGACCAAAAGTCCTTCATATTACACTGAAATGCCCATACGTCAGTTGCATTTTTTTAATATCTCTATTATACTAATCACAATCACTGATGAACAACACGCACATAATACAGTTTTTACCACAGATAATTTTTCTTCGACAGATTTTTCCTTAGCGCACTGAAGCGACAGTCGTACGGCGTCGCGGCGTGAATATAACTGAAGCTCAGCGCTATTAGAAAGATCTACACAATGACCGCAAATAAAAACGATGGAAATTATTATTCCGTTCAACGTCTATCGCAAGAAATATTATTTCAAGGTTTGCGGTGTTTGTTTAAAACCATATAGAAAGAATATTTTATATTTACATGGCAGAATATTGGTTTAGTTTTAGTAAAAGTAGCTTATATGGCCTAGAGTTTTAACCTATCTACTTACTTAATAAATTTCATTTAAATTGGTCCAGCCGTACTATGCAATGCACAAATAAAGCAACAAAATATAGACACGCATCATAGCTTTGGACACACGCTCGCAAAAACTATATTACTAAGTACCTATTAGGTATGTCCTTCTGTCAATCCGTTCACGTGCAAAAGTTATGTGAAGTTTTTTGGTAAGTAGTGATACGACCGAATACTGAAACGTCACTCAAATATTTAGGAGCTGATTAAATGTTTGAGCACTGAAATTTTTCATACACATACGTCGCTTTTGAGTAACTGAATATTTTAGTGACGTTTCAGTATTCGGCAGATAAACAATTAATAGACATCGCTAGCACACAAAAATCAAACCAAAATTAACCAAATCGAAATAGATAAAAGTATCCTATCCACACACCTAATAATTCCCACACACACTCCAAATACATGCTGTTACTGCAGTACATAGGTAACTACACATCCTTAATGTAGGTCAAGAAGCAAGAAGACGTTCCATTGAAATTTGGATATACCGTGGCGCATATTATTATTATCATTCATCATTAATATTATAAAACAAAGTACTTAACACGTTATGTCTGTCTGTCCATGAAAAACACAAAATCTACAAGACGCAACATTCTGAAATAAATTAAGTGTGAACGAACTTACTTACTTCTTATGAATGGTTTAGTTGTACCATTTAAGTACATATTGGGTATCGTTTTGTCAAACCAAAAAGGAAGCCATACCATGGAATTATAATCTTGCGGGATTTCTACCTACTTTTTCTTTATTAGTACAAAGACAATACACAAAAATAATGAGAATTTAGTGCACAATAGTGTTTCATTGGTTGTAAGGCAAAGTTTTTTTACAAGGTACTCTGCTCTATGCCTAAATCGTAATCGTACGTAACCGTAACCGTTGGGTTGGCCAATTTGTCTGAAAGTTTGCACCTGATGTTTGGTCGGGGACAGATGGGATTTTATATATGTATGTATCTAAATACATACATAAAAACCCGCCTTAAATGTTTGTAGATGGTAATTAGTTCGCTTAACCTTGTCACTATTGTAGCAATGACTGCCGAAGCTCATTTACTGGCGGATGCCTGCAAAATTTACATCTGATACCATCATGATGTCATTGGTCACGCAAAATAGTCGCCAAACCTTCGTAGTTTAGTACTACATTGCCAGTAGGTGAATTGGTACGTTTGGTTGTTCTGGAGTTTGATGGTCGTGGAAGAGATTGGCTGGACATTAAGAACACCAAAATCGTCCTGGTTTTGGTGGTCTTAATGTTCTGTATCGTTCTATAACCAATAAACAGTGTTAGTACATTTATACAGGCTGGCTTGCATTTAAAGTTTTTACGGTCTAACGTAAAATACAAAATTTATGTTTTTTCTCATCATTATTGATAAACAGACACATTACATAAGTACCTTTTGCTATAGGTATTTGTAATATGGCAGCTAAATATACTCCTAATTATAATTAAAAATTGGTTAAATTCTTATTTTCATAAACACCATGACTAAATTAAGTAATCATAAATCAATCTTGCCTTAAGGATCGATATGGTTTGAGGAGTGTCAAGTTCTGACTGTGATGAATCAACTCTAAGATCAATGCGAGGAAATTAAGCTTAACCATTTAATCTATCTATAGATATAACTGTAATATAAGTAAAGTAGTCGCCAATTATTTCACCTACACTACATAATATAAGTAACTGTATTCATTCATTGAGGACATAGGAGCCATTAATTAATACTCTTTCTAATAGACCCCACCCACACTCACACAAATTCAACTATTTATTATCATAGGGTAAACAGAGGCGTATAAGCCTAACATTGTTGGTCGCACGTCATAGGAGGAGAGCCTAGGTCCTACTTTGTTTTACCTATAAGACTATTAAATTTAATCCAGTTCATCAGTTTCCCTTTAAAAACTCTTCAATTATTATCGCGTGATGAAGTAATTATAATAGCACAAACTTTCTCTTTCTTTACCTTTGTAATATTATTAGGATATTTATATTACTCAATTAGTTTTGACACAAAGTGTGTACGTGAGGTGGGACGGTTGTTATCAGACAATTATATTATTACACCTAAAGTATATATAAGCATCGTTAACGTGTGTTATTTTAAGAATTCCACTGATTATATGAAGGACGATAGTGTAGCTATTAATTGTGTCATATATACCTAAGCATGCATAGGTAGGTACTATATGTCCTTGTTTTAATATGCCGTAGTAATCTCGTAACATGTATCATTCACGGTCTCACTGTTGCATAATTTGTAGAAATTATAATACATTCAAGATTCATTTGACCTGAAATTTCAAATAGCAATACAAAATCACGTCTTAAAACATTCAATCGTGCCTTTTCCTTCGTTTAAGTAGTTATTTGTTATTCTTCATAAAGCAGTGCAATTAGATCCCTAAAATATGTTCGGGATCGTCTATAAAATATGTTTTTGCACTAGATACTTTAGTAATTTTGTATACTATAGTCCGTTACCGGGGAACAACTAGGCCGAAAACTGAGCGACCTTCATGATATCATGGTCCACTGCTTAAAAATAATACAGTCAGTCTTAGAGAATGCCTTACGCCATTTCTACATGAAAAATCTCACGTCTAACTTATAACGGAGATTAGTCTTACTAATCAGAGACTAATCTCGATTGTATGTGTATTTAACTCCATGTTGTAAGTTTGATGGGAACGATACGAGCGATCCAAAAAGATTCATCATATCTATTTCCCACCACATCTTCAAATACACGTGACCAAAGACAGAAAAGAGAGCCACTTTAAGAATTTTTCACTCCAACTACATAGGAACCCTGAACTGCCTTAACCTTGAAACTTGTTATAGATAAAGGGTGATATGTAAAGTTATTGCTAACTTTTCGCTGTTACTCACAAAAGGTACATTTATTTACAATAAGAATTACAATATACATAATTATATACTAAAAATATTTACATTACAAAATATCGTTTAAAAAATCCTCCGCATCATTGCCGACTGGGAAGGTTCCACAACACATGCTGGCTGTGTTGCCACGTTGGATGGCGATACTTATTCTTTGGGCCAGAAAATAGCCAGTCTACTGGTCCTGAGAAGCATCGATTAAGCGTTTAGCAATGTCTCTATAAAGGCGGCGAGCACTCGGACCCCATGAACCCAGTGTCTCAACCCCAAACGGCTCAAATATGTAATCACCTGCTAACTTCAATTAAAAGCGTAATACCAAAAAGTGCATTGCGCTGTGCAGATTCCTGCACAGATAAAGGTCGAAACCATAGACGTAATAAAAAGTATCTTTATTTATTAGTCTATGGTCGAAACTAATGCCTTATTGTAGGCATGCACATTTAAATGAATATTATATTCTCTATTATATTCAGTTAATGTGAAAAACATTACAAAATTTGCATCATACTTGGAGTAATATTCTGCAATGCTCATTAGTAAGGTATGAAACTCATGCGCTGGCAAGTTCAACGGTCTGGTCGCGTGAATAGAGGAATAAAGCGCGTAACATCATCGCCAATGTAATTACCACTGTACAAACTGCCGTAAGGCGATTTAATGAAGTACCTACATACTTTCAAACACTTTCGGATCAGTATATGTATGTATATGAAGCCCGTGAAAGTAATTTCCACAATAACATTATATGTATATTCACATTGACTTGTGATATATATCCGATATGTTTTTGCACTGTTCTACAGTAATGATAATTACCCCTAGTGTGTAAACTAAAGTGTGTCTATAATGTGTGTTATTGCTTTATTTTAGGGAAGGCGGTTGTATTTTATGGAGCTTAAAACGCGATCTCTCTAATATTGAGCATTTAGTTTTTACCAGCTTATGTCGGGAATTAACTGGCGTCTGTCTGCAAATAATGACCCCATCATATTACTTAAAGACATGCTAAATGTGACTGGGTTATATATGAATAAAATATTCTAGATTAAGTGTAGGTGTGCATGTAGTTATACCTGTGGTTATACATGCACTAATACCTTTCTAAATTAGTATCTCGTTATGGTTAAACGAAAAAAGGCCATCGCTGACCTCGATTTCAAACTTTTTATTGGATTTTAATTACTTTTTTAATTATACAGGTATATTCGGCTTGTTACATTTGATAGACTGCATACACAAATGACATACCTAAGCTAGGTATCTTCTTCTTCTTCATCTTAATTTCTGAACGTCAGTAAATAAGTGTGTTATGTCAACTCATAAGTTAGTTAAACCACAGCCCTATGGGGTCTTCTCTTAACCATTAACAACAAGTCTTGTTGTAAAGTTGCTACCTAATTCTCAAGTAAACCTCTAGAATTAAAATAGGTTTCGATACCACCGGGTTTAGGGTAGAGGGAAACAGAGTTTGTTTTAGGTAAGTCACTTACATTTAGATATAAATATTCTAGAGATATTAGATTAAATTAGAATTGAGAGGAGATAACTAATAGGTATGCAATGCATTCTGCTGTTGCAATAATTGAGCTGAGTTTGTCGATCCGGGTCTAACTCCTAAACGACTGGACCGATCTTTATGAATTCAGATATATGCACTCACGGTGATGGTCACTATGACCGTGCCAAATTTCAAAAAGATCGGTCCAGTCATTTAGGAGTTCGATCACGAACGAAATACACGAGTCGTCTAAAAAAGAGCTTCGTAAACTCCGCTCAATTATGAAGAGATTGTAATTAGATGTAATTAGAAGGTATAATTTAGAATAGGTAATGTACATATTTAGTTAGTTTCAATTGTATTTGTTTAATATATATATTGTAATACTTATTGTAAATAAACCTATATTAATAAATTAAGAGATTAGATTGAACATAATTATGTAAGTAAGTAAGTGAATAATATAGTTGAAAACCTAAGATAAGGAGTAACTTAAGTAAGTAACTTAGTACGGTTTGTTTCATAATGTATTACTAAATATGTAAGTTTAAATGGGTATTAAAGTAAAGTGATTTTGGTTTAATTCGAAGATCGGAACGTAGGTACTGTAAGTAGGTACCTAGAAATTTTCCGTAATAGGTAGAACCTACTCTCGAGTACAACGCGGTTTATAATAATCCATCAACTTCAAAGTTAAACAAACATATTATTTCTTGTTAAAAGAATAATAATTAATAGGTAGTATAACATAACTGATTGTGTGTACCAGCGGTACATACAACTACAACACGCATACGCGGAAACTCCAGTGCGGAAGTAAGAGGTAGGGTAGGTATCTATAAAATAAAGATTTAAAAAATATTTTCGTCATGCAGAGGTCCCGTTAGGGTGCTGAAGAGTTATCCTACCCAAAGTTTCTGAAATAGAGTGTGCTCGTCCCCTTATAATTAAGGCTTCCGTTATCAAACGGAAGCTCTTTAAAATAATTACAAGGCAGAGGTTTTGAGGATGCAATTAAGAATTAGTTGTAACTAGATACATATTAGACTTATTTACAATATACGTAATAATATACTAAAAATATTTACATTACAAAATATAGTTTAAAAAATCCTCCGCGTCATTGCCGTCTGGGAAGGTTCCCAGAAAGCTGGCCGTGTTGGCTGCACAGAACGTTGGAAGGTGATACTTATTCCTATATCAAATATAGTATTTCAAATATCTAAAGATATTACGACCACTTACGTATAGGACACTATTATAGGAGTACGTAATATGCGTGTTCGAGGTTAAATTTTTGTGTTCATATTAACAGATTGGATGATTCTCTCTTTGAAATAGTTTGAAATGTAGTTGTAGCTATAACGATAAATTTTTCTAATATTACAAGTCCATCAGAGAACATTGTATTGTATGTTTGTGATCGCATAAACCAGGCTTACCTTCTTTGTAGACTGTGGTAGAATACTCCTTTGAAGTTTTTGCACAGGATATGTCTGTCTCCATCCAAAAATACGCACTAATTTATCTGCCACGTCCTCACATCTTGGTGTAGAGTCTTTCATATTACGCACCTCTTAGCACTCAATTAAATAAAATCCACAGTTTTCATATTATTTGTCATCTATCCACAAAATAAACTTAAAAAAAAAACAAACAATACACAGTAAAAAAGCGTTCCCACTAGTTCGCATAAAACAAGCTGGCCAGAAATAATACTGTATTAAATTTAAAAAAACTAATTATTCTTTAGGGAAATACCAATAAATATCTCGTTGAAAAAAAGTTAAAACGACATGCAAAAAGTGTTTATAGTGGACTGCGACTCGACACTACGTTCTGGTGGCCTCTGTATTGTTATCGTCACCATCGTTATCTGTCATCCCCACCAAACTTCACCTTCACTTCCATTATACACAATGGTATACGCTTCAACCATCTACGATTAGAGGCCTACCACCTAACTAAGTAAATTTAAGCATTATTACTATAGACATTACGATAAAACCCACAAAAGGACTGCTGTGTAAAGTACAGAATTGCCGCTATAATAATGAGCATAGAAATAATTCGTATCACCATAATATGGCGAAAGCTAACATTAGCACATAGCTTAGAAAACGTTGACTTGGCATGACCCCACAGCCTTTGTTTGTCGTATGGCTTTTAAAGTTTTACGATTTAGTGCTAAACTTCCGCCAAGAATTATAATAGGAGAAAACTTGAAGACTGTTACTGCCAGCAGCAGTGTTGAACACATTTGATAATGTAATTCAAGTAATTTTTAATCCCACAAAAATAAAATTTAGTTCACTTAGTTTATTTTATGTATATTAGGTATATGTATATTGTTCATTAAAATTTCAGCACATGTCACAGAAAATCGATTTACCAAGAAACAATTCCTATTATTTATAGCCGTTGGGGTGTTTGGGCTTCATTAGCAACCATTTTACTCAAACATATCGAGTGCCTGGAACTTAGAACTTACAATCCTATCTAATATACGTTACGTTAAGTTGATTGTCTACATACGATATCAAACGAATACAAAGTGAACCACAGAATCTGCGAAGTGAACAATAGCCAATTAGCGACGACTTGTGTGCCACCCACGCTATTGTCCATGGTTGCGAGGCACCCGGTTAAAGAAATTACGTGAGAGATCTCATTTTATTCGCAACTTACTTACAGAATAGATACGCCCTACTAAGCTATTTAATTCAGTTATATGTAACATTTAATTATATACTACGCATTATGTAAGTAGTTTTCAATTTTATAACATAATGGCCGACGTCTAGCGTACCTATTTGTATCTTAGATAATATGGAATTAGGAAGCGAAGTACCTAACTATCGTGAAAATAACCTGTTGGTTAATCTGGTAACACAATACTATTACTTACTGTAATACTACAAAAGCTTTTGAAAGCTATGCCAGAATTATTTATAAAAGGAATTTATTTACAATAAGAATTACAATATACAAAATAAACATAATTATAGACTAAAAATATTAACATTACAAAATATCGTTTAAAAAATCCTCCGCGTCATTGCCGACTGGGAAGGTTCCCAGAATGCTGGCTGTGTTGCCAAAAGGAATTAGATTTTTTTTATATTCGATTAACTAAATAATAAAAATCTAAAATAAATAATTATGTAAAACAGAGAGTTCTAGGCAGTATGCATATAACACAGGCAGCATTTACTTGCCAATGAGGAACTTGCGCGAGAAAGCTGCCTGCGGGATCACCAGTCTCCTCCCTCAGACGCTTGCTGAGTTCCGTGAAAAACTTTATTATCATTTCTAAATCAACTGATATCAAGTCACATTAGTTAATTTCCAAGGTGAACTCAGTACAGCAAGTAGGTACCCAAAATATATTTTAATAGTCAGTGCTTATTTTCCACCATCTTGTTGCTAACAGCAATAGATTGTGTATGTGACCTCCACGGAGATCCTGTCAACTGCCAACCAACTAGACGAGAGCGTCTTTACATAAGTACTTGGCAAGGTGACGACTAATTACTTCCAAAGCTCCAATAGTTATAAATCAAGTAAATTTACAAGTACCAGAATAGGCTCCACGATGAACAAGCTTTGAATGGGACAAGTCTCCACTATGAGATGAAAGAATGTTTAGAGACATTAGACGATTCGATTCTTTATTGTGTTGACCCACGAGACTCCACGATACAAATCTACTAATCTAATATAGCAGAAATTTCCAACCTTATAAAACAACAACTAGTAGGATATAGTTGACGAATAGTATTAGCAGATAATATAAATTTCTATTCAGCAAGAAACTTGATGTGTTAGATAATCAAGTTATCTTGCCGCGAAATCGCACGACGACGCTTTCTACAGCTATCTGGGTATCTAGATCGGCGCCAAAGTGACTATCTGTGCTATTGTATGTTGATATTTTACTAACAATGCCATGACACAGCCCGTGGCATTGATAGCGATTTATAAATGCCTGTTTAACGGGTTGTGAACGAGCTATGTGATATTTCCCGTAATTGCTAATTTTCTACAGCTATTGTTGAACAGGCATAGATAAAGTAGGTACTTATGTCAAATGACACCGTTTTTTGTGTTGCAAGTATCTAACCTGCTCGATTACAAGTATTGACTAATGAATTTTACTGCTATACGTACCTACTTACAAAGGAATTCAACGTTTGTTTATAAAGCTGCGCTTACACAGGATATTCTTAGAGAAATAATGATCGACAACACGAATGGATAAGTCTACAGCAATTTGTGGAGCAATATTGTTGCTGCTAGTGTTGTTACAAATTGAGGCAACGGTAATGTTGCCGTATATGGACTTTAATTGCCCCAGATTGCTCAGATTGCTGAGCAATACGGGTTTTGCTCCGCTGTACCACTGGTTTATACCACCGGTGGTAGGACGGGTAAAATTGGTATGCTCCATGGTTCCCTTCAGGGGTACAGTGGAGCATATGTTCACAAATGTTAAAAATGTATTCGACTGTTCTACTGCAGATATTATGATGCATGCACACTAGTGAATCCCACTTTCGATTCGTTCCCACTAGTTCTGCTATGTTTGATGGAACAAAAAAGTGGAACATAATATACAACTTACCCGATTGAATGTTTGAACTCTTTATTCCGAAAAAGTATCAGGCGATCATAACAGAATAGCAGGTTCTGGTTGTGGGAATGGAAAAAAAGTATTGTTTGATAACTGGTTATGAAACAGTGAAAAAAAATCTATATACATAACCAGTTATGAAATCTTGGTTATGAACGTGGACGAAGGGGAAACTACCTACCTGGAGCATACCAATTTTACCCGTCCTACCACTGGTGGTATAAACCAGTGGTACAGCGGAGCAAAACCCAAATCGTTTGTTGGCGAGTGCTCTTTTGTAGTTCTGTACTTCTAGTACTTTTGTTGTTTGTGTATCTTATAATAGAGAGCTAAGGGACCCAAGCAGCTCTGGTAAAATATATCCATACTACCCTACTAAGCGCAGGATACATTTTTTTTGTCCCGATGAAAAATAAAAGTGATTGTCCATTATAAAAAACACAAACCTCAAATGTACCAGGAATACATAACAACATAGAGCCTTCAAGATTAGAGAGACTGACCATAATATAAAGTCATAAATTTTTTTCGGCATTAATTTGTTCTTTCGTATTCATTTTTAATATTACTTTTAGGTGGACCACGACCCATAGTCATTTTTGATTTGCACATTACTCAACATTTAGGCAAGAAAAAGTGCCCGTAGTCTCCCCATGTGAACTAAGCAGGTAGACCACGACCCATGACGGATCCTTATGTATATACACCTTATGAGAAGAACTCAGGAGGGGAATGACGGGTCATACATATTTTCTCCACTGTACCACTGAGGGGAACCATGGAGCATACCAATTTTACCCGTCCTACCACCGGTGGTATAAACCAGTGGTACAGCGGAGCAAAACCCAGCAATACAGTTCCACTAACTTGTCAATGAAAACGTAACTTTGTTTACTTGTTTACGTAACTTTGTTTACTTTGGTTTAGCCTATCTACACTACGTAAGTATTATATTGAGAATGCATGCAACGAAAGTACTATTACTGAGCTAACTAACATTGGAGAATTAAATTAGCGGAATTACAGTTAAAGATAACACGATTTTATTGGGATTAAATGCAGCGCCTTACACATAGACAAAAGCTGATAAGCTATTCGCAAATGAAATTTAATCCTAAAATTAAAAACATTCTTTGAACTAGATTCAGATACCATGAAAGATAAGTAACGAGTAAGCAGGTTGTATAAGTAAATATATTATACTACCTACTAATTAAAATTCAACTAGAAACAGTGATGTAAGTTGTAACAGATGTAACTAATTACTAAAGGTTTCGTGGTAAAGGGAGAGCCTTGTATTTGGGGTATTTGGTAATTGTTAGAAAACAGATACCGGTGCGCCGGAGAATTGAGTAAACTGTTATGAATTTTCTTACTCGTATTACTGTTTGGGAACGAAGTCTTTAGCACCTACTGGCACGATACTATGCTTCAATTACTATAGCTAATCTTATTACACAAAACTCCATATAAGTACATATATCTATGGTCAGACTTTTTACACTCGTACGTGCTAACTACTTGAATGGAATTACAATATTGCTTTGTTATCTAAAAATTGCTTCAGTGTAAATCCTCTACATTTTATTGTATTGTACATTTACAATATGTAAAGATTTTGGAGTATTGAAAACATATTAACCCAGATAGTTGTTAAAGCATAAATCCTTTCGTAATACGTTTTAAAACAATACAAAAAAAAATGCTCACGGAGAAAGCAAAGTTGGGGACAATAATTATGAACCTTATTAATCTTATATCAATACCAATAACGAAATAAATTCCTCTGATAGTATCCCTTGAGGTCACGGGTTGATTAGTGTACCAAGACAATTTTTAAGCGTAGACCCTTCTAACGTTGTACTCTCAGAATTTTCTAGCTAGAGAATGAATATTAACGATATTATCGTAAAAATCTTGAATATAAATTACGAAATAGGTACTGGGAACCCGTGGCGTAGGTACAATATAAAAGAGAAGTAAGGTACGTCACTTCATTGTCCGTCATTAATACTTGTATTATTATATTATCCAGCTGTGCAAGTTTTGTGCAAATGCAAACTACACTAACTGGCAAAAGCGTAAAATGGCACAATACTTAAACAAATTGGTCACACTACAGTTACACTCAAGTCTGGTTCGTTAACAATGTTCACAGATGAATCACTCTCACTTGTATGTATCGCTCATATCAGCTGTTTATGGTATAAGTTAGTTAACAAATGTTAAACGTCACATTATTGTTATCGATGTAAACAAACTAGAGGCTGCGCGGCGGGCAACTGGCTCGACTTTCTGCGCGTGCGCCGGTCGCTCGATGCCTCAGCGGAGGACGAGAGGGGAGAACGGCCAGCAGGTCACCGCCCCCCTCTTGCCCCTGCAAGCCTTTGAGAGGTGCTTCGTACGTTGACTACCGTATTATCAACAACCAATCCACCTGTATTACGACACCAACTAACGTCTGTAACATTACAAATGTAATGTAAACTAGTAGTGTAGGTACTATGTTGAATAATTTAAACATCATTTCCGTAATCATTAAATCAGTCAATCACAATGGCATTACTTGCCGCTAGCAATATGAAAAACTTACTTACATTACTTTCATACCTCACGTTGTACATAGCTATTCTGTTACACATCAGGAAATGGGTAAATCAAATAAATTTAGGAATTAGGTACGTACAATAAAGTGCGTTAGGTTTCAGAATGATGTTGAGTCAAACAATATGGTCTAACAGATATAGTCAGATAGATAGACCCTTTTCTAAATTGACACATAAAGATACTTTCCATTTAAGTGTTTCTGTGGGAACGGAAAAACTCTTATTCTTTATCACATCTGTGTGTGTAGGCAATCAAAGATTTCTTTCGATAAGTTCATTAAGTACTAACTGCATACTTGAGTCGAGACGCCCAGGACTTTAATTGGCTGTCATAGCGGCTGGCACGTAAGATTTTGTTGCCTTTCATCAACATTTCATCGCAAAGCAACGGGTTTCAAATTAGGTTTCAAAATTATAATATAGCTGCTTATTTTATTAAATTAATTTGGCCATTTTGGACATAACCCACTTTCTAGAGTGCCCGGTGACGGCAATAGCTTTGCCCCTATTACGTGGGACTAAAAATACTGGCAAATTTTTAATAATAAATAAATAAATAAAATTATATGATATAGGGATATAGGCATGATATGTGTGTGTGCATACAGCAATGTCCCTTGCAGTTGCAGTTCAGTAATATTTCACATATACTCGTATAATTACTACAGAGTCTAAGCTACTTATGCCACAATTTAAAAAGTTAACGAACTAAAAATCCTTTTTGGGAAGGACTGTTTCCTGCGGATGCTTTCATTTGCTCCGAGGGTAGTCCTCAGTGGGTGACGGAGTATTGAGTAGGGGTCAGTGGCGTAGTGGGTTGCGGTGCGTGACGGACGCACTTAGCGGAACGTCTGGTGCGTGGGGTGATAGGTGTAACCGTCCCACCACATTAACAACTTGACATTCAAGGACAACTAGGATCAAAGAACCACCATGATTAGACAAGGTTTCCTGCATACCACAAATAATAAAATAGTTATTGGAATAAGATTTATTCTATGAGCGATAGTGAATTGTCTGGTTGACATTTAAGATTTTTTTTTAAATAGTAACTTGGTAAATTATCTATAAAAAATCATGGACGTCCAAAACTACATAAAGCATAACATTACAAGAACTACTAGTGCCACCTATTGATAACCTTCATAAAATATTTCTTTCTTTCCAATTGTAGAGTAAAATATATCTTGGAGAAAAGTGATTATGACCAATATCATTAAAGGTTATCTAAAACATAATATATTTATTTTTAACAAATCTATATTATTCAAAAACAGGTAAAACAAACAGTCCTTTCTCGACGTAAACTTTTTACACAGCGCCATCTACCAAACAATCAATGAACCATGATGCCTATGTTTAAGTAAATAAAATTACATTAAGAAATCAGACAAAGACTTAATATTTTGTAATTCATAAATTATAATGCCTGTAACTGAAAATTGCGTAACTACATTAAATTAAGTACATTACTAAGTAATACGCAGGTAACGATATTACTTAACTCCTTGCGATAGATGGCACTACATACTCGTAAAACAAGTCAAGGTAATCTCTGTTTACATAATTAATAATCGTTTTATTTATATTGAAACTATTTCCTAAAGTATTTATTTTCTTACTAACTTTCTTTCGGGTTCTGGCAACATGTATAAAAGCCGGCGCTAGTAGGTAAGTGAACTCCTAGTAACTAATACTAGCTACCTTAGCTACCAATATCACAGAATAGGGAATAGTATGTAAGTACTTCCAATATGTACAATAGAAAATGCGTGCATGGAGGGAAATGTTCAGTACCTACCTATGAAACCAATAAAATGCAACTGTATTATCTGGAATCGATATGTCCACTTACGACAGTAGGTATTTGGCGCCAAGTCATCGTATAAAAACTACAGCAACAAATTATTGACAGCTTTTCTTGCTAACTAAATGCGTAGGAAAGTACCTAATAATAGGGTAGGAGTCGTTGGCTCTTGGTATATATGCTGTATGGTTTAGTATAGTATGTGTTACCAAGAAGAGCCAACGACTGCCAGATTTACGGCCTGTTGTATAAGCTGAAAATATCAGCATGTGCACACAGGTGCGTGTAACACAGTCCCTAAAAACGATCAGTGAGTATGGTATGTTGCAGTACTTAGTGGGTACTTTAAATAAATATTTTTGGGCATTCTCTCTCCCACACACATAGGTAGATGTTAGGTAACATTATTTAAAACCTATCTTTATTTATTTTTATTTATGAACACACAAGAAGGTAACAAAGCGAGAAGTATAATAATAAGGATTAGAGGTTTAGTACAATGGCACCACTTATTTCAAAATAAATCTCTTCCAGTGGGCCAGGGGAAGGAAATGCTTGGTAGAAAAGTGTGCGTAGGTTGAACTGTATAATACAGTTAATACCGACATAAATACATACTCATACTACGAATGCAGCTACATATACCTACAAATAATAGATTATATATACAATACATGCAAACATTCCAAATAAAATAAACTAGCAACCCTTAGCGCAAACTGCGCAAGTAATAATTTTTTTTTTTACTTTTTGTCCAATTTCTAATCTTATCGCACCACTTGAGACCACGACCTTTCCAACGGTGTGCCACACTTGACTGTGCGACTCTTAGTTTAGGAGGAGAAGCGGCTTCACTGGCGTATTATATATATAGATATATAAAAGATACATACATAAGTACCAATATTTAAGACATAGAGGAGAGATAGTTTCATACTATAACGATGGTAATAATTACTAGTGTGTGGAGTGTCTGGTAGGGGGTTGGTACAACTCCACAAAAACGCAGAAAATAAACGAATGACCTGGATTTTACACCTTTACAAAGGAGTGGCGTAATGTGGGCGTTATAGACACCTCGAACTACCCCTTCGGGGGTAAAGACGTGATTTAAGTATGCGTCTGTCTGCCTACTACCTGATATCTCCGCTAGTAACCGCAACCGCAACTCCATACTCACTGATCATTCTTAAAATACCTGTGTTGGAGACATGCGCTGAGAAATTTTTAGCTTTTACAAAATGACTAATGTGTCGCAGCCGCTGGCTCTTACTGTATTAAACAATCAGTTTTCAAAAATGTTCTCTGCCTATCTGTCTATATGTATAGCCTATTATATATATATATCTATGCGGGCGCGACGTTGTGTATTAACATACTTTAGAAATTTTCTGCGATATCATTTTGTAAAATGTTTAAATAAACTCGACGTTGTATCTATTAGACCGACAGGTGTAGATGGTTTACATATTATGCAGTAAAAAGATATATTACCTATATTATTTTTTAAGACAGAGCGCCACATGCTTTCCTGTACACAGGTGTACAAAGGGTTAGAGTAATTACTATGCACAAGGATAAGACAGCTCAAAACTGGTTCAGAAGTTTGTTAACCTGTACTTACTCGTAAATTGTTTTATCTTTAACACATTTGATAAAGTACGAAACATAAGAGATATTCTTGTTGACTGCTTTTTTGGCGTAGTCGGTAGTGCACCGGCTTTCGATGCCGAAGTCTCGGTTTCGATTTCCGATCGGGACAAACTTTGTGTGATGGCATATGCGTTTGTACGGAAGTCTGGGTGTTTCCTATGTATAATATGTATATATTTACAAAAAAAAAGTATGTTAATATTTATATCAGTTTATATCAGTTTATCTAGTAGGTTACTCATATCACAATTCACAAGCTCTGCTTAGTTTGAGACTAGATGGCGTTGTGTGAATTGTCCTAACTTATTTATTTATTTATTCATCATGCCATGCTATTCAATAATATCGAGACATGCAGTGTCAGCTTACAGACTATTAAAATAAAATTGCTCTACTGGCCTGGCCAGGATACACGAGGGCAATCAAAATCTCGAACATGCTTGCACATAAAAAGCTTTTAATTGAAAAAAAAAATACAAATCAACACTTCGGTGCGTAAAAAAATATCGTTGTTCGTTGAAGTACTCAAAAGTTTTCCAATAATTAATGGCAAAGTCGGGTGTGTTAATGCTCCTTTGGGGATATAGGCGTGACATAATGTCTATTAGAGAGAAAAGTACCATAATACATGCGTTGTCCATAACCACGCATTGATGGATTATTTATTTTCAGGTGTCCATAGTATCATCCACCATGTTCAACCTACAAACAGGGAATTCACTGTCGACTGTCAGTGTCACTATACACACTATCATCAAGATAGTATTATCTTATCTGTAGTTATATCTATCGCACATACAAGAAGTTTCCACGCGCCTGTTTCCATGCATTCCAACTGCACTTTTCCATTCGTTCCGCTTTTAGACAATGGATTTATGATGGAAACTGTCATGGACTCTAATAGTAATCAAGCATGTGATATTACTTACTACAGGTTCATTGTAAGTCTCACTCACGATATCTTTTGTTTGAGGATTTAAAATAATGGAGAAGGCAGTAACTCTAGTCCTAATACTAGAGGACATCCAAACCATACCCATGGGCATGCATGAACATCTAAATGGCAAAAAAGTAAATGATATTTTTAACTTTGTAAATGCATGACGAACATTTTACAAATTAGCTGATGCGTCCAGCACCACCCGCATGCTATATAGTTTTCGCGTTTCCTTCTATATGCAACGGTTTCATAAACTATTAATCTATGCACGAACCTACTTTATAAAATAATGAGGTGAATGACACCAGTGCCTTGTACCCAAAAGTAACTTTATTGCGTGATAAGAAGTGCTTAGCAAAAATACCTGAATGTGGGGCAAGTATACTATTTGTAAGTACTTCCTTCATGTACCTACTTATTTAGGTATCTTATATAAATTTGTCTGGAAGTATTTTAAACTGAAATTTTGCCCAGTTACGGCAATAGGTTTGCCCCCTGCCACATATGGGTTGGTTATTTCCTGGCTCAAACCTCATTCAACGTGGCAACGTAGTCAGTGTTGTGGGGACCTTCCCAGTCAGCAATGACATGTAGGATTTTTCCAGCTTCTTTTGTAAATATACCTATTTTAACACACACCCACATATCACGCCCACAGTTTGCCAGTATTTTTAGTCCAACGTAATAAGGGGCAAGCCTATTGCCGTCACCGGGCACACATATAATGGGTTATGTCCAAAATGGCCGAATGAATTTAATAAAAAGTAGCAGCAATATTATAATTAAAAAAAAATTGAAACCCGTCACATCTTTCTATCCATTCGGGGATAAACACGTTATATGGTGTGTAGCATTTTATAACGAGCGGATAATATGTGGATCTACACAGTGAGTCATTATGTTTTGGTAGACGAGGACCTACCATAGTATTTAATTGTTATTATTATGGATGTAGATAATAACCTGTTCTGAGTGAGTTTTACTAAAAATTACGTTTGTTTGACAGTTTGCTACTCCATCACGATTTAACCGAAAAACTGATTCGACTGAAAACACAGCTTTTGAAAGATCCCGATAATATGTATACTCACAGGGTGTAACCAGACTAATAACAATAAATGAAAAAGAGCATTCAGAATAGAAAAAGAAAATATTAAAAAAAAAAATATACCTACACGAAAAAATTTGACCCATGAATTTTTTTTATTTTACTCATATATCAAACTGGTAAAAGGCGTTAGCGTTTGTATGTATTGATATATAAATAGGTACCTATATAAAGTTGTGTCGACACATAATACGTTTTATTTGTTACCTAAAATAAGAATAATAATTGGCTTCGATGACTTCTTAGGTAATGTTTAGACTAGTTTAGAGTATATTATGTACCTACACGCTTGCGACAATAATTAATTTGTATGATCCGCATTTAATTTAGACCAATGGTTTAGTCAGTCTCTGTGGTTTACCATTTCATAAAGTCTACAATATGGTCACTAGATGGCGTTGTACGCAATCACGTCACAAACCGTTGAACTAATGATAATTAGTCTATTTAGTTTTATGTAACTTTGGTTTGAATTACAGAGTGGATTTGTATTTTCTATAGTGCCCGGTAACGGCAATAGGCTATCCCCTATTACGTGGGATCAACAAAAATACTGGCTAAGTATGGGTGTGTAATGCACCTCAGCCTACCCCTTCGGGATATAGGCGTGATGATATGTATACGTATGTCGCTACAGACGAATACACAGTTTTACTTAAGTAAACAGGTAGTGAACTGTTCTAACTCCATTGCACTAATACTAGTCCTATGTACTGAAATAAACGCGATTTCGAAACAGTCGTAACACTTGACTGTCATTCATAATTTCTAGTGTCAGTAGATTTATGCATGCCTATTTATTTATCAGCGAGGTGGTACACCTGAGAGGTCAACGACCGGATCGTATCCGCTACAGTAATGACCTTCAATTCAAACATATAGGCAAGAACTTAGTTGTAAAACTCTTGTTTGAGATGCTCAGGTAGTATATTTCAATAGAATATCATAGTCATAAGCTTTGATGACGTATAGGAAAGAGTCTGGAATTTCATGTGAGTCATTGTGATTATTTAACTATTTTACACACACAAATACGTACAGAATGAAATCCAACAAACGGTGAATCCGCGGTGGTCTGTCATTCAATAAGCTGTATGGTGTATGGCCTTCGATCATAAAGGCGATGAAATTTACTCCCTAAGCCCAAAGCCTACTCCTAACTCCTGACAGTTTTGGGGGGAAATTAGTGCCACATAATATTACAAAGTGAAATAAAATGGCATAATATTAAGAGAGGTTCTGGACACGTTTTTAATAGTGAAAAACTTAGTTATATATTACAGTTATGTATTAGATACTCGTATAATATTTTTTAGATAAAACTACCAACTACACAAACAAATTCTCCTTTCGTAAGTTATATTCAGATATTTATGAAATTCAATGCAAAATCGTTTATCAAACAAAAAAAAATACAAAACTGACAATCTATGATTAGTTCTTCATTTATTGTTTTTGAGTCTGTTTAGAAGGACTAAGTAGTTTGAGTCTGTTTTTCTAAACTTTTTTTTACTTTTACTTGTTTACAATGTCTTTGTTTACTTGGGCTATTGTAAAGTACCTACCTAGATAAGTCTGCATGTAGACGTTCCTATTGAGTGAACCACGCACCAGGCTTGTAGTATAGCTTATAACATTTTGTTCAGGGTGACCAACAGAGGGTGACCGCTCGTGGGAAACTGAGAGTGATACATTTACTATTGGGTTAGCTTATATAGGTCTGTAGTACCAATGTATGATACGGTATATCTTCTGTACAATGTGGTTGCAAGGGAATATAGTTACATGTTTATGATTGAATATTAAAACAACTATTTTTATGTAAGGCCGATCTAAAATCTAAAACTGGCTGTCCCAGCGAACTTCGTACCGCCTTAAATAAGCCTTCACTGAACATATATTTCAAAATCACAATTATCCAATCGGTATTTAAAAAAAGTATAACATCAGATGACGTTTCTGCAAAATTACATTGGATGCCGTTGCCACGGTTGCCATGTACGAGTACATCCATGGAATACAGTTAAGTATTTATTAGCACGAAAGCCGACATAGCCGCATTGTAGTCGTTGTACGTGAAAATTATTTCATTTTATTTCTATTTTGATTGAAATTACCTTAAAACATAATTACATGAATAATGAGATATATTTGCTTCTAAAATTAAAATATATATTAAAACACTCAAAGATGTCCTCTATTCCACACCCAACTCTGTTAATTTAAGCTCGGGAGATTGTTAAGCGGTTAGATAGGTAGCGATTAGATAACTTATTTTATATATAACTTAGGGTTAACTTTTCTTGGTTTCTCTGTTTACACAAAATTTGGATTGCAATTCAGACTTAAAACCTTATAATTTTATTTTTGCATTAACCCAATTGTAATCTGTATTGTGTAATAAATTAATTAATTAAAAAAAATTTATTAACATCAGCATAAGTCTAATGTCTTAAATTTTACAAACTCGTGCTCCTTGTCAATAGTTACCATGTATGATCGTAGGTAGTTTCTTAAGATAGTGATCACTAAGCTTTTTTTTTAAAACAAACAAACGTTGGGTGATAAAATAAACCAATTCGATCCCTCATCTACGTTTACCCCAACGCAGTTATCTGGTGAGACTGTATTCCCCAAATTGCATCGATGACTACTAACAGAGGTGGAGATGAGAGCCCCCTTCAATTTAATTTGAAATATACCAATCCTTGCCTGCTTCACGGTTCATGTCACTCATAGGGTAACTTGAATACAGCAGCAACCTTTGTAAATTACTGAGTGATGTGTGATTATCTGAGATCTTGAAACTCCAAATACGTTGTATTAGAAAGTAAAAATACCCAGCACCAGACCATATCTAAAGACTAGTACTAAACTACGAGTATACAGCTTTCGATTAGAAACAGATACATTTATAACTCTCGGCGTATGCACTTTAAAATGACTAAATCTTGGTATCTAAATGGAATATACTCGTAGGTAACGTATCTGTTTGGAGATAATGATTTAAAAATATTTTATCAGTGGCAGGAATCAAATTACCGATCGTCTGGCGTGCGAACTGATACTACGTTAACATACGACCAGAACAATATCAAATGTCTATATAAATGCACCATTGTTTTCAGAATGTTACCAGAGGATGAAACATCGAGAAAATGAAGAATAAACATCCGATGAGGGAACCACTTTTTTGATTGAGACTCGAATGAAAAAAGTAAAAGATTCCAATAGTACTTTTGACAACCAGCGAGATCGACACAACGACAAATGGTTGCCGGCAACGCTTACATTTCCCAGCTCCGCGTCACAAGATCTTTTTTTTTTTTTATTTTTTTTTATTTACCTAGCTGCCTCCCCCTTTAGTGGAGTCTATATTAAGCCTAATTCTCTTTATCATTCCAGTTCTCGCATTTATTCTTCTCGCACTTTTATTCTGCATACTTGATCTTTCTTTCATACATCACTCATTCATTCCTTAGTGGGTGGGACTCCCACATTACGCCTATTCTTACTAACTATTTTGGGTTTTTCTTTATTTATTATATACTTTGTGGTTAGGGAAAATAATACGACAAAGAGTCTTCGCTAGCCTTGCGAACAGTTGGGTTTCTACATTTTTCTCTTATATTTAGATACATTCTATCTTTTTAATTCTTATCATCTATCTTATTTCTATGATCTTTATTTCTAGTAATTTTCTTATAATATAATACATTTGGGTATTCTTAATTTTCTTTTTATTATTATAACTATCAATTTCTGTACTTCTTGAATGTTGGAGTCTTTATATAATTCATAATTTTTTATTTCTAGTTACAGTAATTGTTCTGGACCTCATCCTTGACAATATACGCTTTAACCTCTTTCTACGTTTTGTTTGTCTTATATATTTTGTATGTGTAATATGTCGTTATCTATTGTTTGTTTTCTTTTGTTTGTTATGCTTGGCATTCTTTATTCAAAAAATAAGATGTAAGCATATTGTGTAGTGTCTATAGTGTTTTATTTCTGTCGATTACCATTTTTGCGACGTCATTACAGTATTCCAGGAATTCAACGCGGTTGTTGTTCCGCATTAATTCAGATGCGTTTTCCGCGTTCACCGTACAGTCAATCTTTTGCTCAAGGTCAAAGCGTCGTGGTGCGGAGATAGGGCAGCAGAACAATATATGTGGGACAGTTTCATCAGCATCCGGGTCACAGACGCATGCGGGGCTATCCTTGCACTTGAAACGATTCAAGTAATGGGAGAACCCCCCATGTCCGGTCATGACCTGCGTGGTGATACGGTTGATGCTGATTTTCCGCACTGTGCTGTAAGCCGCTAGCGCATCCGGTAGGAACAGTTTGGTAATACCAGCTGTAGTGCCAGTGAGATATCTCAGGTTCCATTCGCCAAGCGTTGTAGCCCGTAGACTTCGCTTGACGAATGAGACCGGGCATAGATCATAATCCGGCTTCCTTTTTACGGTTCATGGCAGCAGCTTTGGCCAATTCGTCCGCTCTTTCGTTGCCAACCAGTCCGACGTGTGCCTTAATCCAAAACAAAGACACAACTTTGTTTTGGTGCAGTATTGCTCGAATGTTATGCCTCGTATCCACCGCCAGTGGATGGAGGCATCTCGGGTTTTGGACCGATTGAAGTGCTGCCATGGAATCACTGTATATACCGCACGATGTCGCCCTTGCCTTCAGCACTTCTTGAGTGGCGCAGTGTACCGCCAGAAGTTCAGCCTGGTAAACCGTACAATAATCTGCCAGTTTCAGTTTCCGGATTTTGGTCTCGGTCTCTCCTCTCCAAATGGAGAGAGCGGCTCCGACCTCACCTTGAATTTTGCTGCCATCGGTGAATATGCGGATATCATATTCACCGCTGGCATCAAGTTGTTCTTGGTTTACCAGGCTGACGAAGTTGATGTGCGTGATTTCGGACAGGTGCGGGGCCGCGATAGCAGGAGTCATCTGCTCTACTTCTCGGTCGCGTAACGCCGGCTGCGGTTCCCCCCTCTTGGCCCGGCACAGGGAGGCTGCCTCCCTCACACGGAGATCAAGGGGGAGAACCCCAGCCAACGCCAGCGCCGAGTTTAGCGACACCGTGCGGTAGGCCTTCGAGATCTGTTGTGCGATTAAGCGTTGTACCACGCTGAGTTGCTTAGTCGTGCCTTTCCTGGACACTGCAGTTTCCCACACGCTAGCGCCATACAGCACAATCGGCTCTACCGTAGCCACATATATTGTTCTGATGACCTCCGGATTCAGTCCCCAGGTGGTCTTCGCTGCTCTGGTTAATTGCTTGTAGACGCCCAAGGCCTTCCTGCATATGTTAGCTACGTGCGGCTTGAAGGTTAGCTTGTCGTCTATGGTCACGCCCAGCATCTTGATCCTCTCTACCATCGGGATGTCGACCCCTCCCATGGTAAGGAGGGGGGTGTCGTACTTCAATTTTCGCGTAATAACCATCGCGCTGGTTTTGTGCGGGGCGAATTTGAGCTTGTTTTGGACACCCCACCTCCTAACATGTTCGAGGGCGGCATTAGCCCTAACCTCAATTTGCTGAGCGTCATCCGCGTCAAAGACTAAGACGACATCATCGGCGAATGCCTGCACGTAGTCGCCGTTTTTGTCCAGGCCTTTGAGGAGCGGATCCAATAGGAGGTTCCATAAAATGGGGCCCCCTATTGAACCTTGAACACAGCCCTTGTTCGTCGATCTAGTGTACGTCACAAGATTTTAGACAGGGTATACCTTTTTCAAAATACTTGGAAACGACAATAGACTAGAACTTTCTTTCATAGGACCAATATCATAAACGGCTTAATAATGATATTTTAAAATACCTCTAGACTCTAGCTAGACAGACAAAAGGGTGCAAAGGGGCTCTACCAACATCTATAGGGCCCCAGCGACCTCACCTGCTAGTGGCGCACCTGCTGATAAACGGACGAGGCTCGTTAATTTACGGTACCTATGGAGTGGCTTCGGCCCCTACGTGGGTACCAGGTGGTACAACAGTGTTGGTCCGGGGGGGTACCACCGTGCAGCTGTGCTAAAGCCCCCCAAGTAACCCAGCCCAGGCTGGGTTGCGTTAGGGGTTCAGCAGCTGCACCGCCGGGCCCGGGGCGATGTATGGTGCAGCAGGCATGGGACCAGTGGGGGCGAAACGGAGTCTAGTGTGGGTGGTGTGGGTCGATTCGCCGGCCAGGGAGACCCTTAGCAACGGCGTTGCCGCGGCCGCCCGCAACACAGTCATGGGGCCCGCCTGGGGCCAACCACCCCAGGAGGCTGCCCCACATGTTGCGCATAATCCTGATGTGGGATCGCCGCTCCGGGTGGTAACCGGTGTGGGGTAGCGGCGGCCTTGCATCAGGGGGGTTTGGGAGCCCTTCCGTCCGGCGGGTCGGCTCCGACCTAACCACACGGTTCTAGACAAAGCTAGCCCCTGCGCTTTGTCACTTACTGCTGCACCAAATGTCGCCCTGTCTTCACGCTTCTTCTTCAAAATCTACAATGGCAGTGCAACAAAAAAGAAATAAACGTTACACAGCGGCCCTAGGAAACCCCACAACTTCACATTTCGAGGTGGAGTTCACTAACGTCCGTGGACTCCATGCGAACCTCGATACCGTCCACCACCACCTTGAGACGGCACGGCCCGCTGTGATGTTCCTCACGGAGACACAAATACGCCGCCCTGACGACACGTCTTACCTGTGTTACCCCGGCTATGTCATCGAGGAACAATTTCGAGACAAAGCCGGGGTGTGCGTGTTCGTTAGGGCGGATGTTTGCTGCCGCCGGTTGCGCTGCCTAGAGAACCCCTCCAATTCCGTCCTTTGGCTGCACGTAGACCATGGCTCTATGAGCCAGATCTACGTGTGCGTCTACCGATCCCACACAGGGGATTCTGAGACAACAAAGCTCTTCCAGTACCTCAGCGAGACGGCTGATGAAGCGCAGGTGCGGTTCCCGAACGCTGACCTAGTGTTTCTGGGGGACTTCAATGGCCATCACATTGAATGGCTGGGGTCCCTCAAGACTGATCATGCGGGTAGAGCCGCCCATGCGTTCGCTCTCTCCCACGGTCTGACCCAGATGGTATGCGGGATCACCCGGATACCAGACAGGTCAGATCACGCGCCCGCTCTGCTGGATCTACTGCTGACGAGTCGCCCAGCCCAGTACAGTGTTTCGGTAGGAGCCCCACTGGGTAGTTCCGACCACTGTGTTGTTCACGCTGGCATGAAGGTGTCACCTCCTGCACGTCCTGTGCAAACGTCACGACGACTATGGCACTACTCGTCAGCGGATTGGGACGGTCTACGCGATTATTTTGCGTCCGTCCCCTGGAGCCAGCGCTGCTTTGTAGGAAAGGCTCCTTCGGATAGTGCTTCTGCTATTGCTGGCGAGATCAGTTTAGGGATGGATTATTACATCCCTTTCACTGATGTCGCCAGTATCCGCAGAGCCCGTCCCTGGTTCGGGCGAGATTGTGCCAAAGCTGTTCGACAAAAACAGTCGGCATATCGCGCCTGGATCAGGGCCCGGGCTGTGTGCGACCCAAACGTGGGCCACCTCAAAGCAGCGTACAACCGGGCCACAAAGTCGAGTAAGAGGGCCTTTAAGAGAGCGGATGCCCAGCGCGTCGCGCGGCTTGGTCAGGAGCTCACTTCCCATCCCACGGGCAGCCGTGGATTCTGGCAACTGGCCAAAGCCGTGCAATCTAACTTTTGTCAGCCCTCGCTGCCACCGCTGCGTTACCCAGATGGAACACTGGCTCACAAAGCCCAAGAGAAAGCGGATATGCTCGCAGACCTCTTTGCGGCTAATTCCCGGGTCGACGACCGTGGCCTGCAGCCCCCCGCCATCGCCAACTGTGGCCACACAATGCCTGATATTGTTATCAGGCAATGTGATGTACGGGCAGTGCTGCGGTCACTCGACACGCGGAAAGCCAGTGGCCCTGACGGCATTCCGGCGGTGGTGCTACGAAAATGTGCAGCTGAGTTGTCTCCAGTATTAACGCGTCTGTACCGCCTGTCTTCAGGGCTCGTGCCGGAGGTCTGGAAGGAGGCGAACGTACAACCGATCCCCAAGAAAGGGGATCGGTCCGATCCAGGCAACTATCGACCCATAGCTGTCACCTCAGTCATTTGCAAGGTGCTTGAGCTCCTTATAAATAAGCAGCTCATGCAATTCCTAGAGGATCACTCGCTAATCAATGATCGACAATACGGCTTCAGGCCAAAGCGATCAACGACAACGGCTGATCTCGACCGTAACCTCGACAGTATCTCTCAATGGGGTACCGAGAACCTGGTCGAGTTCAATGCCCGTAAAACACAGGCGTGTGCATTTACTGCGAAGAAATCCCCTTTCCTTCCCCTACCCTCTCTTCAGAATGCATTATTACCAATGAAGGACAACCTTGATATCCTTGGCATAGACGTTCGTCGAGAGCTCAATAATAAAAACTACATCGAAAGATGTATAGGGCTAGCTTCGCGGAAACTAGGAATACTGAATAAGGTAAAGAGATTCTTTACACCGGACCAGAGGTGTCTGCTGTACAAGACGCAGATTAGACCCTGCGTCGAATACTGCTCTCACCTCTGGGACGGCTCCGCGAAGTATCTGCTGGACGCTCTCGACGCTATGCAGCGACGGGCTATCCGTATTATTGGTTGTCCGGAGGTAACGGGAAGCCTTGAGCCGCTAGCTCAGCGCCGAACAATAGCTTCCTTGGCCGCATTCTACCGTATTTACCACGGCGAGTGTTCTGAAGAGCTCTTCAATCTGATCCCACCCTCTTCCTTCCGATCCCGAACGACTCGTGCCGGGCAGAGATGCCACCCCCACACAGTGGATAGCATGTTCGCGAGAACCGAACGTTTTAAACGTTCGTTTCTCTGCCGAACGATAGTGGCCTGGAACGCCCTGCCTGTGCACGTGTTTCCTCCCACATATAATCCTGGGTTCTTTAAGCGGAGCGTGAAGAGGCACATCAGTAGGTCGTCAAGTTGAGGGCCACTCTCAATAGTAATGTGTGCTGTGAGAGTGGCCCACAATCGCTAGACGTCGTCACGACTTACCACCAGGCGGGCGGCGTCAATTTGGCGAACCAAATATAAAAAAAAAAAAAAAAAAAAAAAAAAAAAAAAGAGAGCTAAGGATTGTGTGCGTTTAAAAATAGACACTACCTATAACCTGTACAACCTAAGTATAATTGTCCATAGCCGTACATAAGTACATAGATAACGGTTCGCATTTTTTTATGTGGGCCGAAAATAATACCGAACATTTGCTATCGGTCAAAGTAAAATGGAACACATACAAGATTATTTACAGTTTTGATATGCGTATTGATGACATAGATAATCAATAGCTAACCTGGATGAGTTTGCTGCATGAAAATGTTTAGCGTGTGAGTAACTTTTACATGAAAGCGGCTTGGTAATCAATGTCCAAAGAATTGCTTCAAAAATTCATCATCTGAGTGTAATCCGTCCAATACTACATTTGGCAAAATCTGCTTACGAACCCGGTTGAAGGTAACAGATTCTACAGACCTTTGGACTATTTTAAGAAATAAGAATTGACAGATTTGAAATGTTGTTGAAATGAAATGTTTTTTTGTAAAGGTTTTAAAGAGAGAGAAATTTTCTACTATCGGCAAAGTAGGTACCTAGTTTGTAGACAACCCTACCGCTTTTCGCCTAAACAACCTCCGTAAATGCAGGACAATAGGTGAGCTCTGATACTTCACAGTTTCACACACCAGTACACTCATTGTTGCAGTTACCTGCTTTTGTTCCACTATCAACTATCATGTGGAAGGACTTGTTATTATTGTAACTGGATTTAAACAAAGGGCTCACTGGATGTTTCAAGCTACAGTTATACTGACCAGTGACTAGTAGTGTAAAATTAGAAACTACTGTCATACAATTTAGACGCCTGCGCCTACGTTAAAAGTCTGGATTCAAATACCACCAAAGTAACGTAGTACCAAAGTAAATTGAATAAAAGCAGCAGTAAAATAAATCAACCAACCATTGACTGCATTTTTCGATTTCTTAGAGTAATAGAATTCACCAAAGTATTGTTTAAAGTAGACTGCATATATGAGGCTGCATACATAACTAAGTACGTTTTGATATGTTGTTGT
Organism: Nudaria mundana; assembly: GCA_963556515.1. Classification (NCBI taxonomy): domain Eukaryota; kingdom Metazoa; phylum Arthropoda; class Insecta; order Lepidoptera; family Erebidae; genus Nudaria; species Nudaria mundana. The sequence continues at coordinate 9,738,193 of OY748292.1, forward strand.
AAATGCCGAGCGCATTGGTCGAAAGTGTTTTGAAATAATTATGAAGCTAGTGCAAAATGCCTTATGATTATGAAATGTATGTAGGTACTTGATAAGCGTTTTGTTTGCCCACGCACAGTGCAATCAATGCTAAAATGCGAAGCGTAGGAACTGCATGAGTTGGAATGCACCGCGCCCGCTTACCTACGTCATGTTTTACCAAGTACAGTCTACAGACCGACTTTGACGTGCTATTGATATAATGACAATACAAATCGAACAGCAAAGCAATCTACACGTACACAATAATGGATCTGATAATGGCAAGGATATTAAAAACACAATAGGAAGACGTGGTACCTTCATACTAAAAAATTTGAACTTCACCAGCATATTGCAAAAGCAGCATTTCACTCACTCATAGCCGTGTGCCCAAATATTTTTGTCTCATTAAAACCAGAGGCCAATAAACGGTTGGAGGACAACAGGACTTAGGTACTTCGAAGGATTTTTAAAACCAAAATAATGTCGCCAGAGAGCTACTGCCAAGCACTATTCGTATCGTATTAACTTCTCTGCAGCACCAATGTTAGAAAAATGCTACAAGCACACAAGAATCGACACGAATGCCCTTTTAATTTGGATGTTTAACGACACAAGCGTAAAAAATCTGCTAAAACGGGCTGCTATTGCAAAAAAACACATCTTCAGCGCACAAAAAAACGTGTCTTGCAAGGGTTTGTGCCGACGGGTTATGAAATCAGTCAGATAACTACTAAGGGCAGTCTTGTCCCGTAAGTAGTGAAATACACTGACCACCAGCCATACCGCTTTACAACAACACTCAAAAATTGTCCATTTTCGAAAATAGAATACCGGTTACTTCATCATTTCATCGCCATTGAATGAACTCAAAAGTATTGCCAATATAGTATTTAGTAATTGAATGTCTTCAAATGTGGTCAGCGGGTCAATATTGCACCATTTTACGCATATCACAAGCGTAGACAATTCAGAAACAAAAAATATTCAAACAAATTAAACCACGGTTTATGTTATGCTCAGAATACAGAACAAGCCGTATTCTGAGATGGTACACGTATGTAATCAAACCAAAACTGCATGTAACCAAGCTATGGATATTTTGCAACCGATAACTAAGAAAAGAATACTATGAAACTGGTACGAAACAGAGGATGTGGTACCACGCGCCATTTGACACCGAAGACGATAACTGTGGGAATGGACGTTATTTTTTTATAGCCTCACCGCGGCAGTATGGGATGGGTACCTGAGAAGACTATACCAAGATTGTACAGGACAGACAGATAAAGAAATATTATGGTTAAGCTGGTTTTTTAGGTACCTATTTTATGTGACCGACTTACCTATATCTGTACAACAGCCATACCAGGCTCCGGTAAGATGAAATCCATAGAAGATTTGACTCTATAAAAAGTCAAAGCTTTTTAAAACTGTGCCTATATATCTAACTGTCTGTTAAATCTCAGCGTGAATACATTCCCGGGATAAAGTCACTCCGTATATATTTTATAAATCCTTAGAAATTTAAAATACTTTCATTTAATTTATTTGTATAGTTTTAATTTGATTTGGTAATAATGTAATTGAGACCCACGATCGAGGAGCACGATACCAGTGCCAGGGGCTCCGATTTATTCATAGCGTGTCGTTTAAAAGAATTCGTGACGTGACTGGTACCAGCACTAAACGACTCTGTAATACAATCGAATTATCCCTCACGATACTACGCTATGGCATCCATATTAATCTCAAGATCGGATAAATTCGGGTAGAGACAACTGGGTATACTTTTTATTTTAATCGGCTAAATAGAGTGCTTAAACAGCTTTTATAAAAAAAAACCGGGCCAAGTGCGAGTCGGAGTTGCGCACAAAGGGTTCCGTACAAAATCGGCAAAAAAAAATAAAAAAATAACACATTTATCGTATGGGAGCCCCCTTAAATATTCATTATATTCTGTTTTGAAATACATCATCTGTGGAAATTTCAACTTTCTTACTATTTACTGTTCATGAGATACAGCCCAAGACAGACAGCGAGGACGGATAGCGAAGTCTAAGTAATAGGGTTCCCGTTTTTCCCTTTGGGTACGGAACCCTAAGAATTATGGTGCTTATAATATTATTATAATGTAGTTTTGAGTAGGTAGTACTTAGGTATATTAACTACTCAATGGCTTAAGGACTTAACGGGTGCTATAATTGTTTTCTAACAAATAAAGATTATATTTATACCTGAAAGGACGACTATACTATAAACGTATACTTAAAATATTACGACACACACACACAGACACATATATCACGCCTATATACCCGAAGGGATAGGCAGAGGTGCATATCACACAATTTGCCCGTATTTTTAGTCCCACGTAATAGGGAGCAAGCCTATTGCCGTCACTGGGCACATTTATAATGGGTTATGTCCAAAATAGCCGAATTAATTTATTTAAAAGTAGCAGCTACATTGTCATTTTGAAATAATTTTTGTACTTAACCCGTTGCCTTGCGATGACATGTTGATGAAAGGCAACAAAATTTTACGTGCCAGCCGCTATTGCACAGCTAATTAAAGTCCTGGGCGTCTCGGACTATTACGAACCATAGATAAATTAAGTGCAAGTTAACTTCCGATATATTTTATACCAAGTATAATTTAGTTAGGTAGGCACTTACATTTGAACATCGCAACGCAAATTTTTAATGGATTCACTTATTAAATCTGTGCAATAATTGGCCTTGGTTATATAAACGGTAGAATATGAGTAATTGTAGCCGGCTAATGTAATTTTTGTATGGTGCAATGATGTAGGAATGTTGAACTTTGTCCAAACATTGATTTTCTACAAGTCATTGTTATATAATCAGATTATGATCTTTTGTACACGGTTGTTATTTGATTACACCTAGATTAGTTTTTAAACTGTAGGGAGAAACCAAAAATTTTAACTGGTTAAAACATCATCCATGTGGTTTTTTACGTGTTGAAAACATATAAATATGCTATTTTTAGTAATTTATTTAGTAATAAATTAGTACCTATTAACCTAAAACGTTGAGGACAATACAAGGCTTTCAATTCTGCTTTTCTTTACCTATGTTAAAATTTGTTAAAAAGTCCGAGACGCTCAGGACTTTAATTGGCTGTGCCAAATCTTACATGCCAGCCGCTAGCTGGCATGTAAGATTTTGTTGCCTTTCATCAACATTTCATCGCAAGGCAACGGGTTTCAATTTTTTGTTTTCAAAATTACAATATTGCTGCTACTTTTCATTAAATTCATTCGGCCATTTTGGACATAACCCATTATAGGTATGTGTGCCCGGTGACGGCAATAGGCTTGCCCCCTATTACTTGGGACTAAAAATACTGGCAAATTGTGGGTGTGTAATGCACCTACGCCTACCCCTTCGGGGATATAGGCCTTGATATGTGTGTGTGTGTTACTATAGGTAATGTATATGTATATGTATAAATGGTATAAATATACCATACATAGAATTATCTAAATGTTAATGTGTGGCCATCGTCGTACCTATTTGAAATATCTCTGCACGTCTGTCTTATTAGTAGAATAAAATATGTCGACAAATCGTACCCTGTATTAAAAATTTAATTTAAAACATTTAAGTGAACAAGCAGCATATAACAAGATCCAAGACGCCACCTGTACTACCAAGTTTTTAACAGATAGGTAGAGCAACATTCTCTAACTTCAAAATAAAAACTCATCCAGCTACCTGCCATCTACAACAATTCACTGGATGTTTTTTTTGTGCTGTCTATAAAAAGTTTGATAGGACTCGACGTATTCCCGATGCTGTCTCTGTCGCGCTTTAGTTATGAAAAGATATGGTATACATTGAAGATCAAAGGTAGTTTAACAAGTTCTTTGAAATAGATTTCGCGCCATTTTCTAGGACTCGTAATGGATTTTTTTAATGTATTTAAAAAACGTTGTATAATGTCTGAACAAGTGGTTACTTTTTTATTTTACATTCCATCTATAATAACTAGGTATTCACTGGAACGCGGGCGGTTACATCGAAATAATAAAAGAGGGAGCTGGCGGAATCTTAACCTAACCCTACCTAACCTAAGCTAAAAAATAAAATAAAAAAAAAACGCGGGAGGCAACAATAATTATGTTTAGCACTGTCAAAGGCATGTTTCTTTAATGCTTAATAACTCGAAAACTATAAGAGCCACATACACCAAAAACTATACAGCATACCACAGGCTTATGTTATATCTTTATGCCAAATTTCAAGTTGATAGGTTAAGAGATGCGCCCGCTATCGTGTCGCATACATTCTTGATTGAGCCCATCGTTGTGAAGACTCCGCACTCCGCAAGCTTAGGTAAACAGTAAAATGTACTAATGTAATGGGTAAGTTATTTGGCTCTAATTTTTGGTCCAGTGATGGCGGAGAGCTTGTCCATAATTTCACTATTAATCCTTTATCTCGCACCGTTCAAACTATTCATACCCTAGTACCTACCTATACAGATTAATATTAATTTATTACCCATTCGATGACCTATTATTATAATATGCGAAGTGTTCAGCAAAAAACATAATAGCTTGAGCACAATTACAACGAATATTCTAAGCTAATGCGTAAAGTAAATGATTGTTTAGAAACTCGATGTCGGTATGTAAGTATGAGTCAGATTTACAATCAATATTTTCCTTAACCAGACCATGGCACTTAAACTAAACTAAAACAACCTTTATAAACAATAATCGTACCTACTATCCTTCTTGACGCATTATAAAACCAATTTCAACGCATCTTTCGAAGCCATTTTTCGATATTTGTAGACTTATGCTAGTTAAACCACCCAACCACACAGGAGGCGGCATGGTGACCTCACATATCGTTCTACGCAGATCGTTACCGGGCATGGATGCTTCGGTAGCTATCTGTTTCGCATCCATCGTGAGGTCACACCCCGGTCGGGTGTCAAAATTGCGAGGTTTCCGACAACAACACCGCACTCCATACGTTGGTGTAGTGCTCAGCGTGGGCGAGTCAGCGCCCGGACCTCGTAGTGGGTTTGGGCGTGGATACCCTCTCGCTGGAAGCCATGCTTCAAGCCATGGTCTACAGCGCGAGTAGGTGGAACGCGGCCGGGTCCTTCTGCGAGCAAGTCATGCTCGCTATATTTAAAAAACAAAATCCAACCACACAAGACCACACAAGATTATAATCATAAATTTCAGATAAAACTTGAGATAACACTAACTAATGCCTAAATATACACTCGCTCCTGTTGTTTCTAAGTAGTTCGGGATAACATTTTCAACCATCTATAAGAAGGGTAAGTTCGTTGTACGTTCATGGTATTTAAGTACAAATAAATTGCGTGAGGTACCAGTGTAGGTACCAGATGATTGTATAGTGCTTCATGCCTTAACCAGTTCTAACGTTAGTCCTTATCATTATGGTTAGTTGCCTATGTAGTGCTAATGTTCAGGCTACGGTACGCCATTCTGTTTTGACCTTACAGTTACTAATAGTTATCAACATAAATGTCACGTATCAAAGATTGAAGAATTTATTATGGTTGTACCTATATGAATAGGTATGCGTTATTATGACTTCCTCATTATTGCTTTATAGCTTCATTACGTAGTTTTAAGTGCGAAGTTGATCGTTACCACGCACATTCACGATTGCCTTGTCATAGAACTAATAGTTCATTAGCTAGATGTAACTGTGGCGTGACCCTCTAGATTTTGTACCGTGCATCACGCGTGGATATTTACTAAACTTTATGTTATTAGAAGATTCTAAGCATAACCATTAAACTCCAAACAGTAGGTTGATAGTTTTTTTAGGGTTCCGTACCCAAAGGGTAAAACGGGAACCCTATTAAGTACTAAGACTTCGTCCGTTCGTCTGTCACGAGGCTGACTTAGAAAGTTGACATTTTCACAGATGATGTAATTCTGTTGCCGCTATAACAACAGACTAAAAAACAGAATATAATAGATAATATAATATTCAAGGGGGCTACCATCGCCGGGCGCCACTGGATTCACTGGGCGCCTCTGGAAATTCCTTGTGTGCTCACCAGAGGCGCTCGGCAATGGACGTAGGAGTGGAAGTTAAAAAAAATAGAAAAGAGTGGGCACCCATACAATATAATACAATTTTTTTTGGAGTTTTGGTACGAAACCCTTTGTGCGTGAGTACGACTCGCACTTGGCCGGTTTTTTTAATTGTTTGATTTATTTTGTCATAGATTAATAACAATTAATTAGCGATACGTTTATAATCTAAATAAACTCATTTATAAAATGATATTAAAATGTTACTTTCTAAACGCATAAAAATATGGTTAACTTACTTATTCTAAATGCCTTTAATTAAATAGCTAACGTAGTATCGCTGTTTGCCCCTGTTATGAAAGTATACAATCCTATTTCTCGACGTTAGGGTGGGATGTAGGCAATAGTTCATTATTTTGACCGTTTTGATGTGAAGAATAAAGTTGAAAAATACTGCATTTACTGCAAAAGTCTCAGAATTCCTTCTCTTAACAGTTTTGGAATTTTGTTTTCTATGAAGGTCATTCGCTGCCAGCAGTATTTTTTGAACGTCGAGCATTTCACCAATCTAATGAATACAAATTTATAACTAAATAATTGTTACGAGTACTTACATAGGTACTGTAGATAAAATCTTATTCTGTTGCATCTTACAGTATCCTATTTCGGAATATCAAAGCATACCTTCTTGAACTCAGATTGCTGATATAAGATGACAAATTCTAAGAAGAAAAACTTTATACATGATCTGCTGACGAAGGCTTCTCTAATAAGGATTGTGTTACAGCCTCTGGAATGTTTGAAGGTATCTCGAAGTTAATGCTTATGTGATATTTGTCGCGTAATTGGACATGGAACATGACATGGCGGTGCACGTGCGAATGAGTCAGACGTAGGTACCTACTGCGTCGCAGTCTCTGACTGACGTGACCCGACGCCCACGCACTTCGCTAGCCGAAGGAGACTTTTGATCAGTATTGTTTGGTAACGAATCATTGTTAGATTCTAACCCCCTTATTCATAATCTTAGGTAAGTTTTCAGAGGTTTAAAATACCGTTAAAATGGGTCTTATTCATAATGGTTATTACTGGTTTAAAATAGGTACCGATTGTCATAAAAGAAAGAGACACAATCTGTTCTCTTGTACACCTAACAGAGACAGAAGTTTCTATAGAGCTCTTCTGGATCTAAACAGCATTTTTAACTAGTATTTTTTTTAATAATAGAGTCTAAGAAGAAAAACTTTATACATGATCTGCTGACGAAGGCTTCTCTAATAAGGATTGTGTTACAGCCTCTGGAATGTTTGAAGGTATCTCGAAGTTAATGCTTATGTGATATTTGTCGCGTAATTGGACATGGAACATGACATGGCGGTGCACGTGCGAATGAGTCAGACGTAGGTACCTACTGCGTCGCAGTCTCTGACTGACGTGACCCGACGCCCACGCACTTCGCTAGCCGAAGGAGACTTTTGATCAGTATTGTTTGGTAACGAATCATTGTTAGATTCTAACCCCCTTATTCATAATCTTAGGTAAGTTTTCAGAGGTTTAAAATACCGTTAAAATGGGTCTTATTCATAATGGTTATTACTGGTTTAAAATAGGTACCGATTGTCATAAAAGAAAGAGACACAATCTGTTCTCTTGTACACCTAACAGAGACAGAAGTTTCTATAGAGCTCTTCTGGATCTAAACAGCATTTTTAACTAGTATTTTTTTTAATAATAGAGTTTCATTATGAATAAGGGGTTTAGAAATGTAACTGAAGATCCAGTTACCTAAGGATATTTCTCATTGTCCCTGAGTAAAACCATAACAGTACTAACACTAGTGGTCGGGTCGCCCTATGGTCGAATAGAAGGCCTCGCGATTTTTTGGAACTTTCTTCCATCCTCCTCCCCCAATCAAAAATATTAATAATATAGTTTCTGGTAAAGGAACACTTATGTCAAGTTTCGTAAAGATCGGATAAAAACTGTGGCTGCTAGACCGGAACACACGGACGAAAGTAAAATTATCCTATCTCGAAATGTAGACGCTTCGGTCATTCGGTCAATAAAACGTACTTACTTAAGTCATTTCGGAGGAAGATGTTGGTTCCTTTGTAGTGTCATCACATCACCACAACACTTGTCAAGAATAACTCACGATAGGGACTCGTTCACTGAGCGATTCAGTGTTATGTTCTTAGTTATTATTTGCTTGATCCCAGAATGGACTCTCGTATTAAAAAGACCCTTCCTCCTTAACTTAACCAGTGTAGTAGTTACCAGACAGTATTCAAATAAGTAACTTGAATATCTATTTACATTATGATTATGTATCATGGTAATTTTAGACAGGATTTCAATCCACACAACAGTTTCTTATTTCTTTCTTTTGTTGAAGCAATTCCCTTTGAAATACTGCAAACAGAACCTACTTACCTCAGGAGGTACTACAACTACGACCTCGGTATTTTTGTATCTCTTTTACCTATTACCTTACTAGATTTGTATGTAACTAGTAAGTATCAATAATTAACGTTTAATTGCAAATTCGAAGAATTGTTTTGTGCTCGCAACTCCAAATTTAACACGCCCGTTAAAGTAATGGTTGTCTGGAAGACATTACTAATTACATTTCACGATAAAACGTGCCTGGTTCCACTAAATCAACTCCAAGCAAACTTTACATGCAAGTGTTATAAAGGTGGCTGCACATGCAAGGTACCTTTATTACAGGTTAAATTAAAGAACCTGGCAAGCAGCCTAGTTCTCAACAGCGACAATATAGTACAGGTTCGCCCACTATTACGAATAACTGGCAATATTTTCAAATAATAGGTAGATATCCTTGTCTACCCTTTCAGGGAAACGGAGTTGGTTTTTTGATGTCGCGATGTCATGATGAATAATAATACGATTATTGAATGGAATCAGGCGTTACCTGGCGAAAGTCCATGATAAAACAATGGGGTAAGATGTTAATTTTTTTTATAATTGCACTAATTTCGCTAAATAGAAGACATTTTAAACGTCGAGGTCAGAACAGCCTGTTCTTTTTGAGACAGTCTTGAGAATGCCTCGTGAGTAGGTGAAACATATGTCGACGTTTATAATGTCTTCTATTTAGCGAAATTAGTGCAATTATAAAAAAAATATTAACATCTTACATACCCCATTGTTTTAATAATACGATTATTTATACCTAAACTTAATACGAATTATATTTTTCTCATCTTACAGTATTTTATTTTTATTTATTTATTATTAGGCATTATCTAACAGTCAACCTTAGGGCGATGCAGAGAGAATTTGTAGTGGGTGCTCAAATTTTCATACACAAGTGCCAATAGGATGCAAGAAATAAATCTGTTAGCATTTAATGGTCCGATATTGGTACCAAACTGTTACGAACATGTGCATCTATTTCACAAAAAAACGAAAGCTTATTTTATAGAGCCAGCCTCGGGTAAACCTTTGATGAGATAGCAACATCTGGCTGGACGTATGGAATCCCATTGGTTTTTTACTTATACGATAATGTGGCACTAACCGCATCCGTTTCGAATTATAAGAAAGAAAAAGACAACGATCTGAGACCTATGAGAAGAAGGTCTGAGATAATTAGACGAATTAAACGCTCATTGGCTTAACGTACGACCGGCGACGTACCTACGAGTATCATAGTTGCGAGTTTGCGACACAGCGACGCGACGGTTGAGAACTTGAGACAGACGACTACAAAACACAACTATCTTAAAAAAAAATAGTTTGAGATATGTGAGTACATGCTGTCTGGTGGAAGTGTCCCAACGTATTTAATTTTTTAATTATCGTACGTACCTAAACTAGGACCTACAAATAATTATTTCAAACTGACTACAACTAGCTACAACCTCATTCAAACCATACAGTTTCTATGTATGGCAATAAATAATACCCAAATTCATTAGCCGTAAAATACAAAAGCATCATATTAAAATCTATAAACAGTATTAAATTCTAATTATATTCTAGGATTTGTAGGAAATGTAGGCTTTCGTTTCTGGACTGAAGGATTTATGACAGAGGCACCAATAGCCGCCTGAGCTAAGGTTACACAAATAATTTAATGGTTCTGTGAATACTTAACTTAATATTTGCTGAAGTTCTTTTTAAAAGGTTTTGAATTCATCGGAATCTTTGAAGTACTCATAATAGTCAGGAATAGTTTCGTGGGTGGGGGCGCAGTCTCATATTTGTTTCTGGGAACTGAATGAACTAAATTGACAGTAAACTGTGGTTCACCGTAGTCTGTTGAGAATTGGTTACTATCGGCTGCTTGTACTGAGTTGTAGAGTGAACTACCCATTTAGTACATGCACTAAAATATTGCATCTACTTTAAATTTAACTTTTTTACTTTATTTTGTAACCAAGCGGGACATTACCTACATACCTGAGAATTTTGCACGATTTCTCAAACTAACTGGGAATATTGTTTCCCCTGCATTATTTTGGGTTTTACTGTTTACCAAACTGAAAATGTATTTAAATATTCAAAGGGAAAATAAAACGTGATTTAACAATAGTGTTGTAGTACAAACATGTTGAGGTTTGTGTTACAATAAACTCTACAAACGTGACTAAAACGTTTATTGTCGATTGAGGTTATTGACATTCACTTTAACTTCTGACTTGAAGCAAAGCAAAGAAAATTTTGACTTTGCTTTTATAAAGTACTAGCGGACGCCCGCGGCTTCGCCCGCTTGAAACTATGTATAAATTAATTTAACTATGCCTTCAGAGCATTCCTTCTGAAAGGGAACCGACGCTGGTTGAAATTAGCATTTTCAGTTGGCATGCAACACTGCCAATTATTAATTGAAGTAATTACACATATCTATTGCTATTGTGTACCTATTAAATATTTTCATACATCCTCTCCAACTACATTGTGTATTAATTATACTTGCAACACTTACCCTAAACATAATTTGATCACACATTTTCTAATACTTTTTGTGTTACTTTTGGCAATCTATTTCTGCATGATTGCTTGTCGGCGGTTACACAATACGATAATTCGTAGACTATACTTTTGCTGCTCTACTGCTTGAACGATATAGTATCGAGACACGCGCCGGTTTCTAATTTTATTGGAAAATACTAAAACAGAATCCGTACAACTTGTACCGTTTCATTTTATAGACGCCATATTCCATCCTACCTAGTTTTAAAAAGGCTCGGTGAATGATGTAGTTTAAAGTTACCAAATTTAAAATCCATCCTGGATGCATGATATTTTGAGGTGACCTTTTTAATATGGACAGGAATCAACTAATATGTGCTAACTAACGTAATAATCACAGTTATATGCATGCAATCTTAAATAGGTTATGTAGGTAGATCCTGCTGATACTCAATACGACACATACCTACTCCTAGTAGAAAACTTTAGAAAACCTTCTATTCTAGTATAAAACAAAGTCGCTACCTACTGTACCTATATAAGCTTAGATCTTTAGAACCACGCAACGGAACGAAATCTGTTCGTTGAGTAAGGTGTCCTCATCCCTCCTAACTATTTCCAACCTCTCCCAGACACATAACTTAAATCCTTTCTCACATAAACGTAAAACTTTAAAGGTGTTATTATTGTTCAAGGAATGGCCCGTATCAAAAAGATGTCTCGCGAAATGGGATCTTTCAGGACAACCGTTGCGAAAAGCCGATACGTGCTTTCTGTATCTGACTTCAAAGGACCTGCCAGTCTGCCCTACATACTGCATATCACAACCATCGCAACTCAACAAATAAGTAACTCAAAAAAAGTACTTAACACAAAAAGTATTAGAAAATATGTGATCAAATTACGTTTAGGGTAAGTGTTGCAGGTATAATTAATACACTGTAGTTGGAGAGGATATATGTAGATATTTAATAGGTATACAATAGCAATAGATATGCGTAATTACTTCATGGCAGTGTTGCATGCCTACCGAAAATACAAATTTCAACCAGCAGCGTCAGTTCCCTTTCCGAAGGAATGCTCTGAAGGCATAGTAAAATTAAATTTGACTATGCCAAGGTGCAGGGTAAAACCCGATCAACACGCGCGTCACAGGGAATTCTCTCGATGGCGTAGGTTACTGGGGAGCCCGGCAAGTGGAAATTAATATAAAGCGATTCTTTCGAATTAGGACCATCTTTTAGCAATTTGTATTATTGAGTAAAATAAATGAGTCCGAGACGCCCATGCCTTGAGTCCGAGACGCCCAGGACTTTTATTGGCTGTGCCACAGCGGCTGGCACGTAAGATTTTGTTGCCTTTCATCAACATTTCATCGCAAGGCAACGGGTTTCAAATTTAGTATTCAAAATTATAATATAGCTGCTTATTTTATACCATTAATTCGGCCATTTTGGACATAACCCACTTTCTAGAGTGCCCGGTGATGGCAATAGGCTTGCCCCCTATTACGTGGGACTAAAATACTGGCAAACTGTGGGTGTGTAATGCACCTCTGCCTACCCCTTCCGGGATATAGGCGTGATATGAATGTGTGAGTAAAATGAATAGTTTGCTTCATTTAAATCTAAAAGTCGCAATGTGGCATTCGTTTTCACCGTACAAGGATCGCGTACAATAATTGTTCAACAATCTAAGACTTATAGAATAGGTAGTCGTCTTTAAGTTTGACGGCTTATGACAAGGTCAGCTACTTCCTACAAGTAAGTAATAACAGCACGTGGGATGTGGATGTGATGCAGCCATAGATAACCTCCTAGGAGGTTATCTATGGCTGCAGCATAGCTACAGGTGAATGTCTAATGACAATGAAATTATACATGGTAAATAATTATACTTGTAGAGGTAAGACAGGTAAGTAAGTAGTGTTTGGTATTGATTCCATATAATTTTTAAAGGCTAAATTAAGCACCAAATACACGGTTTAAAATGAATGTGTGTTTTGCTGGCGCATACACTATTTAAAACCAGTGTTCAATAAAACGTCTTCGTATTATATAGGGGGAATTTAATTTATAATAAGCACTAATCAATTAGTAGGTACATTACTGTCTATTAGTGTCTATAGCAGTATCATTAAACTATCGCCATTCTCGAGGTCAGACAGTCAATATATCAAATATTATTAAATAGATTGGTACATATTTCGTAACTGTCAATAAACATCTGATGAAGGACTACAACTCGGGGCTCGTGGTCTAGTGGTAACCGACAATGTTAACACATTGCAAAGGTTAAGCAACATTGAGTCTTAGGATGGGTGACCATTGCTTAAGACACTGAGACCCCTCGTGCCTTGGAGAGCACGTTAAGCCGTCGGTCCCGGTTGTCATACGAACATCTGTGGCAGTCGTTAGGGGTAGTTGGAGCCCTAAATCAAAAATCCGACCGGTCTAACTACAGAACTTCGATATCGCCCATGGGTTGTGGAGGTCAGATGGCAGTCGCTTCACGGAAAATATCGCAGTTCAGCCGAATCGCAGTTAGACTGGAAAGCCAAAGCCAACCTCAACTCAGTTGGGAAAAGGCTGGGTGAATGATGAAGGACTACAAATAGATATTACTATGTAAAAATACACGTCAAAAATTGACACAACAACCAACTTCAAATGATCGAAATGGGACCAAATTGAAATGGAACCACTTGAAAAGTATTAGATTTCATTAAAAAAAACTAGTTATCACGGCAAACTTTGTATCGCCTCAAATATTAAAAAAAAAAAATAAAAAAAAAAGTATATTTTAATATTTCATGCAAATGTATGTAAATTGAAAAACGCGACGGACGGACAGACAGACGTACAAATTGTCGTATTAAATATATTGATTATATCGGTTCACCCAGTCCAAAGATATGAGGTAACAAACAAAACAAAACATACATTCAAATTGAGAACCTCCTTTTTAGGAAGTCGGTTGAAAATAGGCTAGTGAGGTATCGAAAAGCATTAAGTATAAAATTTTAACCACTTTACGAATCTAGTAAGACCGGTACCTACCTTACCAACTACCTACTAGTAGAAGATGGAGGCAACCCAAATTGCTTCATTATCGTTTAGTTTGAATGATACATAGGTAGCCTTCCTATACATATACCTACCTACACTTTAGCGAAATTAGTTCATTTATCACAATCATCATTCATCACTGTATTTTCCACATAATGAGTACGTAATAATAATAACCAAATAATGATCATACATAACCACAAGGTACCTTCTTAGTAGTAATTACTTCAGTTATTAGACTCAGAATTGTTTTTGTATAATATGTAGACCTATATGTAGACCAAGAAACCTATTGCTAAATTTTGAGTGTGTGCTATGAACCTCTGCTTACCGCTTCGAGGTTAACGCCGCCAGAATAAAGTGAAATTTCTAAATGCGTAAAGTAGGTAGGTACGTACCTCTCTAGGTAATATGAATTTATTTATTAAAGTGCCATGCACTCGCCAAAAGACTACGATTACAAAACACCAATGCCCAACCTCTCGGGTAGTAAGTATGAAAAGCCTTACTACCCGATTAAAGCGTTGTTATAACGCTTTAATGACGCCCGCCCGCACGCACCCCACAAGGACCTACCATTATCTATTAACGAAATAAAACCTTCAAAAACCTACTAGGTTACCTAGGTAGTGTAGGTGTTGATGTGTAACTAATGCACCTCTGTTATATGTTGTGATATGTTATTATGTAATAGTATGTATGTATCTTTTAGTTATTCGTTAGGGGTTTGGTCAGGGCATTAGACTTGTAGTAGCTATGCTAAGAGGCGAGCCCTAAATACCTATACCTACTTGAAACATGTGATTCCAGGACTATATTACACATTATTATGTTAAATAAAATATTATAATACCAATCTCGAATGAAGTCAATACTTAACACATCTCATTCAATAACTAGACTGTATGGCTATGGTCCAATAGGGTTCAATTAAGTTAACGTTAATTAAGTACTACGTTACTTTATCAGACATTAAATTAAATCCTATTTCACGGTATTTATGTATCGACTATCGAGAATATTTTACATTTATTAGCTCTTATTTATCAATTAAACGCAATTGCTTTATGTAGGTACAATATTACAACCAAAGGACAGTGCCAAGGTATGTTCCTTTAAACTTAAATGTGGCTATATTCTATTTTCATAATTTAGAAGCCATAAAAGTGAGGCTTATGTACCCTACTTCTGTGAGCCATCCATTGGACGTAAACAATCTAGGGTAAACCCAACATACACCGCCTGTAGAACATCGATAGATTAATCAATTGAATAAACTTACCTGTCCAGTAGCTTTCTTGTATCGGTGCGTTGCCTCTCGTACGAGGTCCCTGACCAGCAGGTCGCCGGCGCCACAAGGAACCAGCACCCGCACAGATCCGAAACACACCGTCACCTTCATTTCGGCACTGCACACTATGAATACTATGATTCACCAACACAACACGTCGCAATATCCACTAGCTAACATATCAGTTTGTCTACAAACTAATAAGAGCCTTACACTATCTGATACACATGGAAAAGGTAGCCCTGTCTCGAACCCGTTCACGAAGCACCCGCGATACAAAAAGAACAAAAACAGTAGGTTGGTCGTGTGTTTTCATAGTGCAATCGAATTAATTCTGTGCACCACCGGTCCTGTGTTTAAATAGTACACTTGTTTTAGGTTAGATTCACACATAAAGGATTCACATTTAACTTCGTACACATATCGATAAGATTACGCGAAATACGGACGCATCGAGCGCGCGATCTCAACGGCAGCAACGGTCGTGGCAAGGTACATGAATAAGAATTTGAAGTTGTTTGTAGCGGCGAGGGGTAGGGTGGAGGGACGCAGCAGCACGACCGGTTCCAGCGTGCAGCCAATCGGTGGCGGCGTCGCCACCCGCAGCTGTGCGTTTGTGATGGTGGCTCGCCATGCCGTTGCTGCGTCATACCTGCGTCGCTCTGGTTAGTTGTATTTTACTCACATACCGACCGACTATTACACATTATTTTGAATGAAACTGTCCCTGATTACGGCATTACTGAGTCACCAAGTTGCGAGAATTTGCGATAAATGTAGAACTGGTAACGTTCAGGCAGTACTTCAAGAATAAACAATGTAGTTTTTCAGCTAGTGAGTGGAATTATTGTGATTATACATACATAATACCTAATTACCTACATGCATTTCCAGGTTCTAACAATTGATAACGCAGACTCGAGATTAATAAGATCGAACCTATCTGTCACTGCACCATCGACTCCGTGGGTTAAACGCATTCCATAATTTTAAAGTATGGAATAATAACTTACCTTAGTTACTAATAATTAATCAATGTTACCATGGCAACCATTGTTGTCGATCGATATTAAAATCTACAAGCTTGCAATGTGGGGTCACGACTTCAGGATGTAGTAGACAATAGTTAAGTACTTACTACTACGAGTAGGTACATTTTTCACTACATTAGAACATAGTTTAAGTGTATAAGAATATTTCAAGACCTACAATTACCTAAGACATGATTATTTTTCCAAGATTTTATATTACACCACGTGTTCAGTTAACAATAGTCAACCGTCACAGGTTGCTGTATCCTTGTAATTCCGTTGAAGGCGAAGGACTATTTTGTATGCAGAGCACAGTAGCTACACGTCCAACCGACATTGTGTACCTACCTGACTTGCAAACCTATCCTATGTACCAACGACTCAACTGATGATAAAAGTTAATCTAAAGTTATTGCCATTTGGCACTATGCCATTGCGTATCCACTAGACTTAGTATTGGTACCTAACTAGATCTAATCCTCTACATTTTTCAACGAAGATGTTAAGGAGTATCTTAGCATCACCATGTACTACCAGCACAGCGTCATCTAGTTTCATACACAGGAACTATAAAATAGCTGGTCACGCAGTGCCCTTGCCCTCTTATCCTTTTTTGGGTTGATGCTCCCTAACTACATCACTACTGCTAATAGTGTTAACTAGGGTTCAATCCGTGTTTGGGGGGTAGGGGACATCATGGAAATTTTCTAAATTAACGCATAACGCGTGGTGTATTAGTTGCAGCATTTTGCTGTATACGTTGTGAGTTTGCTTTGCCATGGCTTGCCATGTTCTTTTCTCCATGGCTCCACCAGTTGCTTTGCGAATCTGGCTTTAAATGTAACGAAACGTGAAATGTACTGACGTTAATAAGTGTTATTTTATAACCTATATTCAATGATTTTATATACAATGGATTTCGGATCATCGCTCAAAAGTGTCCGAACTAAAAGAGAAACAAAACGCTAAAAGAGAAACAATCGCGCGCCAGTCTTGATTTTGACAACTGAACGACAACACGTTGCACAATGCCGTACTGTATTGTAAAAACGTGTAAATACTACGAAAAAAAAGCAAATTGAAGACGGTGTATCATATTTTCAGTAAATAAGCTTTTGTTTTATCATTTGCAATTTATTATTTCACTTCAAATGCAGTATTTCGTCGATAATAAATTAAAAGACAAAAGTAAATATTGCAATCCAGTCCAATACCGAAGTATCTATCTGTCTCTTTCGAATTCATCCCAAGCTCAGTAAAAAGAAAGAGACCATTTCATTTTCACTGAATAATGTACTAACAAAATGACCATTCAGATTTATTCGGATTACCGATAGCGATGAAACTATTTGGAACAAAGATTATAGTGGAGACGCCTTGAAACTTTATGATTTTTTTTTCGTTATATGAACCAACATCTATTTCAGTTTTCCTCGGGATTCAGTACACTGTGCACAATGGAAAAATATTATTGCCCTAGCACGGCGAGAAGAATATTTTGATCCAAAAAATAACAATCTTGTTTTTTCGGCTCATTTTATGGACATAACAAAAAGAGGTCCGATCTTTATGAAACTTGTACAAGAATCCCTTGATTGAATACAATTTTTTCTTTTGATTGGGATGGAGGAGATAAGCCCAAAAATGTTAATTACACATGTCATTTTATTTCGTATGTACTGTTATTTTTTTTTATTTGGATTCTCGGTAAGGTATTCCCACGGGAATCGGGGCCGAGATAACTATATCTCGCGGGCGGAGTCACGGTGATCAGCTAGTAGCCAATAATTTCGTATCCCAAAAATTAACCATAAGATAAAAATAAATTAATGACGCGCAGTTTTAGCAACTAATTCAGTCACTTGACACACGGCTATCTTGTAGTAGACGTAGCGACATAGCGTTATGAAAATAGTAATGAAAGCGGAAGAACTTTGACACCCACAAGAAGTTTGGCATTTATAATATTATAATTAGTTAAATTCATTAATTCCCTTTTTGTTATTCATACACTATAGTTACTTATTATGAAACTGACTCGAAAAAAAAAATCTTTGTCAGTCGTTAATTAGTTTTTCAGCTTATTTCGTCTAATATAAACAAGTAATTACAATTTATAAGATTATGGAATTTATTATAGTCTTACATTAATTATTACGCGTACGTAGATACATATCATGGAATCCTTAAAAGACTTTAACAAAATAAACCTACTCCATTGTTTCTATGTTCACGTAATTTTAAGTATAAGCTGCATAAGGTGAATTAGTCAGGCGGACAGATAGAAGCTACGTAATGCGATAAATTAGTGCAAACAAAAGTGAACACTATTCCGTTGGATCAAGGTTTAAATTTTAATATGAAATTTGTTTATATCTATGTATGCCTATATATAATGTATAGGTCGACTCGGGATATTATTTTCTTGCGATTTGTTCTAGATCCTATGTCCATTGTATTATAAGGTCTTTGCCTATATTAATAAATATTTTTGAGTTTGAGTTTGAAATTACGTTCAAACTACTCGCAAAGATACCTACTCTTAAAAAGTTCCTTGTGAATTAGATGGAAAAAGAACAGGGAGACATGGGTTAGTTGTATATACAGGTGTTACGAAAGGGTTATATCAACCCGAAGCCAGCATCATCAGCTGATCGACCATAACCCGTTTCGATATATGGCGACCGCCAAAGAAGAAAAAAAAAGTTCATCAAAAAATTTAAAAAGATATTTCAAATCAAAACAAACGTGTCCCAATGATACGGCTTGACGTAGCTACAACTACAATTAGACAATGAGTGCGTGGTATGTATGTACAATGCCCTTGGCGGTTGTGCGGGCGTCGCGGCGGTATGGGCGTCCTTAAAGGATTATTTTTGTTTATGTAAATAAAATTTTGACCAACACATGTTATGTATGTATGCATAAATCCCATTTCGCGAAAAATAAAATATCGACTATGGATGAATTTTTCGGTTAGGTACTACCCCATTAACAGATACATCACGTGTCGGCAAGGATCACTTGGGCCATGGATATTATGTTGATAGGGCTTCTTACCACCCGAGGTACTAGGGAATAGGCTCGTCTCCGATAACGTGGGACTAACAAAGTGACTGGCGAAATATGAGCGTGTTGAACACCTGTCTCTTAAACTTTAGACATTTAACGTCTTTATCCCTTTAAACTCTAAAGGTTGTTTTTTTGTTTATTACCTAATTTATCCTTAGACTGGGTGAATCATGACTTTTTTATTTTTTCCAGTTTGGTCCCAATTCAATTTGGTCCTATTTTATTTGGTCCCATTCCGGTTATTTAAAGACTGTTTTTGTGTCAACGTTTGACGTGTTTTTGTGTTAATTAAAGTTTTCGGATACTATTTATACTTACAAAAAATAATTAAGTATACATAATGAATATGTATGGACTAAAAATTAAAATAAATTCATTCGGCCATTTTGGACATAACCCATGATAATGTGTGTCCGGCGATGGCAATAGGCTTGCCTATTACGTGGGACTAGAAATACTGGCAAGTTGTGGGTATGTAATGCACCTCTGCCTACCCCTTCGAGGATATAGGCGTGATATGTGTGTGTAAAATTAAAATGTGCAATGTTACAGGCTGTGAATAAAACAAATATGACATCAAATTCTGGTGATGTAAATCACTTTTATTTTGTAATAATTATTTAATATTGCTTATGTAATTGAATTGAAATAAATATAAATACACAATACACTTGCAACTTACATAAGGCGCAATTCACTAAAATTAAAAATACATAGGTACGTTTTTATGTGATATTCGTTTGAGGAGATATTTTTTTAGATATAAATTAACTATTTATTGAGTCCAATATGATTGTAATGTAATGTTGTTCTAAAGACAATAAATAGATTCTAACCAGTTGCCATAATGAAAGCAGAATTTCTAGTTACATAAAGTAAAGGTTAAACTTAACTGAATTTTGTTCCTTATAATAACTGATCAATAGAAACTCAAAAAAAAAATATAAATACATATTACATGTGTGTTTGAACTGATGAATTTAAAACATAGGTACGTCATAAAAAAAATAAATGCCATTGTTATAAAAAAAGAATGTGACATAAAAATAAAAAAATGGCACGTCCGTTTAATTTATGAAAATAATATAATATAAACAAAAATTCTTTTATAATAAATATGTGCAATCAAAATAACCAAAAATATTTATTTTGAAAATGAAAGTACCACCGTATAAAAAAAAGACACTACTTACATTAATCATCATAGACATATCACGTGAACATTGAACAAATAAATCATTTTGAATATAGGCTTATACATAAAAATATTTTGGCACTATACTACATCGACATGAAAAATATTTTCCGAAAATTTTTGGAATAAAATAGCAAATGAGAATCAAGATCCCTTCGAAAAATAATGGATTTTATAGTGTGGTATAACATACGTAGAATAGCACTTGACATTTGATTAATAATACATATTTACAAAGATTAACAATCTCTGGATATCACTAGAGCACTGTTTCGTGTTCATCCTATTTACAAGTCATAGACAACTTATATTTCAATCCACATAAGTCAATGATACAGAACAATAATTAAAAACAAAGTACAAAATAAGCCAGAATAAACCGAATGCGTATACGTTTGCGTGCACCAAAACGTACGTTATTAGCATTCAAATTTGAGTTTCAAGTTTCAATTCAACTGAGTTCTAGGAGTTCGATTTTTGCTGAGCGCGTGGCAGTTGGCTTTTTAGGTTACCTCTGGCGCTCCGCAAAAATCGGGTTCCAGACACTCATATACCGAACAACGTTTCTTCTCCTGCACCTGGAGCTAGTTAGGGATAACTAGTTCTTCTGGGCGCGACTATCAACTAATCAAGCATTACCTTGACATTGGCGAAATCATCGATGAACATTGATGGAGCCATGTTTTTAAAAAAGAAAACGGTTTTTATGTACATGTACATGTGGGTGTACGTTTACGCCTTTCGGTGTGCTCTGACCTTAATTTCAGACCTGTAGTCCTAGATGTAATTTCACTACTATAAAGTTTTTGGAACCAAAACTAATGTTAACTGTTCGTTGAGTGATAAACAAAGAATTTATTGAACTTCGTCCATACAATAGTTTTATAACAGAATTTCATCAATTTCGTTCAAGGTAATATAATTATTATGTACCTACATAAGATACCAATAACACTGCATTGCTTAAACGTAGTTTCTGTCACAGTTCTAACTTGAGGCACAATGTAACTGAAAAATATGATTTTTCAATAAATTGCTAGTTAATGTGTGTTATGTGAAATTACGTATTTAAAACGTATTATTAAAATTGATTCAAAATCGTACTTTATGATGAAATAAAATAAAAAATGCCCTATGTAATTACATGGAATATTCTACAACAAATATTCGCTAGTGGTGTTTATGTACCTAGTGATTGTACTTATAAGTCTCACGGCTCTTATTAACTACATGATATTTCTTCTCCTCCATTCTAAAAATGACAAATCATAATGAAATAAGTATAGTTGCACAAAACAGGTACAAGGACCTTTTATCAAAAAAATACAAAAGAAATTATTAGTGACTAGATTACAGAAACTAAGGCCAAAGCTCTCATTATTCGTAGAAAAAAATATGTAAAAAATAAAACAGTACATATTATAAGCAGAAAGATCTACTACATTAAAGAATAGCTACCAAGTTATATTCAGCCAGTTTCTGAATTGAGAATTCAAGTTTAGTATCTTATGAGTATCTATTGAGCACGTAAAATGTCGAAATATGTTACTGAATTTGATATTTTAGGTAGGTACTCAACAATTTTGACATGTTACGTATGTACTCAAAAAATACTCAACTTCACAAAATCAAAAGTATTGAGAAAACCCAGCGACAGTTAACTAATGTTTACTGCAGCGTCCCCTGGTAAGTTGTCATCGTAACACCTATCTAAGAACATGCACCAGTCAAATCCGAACCCATAACTGAAAATTGTAACAAAATCGAACCAGTGGTTTTGGAGAAAAATGGCAACATTGTATTTGCACAAACATCCTCTGACCCCAAACCCATATACCCCATCTCCGTTCCGTCGCGAGTACAAATTCTCAAATCAGAGAGCTGCTTTTATATAGATAATGTGAAATGCATATTTATATTAACGTACTTAAGAAGTTAGTCACATCACTACTAAGTGTTTTGTCAATGACAACATAAAACTTAGACTACAGCACAGGGTCCAGCCCTTATCCTAGAACACTGATATTAACAAATATTGGTCGCTCAAATTCGAATTCCTATGTCGTTATCACAAGACAACCCAATAATTCTAAGTCAGAGCACCTTATAATTGTAGAGATCATCGTACACTCCTACAGATGATGCAATCCGCCATCACATGGCACATTCAGCTGTACATGAATATTATACAGTGTAATATATTAATAGGTACCTACATATTGACACAATTTACATAGTACAAAATCGTCAAATACAGTACAGGCACGTCAGCAATAATCATACAACAATACAACCGCCTTTGCGAAATGCGATGCAAGTCCTTCACAAAAACTAATGATCGAACGCAAAGCGAGAACGTAGCGTTTTGAGTATTCGCTTCTTATAAGAGAGCCAAATTAATCGTTTCTCCAATAAACGTTCACAACTGAAATTATTTAAGTTCTCGTCGTGATCGTTCTAAGAGAATTTTATCACAATTGACCTAAACTGCGTGTATCACCAGGAAAGTTATACGAAAAATACGCAGTCGATTCATAAAATTGAATCTAATCAGTATCACATAAGTAGTATCACTAAACATCACTTTCACCGTCGGTGACGTGCGCGGGTTGTCCGAAGTTCCTCGTAATGGACTCGCTGACCGTGCGAATGTTAGCGAGGTATCTGTGAGCGGGTTCGTCCGAGTCGTAGATGGCGCTGAGAGACTCGAGGGAGACGAGGGCTTCCGAGTCGAGGAGTCGGGAGGAGGCGCGGGAGGAGACGTCATCGTCACGGTCGAAGTAGCACGAGTTGACGTCACTAAGCGCCGCCTCGGCATCTGTGAGGCCTGCCTCGTTCAGCATAGACACGTTCTCTAACGCGGGGTCGTCTGTGGTATACCCGGTGCTCTCAGGGTGACCTCCATCCCCGTCCCCTTCACCCTCAGAACAAGATGAACTCCATTCTGATTGACTCTCGCCGTAGATACCCATTTCTCTGTGATTAGAAGTGGCCACCTAGACAAATTAAATTGGTTTGACAATAGTTTCAATGCAGTGGATAAAAAATAGTTCTGAGAGTGATAAAATGTACATCTGTTATTGTTTTTATTAGAATATTGTTGGACATTCTCACACGTCATCTAGCCCAAACTAACCCAAAAGCTTGTGCTATGGGATCTAGACAACGGTTAAAAATACATATATATTTCTAAATACATATATATATATATATTATACATAGGAAACACCCGAACTCCGAAACAAACATTTGTGGATCACACAAATATTGGAACCCGGGAAGCGAACCCGAGACTCCGGAGTCGAAAGCCGATGCACTGCCGACCACGACACCGAAGCAGTCAATGGTGTTTAGCTAAGGTTGTTGTGGTTGAGGCGGTTTTAAATCATGTGTTGTGTTAGACTTACCCGGTGATGTAGTCTCTCCTGAACTTCCTTCTCTTTCTCCCTGTCCCTCATTATAACTGGCTCTAATTTTCTTTCTACAGGTGGGCTACAAAAATACATTGATTATCAATTACTGTAAACGTGTAAACACAATCCAATTCCATAATCCTCAAATATGATTTACCTGTTCCGGCGTCGTTCATGTATGGGTGAGGGTAGTTCTACAACAACGTCAGTGGGTAAGACGCCGGGAAACTCCGCCTGAGCTCGTCCCGGACTGATCGCCTCGTGACGTACCACTTGTGTGATGGCTGCCAGACCCACCGCGTGCAGCGGACTGCTGTTGTTATTGTTACAGTTCCTCATTGGTTCCAAGGAAGGGTTCGCGGCCCTAATGGCGTAGCAAGGTAGTATTAGCATTTCATCATACATAAATTAAAAAAACAAACTATACAAATACACAAAGTTCAACTTCACGTGTAATTCAACTTACCTAAGCTCGAGTTTAAGTTCCTTTCTCTCACTTTTGCATGGATTCATCTTTATGAGATTCTTGTCGTCTAATAGTCGTTGTATTTCTCTCTCGAAAGGCGGTACGCACGCCACATCTGACGGACTTCGCTTTGCAAATGGTTCCCGAGAGTCATGGTTAAGGTGCTTAAGATTATTTGGTCTGCTTCCTGAACTAGAGAATGAGCTGGTTCGCTGACCTGGTCTACCTAAGTCTTTTTTATCTGTTTGACAGCAGCCGTCTCTCTTCGCGGAAGCCTGAAGGATGTTTATAATACTCCTCTGTAAGTTCTCATCTTCTTTTTGGAAGTCGAGGTCCTCGTCGAGGAATTTTTCCTCAGGAGATGGCTTTCGCGCAATTTTGTGTTTTGCATATATCTCACCGACGTGGTTCACGATAACTTTGTTAGGTCTAATGGGAGGATAGTCGTATGCGGGACTTTGGTTAGTACGTGGCGGCCGGGAAGGAGGCAACCACTGCGAGGGCCTCGGTGGAGACGGTGAGGCATCTGTCGTTCGTGAATAGCTTTCGTCAGAGGAACTGAGGCTGGGTGAACGTGTTAGAGAGCTGAGTTCGTCAGCAGACGAATGTACTCGAGGGCTTCTTGCTAAGGGTAAGCTTTCACTTGAACGTGGTCGCGGTAATCTAGTGGGGACGCGGCGTTTGTGAGCGACTACTGGTCTTTGTTCCTGGGGGCGAGGCCAGGGTGGTACGAAAGCTCTGGGTGGTGGCCACCGTGGGTTACCATTTACGCCGTGTGGTGGAGGTGGAGGAGGATTATCATCATTATCTTTATTGCGCCGACCTTTACTACCCTTGCCGTTGCCGTTCATATGATGACCGTTTGTGGGCAATAAAGGTTCATTTTCAGCGGCAACAGACGATTCTCTAAGGGGAGGTAACCTTGACGGCTGCGCGGCTGCTCTTCTCGCGGAGTTCTGTAACATTGCTAGTGGTGTGGCCACTCCACCGTAAGCAGTTACTGGATTGGGAGCTTGACCGTTAGATGTATTTGACCCAGATCCGTTTGAAGGTGCTCTGTCCGTCAGAAAGTATGTGGTCATTTCGCCTTTGCCTTTGACCTTAACTTTCCCTCTACATACAAATTGGTATGGCAAATCCTTCAGAACTTGATACACTTCTTCAGTAACTTGAGTATGGTTCGGTAAACCTGTTGAATCCATTCTGGATGCTACATTAACTGTGTTACCCCAAATGTCATACTGAGGTTTACGAGCGCCTATCACACCGGCGACAACTGGTCCCAAATTAATACCTACAGATAACAATTAAATTTCGTAAATTTTATTTTTTCTATTAAGCTTATCACAAATGTATGGATTTAGTAACTCACCAACACGTAACATGAAATTATTATATGAATTATCATTAATATCCTTTAGTTTATCTCTCATGGCGAACACAAATTCAACCAAAGTCGCCATATATTTGAGAGTGCTCGCTTCATCAGTCATCTTCTTGTCAGGGATCAACCCAACTGCGGCCATGTACGTGGAACCAACTGTTTTAGTCTTATCTATGGCACTGAAACGATCTTCACCTAAAAGCTGTAAGTTATGAGCAATTGAGTATCAGCACAAATTAACATTGATATTACTTCAAAGAAAAAAAAACTTGTAATCAACTAATCAACCACATATTGTATAAAAGATTCCGAGAGATAAAATAAAGTAGAATCACCTCATCAAAATCAGCAATGATTTCATTCAACAGCCTGAGACACTCCATCCCCTGGTTGTTCCCGTCCAGCTCCATGTAGAACTCGTGGTAGTTGGTGATGGACGCGAAGACGACTCCCACTCGCTGGTACGACTGACTGTACAGCTCCTGCCAACCGCGCCTCTGACGTCAGACGGCATTCCACGAGTGCGTGCGCATGCCGTACACGTTAGGGAACAGTGACAGTAAGTACAGATTCACAAGTGCATTCCCATTATTACAATGCTGTAATTTGACCATATGTTGATGCTTTGAGATTCTATTTAGGTATATTACCATTGTAGTGGTATATACCATTTTAAACTGTTTATTGTACTTGTTATTTGAACTTTTTATTAGTATAAAACTAATGTCTAATTAGTCAACTATAATCAGAAAACTTTGTTACTAAAAGGGGTTTTATTTTGTGCAGACTGTGCGGAAGAATTTTATCTGATTAATGAATACGTGCGTCTGAGTCTGGTTTGTTCGTAGCAAAGTGTAAATTGTGTGGTCTTACATACTAAACTTGCTTAGTGTATATAAGCAAGTTTAGTATGTATTTTTAAGTGTGGGCATCGTTTTGCCCTACTGTGCCAGTTATAGTAATATTTATAGACCATATTTTTTATTTCTTTTAGGAATACTTGTCAGTGTTATAAATTAAAAAACTTTTGACATTTCGCTGCTAGTAAACTACAATATTGATCAAAAGTTAGGTCTGATAGAATTTTAATAGTACACATTAATATCTGTCACTAGATCCCATTTGTGTTTTGTGCAAAAGAAGCATTTGATGTGAAAATGGTTAAAAGCAGCACAATAAACATGTTATGATTGGTTTGTTTGTAGTTATAGTGAATTATGGATATGGCGTAATCCCCCAAGATCTTAGAAGCCACCTGCATATGGTATACTTGCCGATCGACGGATAATGCTATAGCAAACATACTCGTATATGCCCGGGAAAGCGGCAATAGGCTCGTCCCTTATTACGTGGGGCTCAAATTCTTCGGGCAAAATATGGGTGAATAATACGCTTCTCCCCACCTCCTCGTCAGAAATAGACGAAACACAGATAAAAGTATACCAATACATGTAGATTAACGATCTTTCAACAACTTGCAACCGTCTGTGTACATACTTGTACATAGGAGGTGTATCTAATATGGTGTAGGTATTTATTTAGCAGATACCATAAATTTACTGTGCCATTCTATTTTTATAATTCCTGATAGATTCCCAGTGAATTTGAATTGTGCAACAGATATAATACTTAATGTCTGTTTTGAGACGACAATCGTGAAATGTTATGTAAGTGTAGTGATAGGCGTTAAATATCATGCGTGTACAACAGCAATGAAGCAATTGATTAAAACGCTCACAATAAATATACTTTCACTCATTTCATGCAAGACATGATATTGTATCAAGGCCGATTCACACATATCAGATGCCTCAGTTCTGTCACAGTGCCGGTACAGTTCAGTATAACTGCAAAATATTCTTTCACACATTTTCTATGAACGCATCCCCACATGTTAGTGTCAGTTGTGCTGTACCGGTACTGTATCGGAACCAGGAACTGAGGCATCACTGAGGCTTCACTGAAGTGTGTGAATCGAAGGTGTTAATTAGAAAACACTGATAAGATACGTAAGAATTTAAATATCGTATATATGCAGAGCTCTTTGGAAAGAGTTGAGGGAGGCCTTTGCAGGGACGCATTTTTAATCCTTTGTTTTGTATACGTTACTCACAAATTTATAAATTATTTTATGAAGAAAACTACATCCATACAGTTAGTGCCGGCGGAACTTCGAACCACACTTCCGAAGTTTGGTCCCCAAAGTGACGCGGGCAACAGCCACGCTATCGCGACTGATGCCCAACTTAAAAGGGCCCAACGCTTCCTGCAGGAGACTGTACTTGGGGATCGTGCGAGATTGGCAGTCAACAACGCTTCTATACTACACAGAACAGAACGACCTTGGCAGTCAGGACAATAAGAGGGTACCGCACTATCTCCCTAGAGGCTGTATGCCTTCTAACCGCGACCCCTCCATGGATCCTGGAAGCGAGAGCCCTTGTGTCATTGTTCCAATGGCGAGGCGCTGGAGCGGGACCACAGACCTGCGTCTCGAGAAATTGAGGCTCAGCGGTCCCAACTCCGTGGGCAACCAAAGTGGGCAACAACCACCATCGCGGCGATGACACCGATCATGGAGGCCTGGCTGCAGAGGCAGCACGGTGACCTCAACTATCGTGCGACACTTCGGTGCGAAACTTCGGTGAGTATCTGTTTCGCATGCATCGTGAGGTCACACCCGCGTGTCCACACTGCGAGACTTCTGGCAAAGACACGGCATTGCACACGTTGGTGGAATGCTCAGCGTGGGCGAGTCAGCGCCGAGACCTCGTTGTAGATACCCTCTAGCTTGAGACCATGCTGCCAGCCATGGTCTCTAGCGGGAGCCAGTTTATGCTCGTGAAGGAGGCGGCCGGTAGGGTGAGGGAGCGTACACTCCCCGCTGAGTTCCGAGGTGTGCGGCGAGGACGCCGCAGACGTGACTACGCGCAGGACCATCGACCTTCATGATCGGGGCCTCAGGACGATGGATTAGCAACCCATCGTCCTTACAGAAGCAGGCTGTGCAGGTGCGTGCTGTGGAACACACGCCTTCACTCACCGACGCGGGATTAAACATGACCCCAAAGATGCGGGGTAACACCCGCCCACCACGCAGCGGCCACACAGCTGGCCAAGGTTCGCCGGGCGCCACTGGGAATTCTCTCAGTGATTACCGGAGGCACTCGGCAATGGACGTAGCCACGGCCCAGGGCCGCAGATTTAAAAAATAAAAATACACAGTTAGTACTTTTAAATAAATTTTGTGCAATAGGTGCACAAAATTTATTTTGTTTTCGCCGAAAATTACCAACTGGATATTATAGAGCTTATTTATTAATTTGACTATATTTATATAGGTGTGGTTAATATTGATTAATAATCATGATAAGGTAAATAGTAATTATTATTTAAGTGGTTTCTCGATGCAGAATGTCGATCTTTAAGTAGGTATTGTACGAACACACGCATCTCAAAATCCTTGTATGTAGTTAAAAAGTGAATATTTATACTAATGATTGCTGGTACTGGATGGAACTTGCTACAAAAATATACAATATGAAACAAGTGAATTTGGAACAGCACAAGTAAGTAAGTGCAGTAAGCTAATTTCAAATTCTTGTATGGATTCTTGAACAAGCATAAATTGCAATGACCAATACATAAGCATCATGCATATTTACCATGTTTGTTTTGAAGTGGTTGTCCAAGAAATGGGTTGCAACGTGTGCCGGTAATAAGTTGAAGAGGATTCGTCGGTTTGATGCCTGAAATAATTATAAATAATTCTAAGGAAGTTTATTTCGTCTTTTAGATTAAGTTACGTTCACACACACACACGTAAGCAAGCACGCATGCACGTACGCGAGCACGCAGGCAAGCATGCCCGCACAAAAGTACACTCGACCGCACGCAGCAATTTTTCTTTGAACGAATCACCAAATTGAGGGTTACGATGAAATCCAGCCTAGGGATAGTATAATGATGAGATGTCCTAAAATAAACTGGCTTTACCTGCAAAGCGTCCATATCTCTCTTTTCATCTCTTGCCTGTGCCTGCCACAAGAAGTCAAGACGCGCAGTCCATTCAGTTTGTCGCGCGTGTAGCAACACAGCTAATGCAAGCGCTACCGTCCAGGCGCTAGACACGTACGCAGACCCTATAATACCAGCGCTGAAAATGAGTAATAACATAATATACTACGATTACTAGCTCATGCTTGCGGTGATGCTCGCGTGGGATAGATTTCTCGTCCCCAAATCACAACAGGTGGGAACATACCTATTACAGGTATTAAAATCCAATGCTTTTATGCAGAAAATAGTCCAAATAGTATGTAAATTTGTTGTCCGAGTGATTTCAGTAGGCTTACTTACCTACCTAGCTGTCTAGTGTATTTTATAAGTAGGTAGCCGTAAGTGTAAGTATTTATTTTAAGTGTAAAAAAATGTACGCGTGGGTATTGACAATAAGAAAAGAGTGGCCGTGAGTTTATAATACCAGGTTCTTTTCTCACTGGCTTTCTTATTGCCTTGCGAATCTAGCAGTAAAAGTAAATGTAAACGTCATAGTCTTGACGTTCATAAAGTGTTACTTCATGACCTACACGAATAAAGACAGTTTGATTTGATGTGTAGAATTTAACATCAAGAGTGATCCAACAGAAATCAAGATATTGTAACAAATTGGATCACTTCAATTAATCAATGAAACAGTTGAAAGTCTTCCTCTTTCTGATATAACGAATAGCAATATTTACAAATTTCCCCATCTAACCCAAGACTTGGACAATACAATAAAATTCCAAATTGAAGCTATCATAAATATCAGACTAAGCGAGCAGGCATGGACCCAAGCCTCCCTACCAATTAGGTATGGTGGCCTGGGAACCCGAAAAATCTCTACTGTAGCACTGCCAGCATTTCTGTCCTCAATCCATAGCTCGTCTGACCTCGCAGGAAAAATCCTTAAAGCCCCCGCGGCTACAAACTGTGAGATCGCGAGCTTGGTCGAGGCTGAAACTGCCTGGCTAGCTGGACCGAGTCCAAATTTCCCTCCCACTCTCAAAAATCAGAAGGCCTGGGATAACATTTCATGCCAACATATTTTACAAACCCTCATTGATACCTCGTCATCTTTAAAAAATCGCGCCAGGCTGGAAGCAGTGTCAAGACAGGAATCCGGACACTGGCTCCATGCCTACCCATCCCCCAACACTGGTACTTTCATTGAACACAACACTGGCTGGGGGCCGAGGTTTGTGTAGAACATAGTTGTGCTTCTTGTGGAGCGAGTGTGGATCGCCTAGGTCACCATGGGCTTGCCTGCTCTTCGAGTGCTGGCCGCCTATCCCGCCATGCCGCGATCAACGATATCCTGCGACGGTGTCTCGTCAGTGTAAACGTCCCTGCGATTCTGGAGCCCCAGCACATTGCACGGGACGATGGTAAGAGACCTGACGGGATGTCAATGATACCATGGAGGATGGGTCGCCCACTAGTGTGGGACGCCACGTGTGCCGACACACTAGCTGCGTCCTATCTTCCGGTAACTGCCAAACGTGCCGGCGCGGCGGCCGAGGTACGTGAGCGCTCGAAGGTGGGCAAGTACAGTTGTCTCGGCACTCAATACGACTTTGTCGCATTTGGTGTCGAGACACTGGGCCCGTGGGGCCCGGGCGCCCACTCGCTTTTCAAGGAGCTCAGCAAACGGCTCAGGGAGGTAACGGGAGACTTACGAGCCGGCGGATTTCTCGCGCAGCGGATAAGCATCGCCATACAGCGCGGGAATGCCGCCGCCATGATGGGCACCCTACCGCGGGGCGCAAACTTTTTACATTTTTTTTAAAATAGTAATAATTAAATTTAGTATTAATTTCATTTTCTATTGTACCTAGTATATAATAATGTATATTTTTATAAATAAATGTATATGCACTGACTGGAGTGAATATTTACAAATGAAATTGAAGAGTTAGTAGACATTGACAAATTCTAATTCTAATTAATTGTTCTTTCACACAAACACTACCGAAACTACAAAGGGTTGCCAACCCAATATAATGTTTAAAAAAAACTAGAGTTTGAGGTCGGAAAAACCAGCACGGTTAAGTTTAAAAAGAGGACGTAGTATTAGAGTTGTTTTAATTAAATTAAAAGCATGGCTCATGGTACGAAACTACGAACACTCGCGAGCCGTGCGGCCAGCCATAAGTAACTTTAATGAATTTTACTTCATCATATCATAAGTACATGACCTTATCAGGGCGTTTTGGAAATCCAGGACGCAGCTTAAAATCTATCCAGGACACTGAACTGATCTATCCACCACCATGACACCATGACATCATGGTAGACCAATCTAGCAACCCTCTACAAGAATATAATAATATAAACCTAGAAAGTAGCTACCGATGAATGGTGCTTAGTAACTTGTCATTTTTTGTCTTTACAAAGCTAGTATTTAGTACCGATAGGTTTCACTAGTAGACGCTAGTCAAAGGCAACTTAATCTCTTAAGCTGCTTAGCAGTTCAGGTTTCCTTTAGTAACTAAATATAAGTTATATAACAAACAATCTAATTACTACCTAATACGCTGTCGGTTTACAGTTACATTATAGACAAAATGGCTATCTATATGGCTAATGCGGGCATCCTTATGATTGTTAGAGGTGACATTTACATAATAATGATTAAGTATCGCTTATACTCTTAACAATATGAGTGAATATTCTTTAAAGATCACAGCTCGGACTGCAGATTCTATTTAGTGGTGTGTAACATCTGTCCTGACTGTTGGAGTTTTGATTTGAATTACAGTGTGGATATGGATTTTGTACAGTCCCCGTTAACGGCAATGGGGTTGCCCTTACGTGGGACCAACAAAATTAACTGCAATTCCACCTCTGCCTGCTTCGGGGATATAGGTGTGGTGATATGTGTCTTTAAATTTTATAAACCTTAACAGTTTGACTCCAAAAAAAGGAAACGCGATTCGGTAAAGAAAGTGGAAACAGCAATTTACTGTGTTACGTGTACCCAAAGATAAAGTTTTTTTTTTAAATCGTGGGCTCCCGTGGCTTCGCCCGCGTATCAATCGTAGCAAACTTCGTAAAGATCAGCCCAGCCGTCTTAAAGTTTCGAGTTTTCCTTCTCTAATGTTATGTATGATATTACTCGGATATAAATATTATATTGAAGTATGTGGATCTCTTTTTATAAGTCTGTCTTCCCAATTTGGAAGCCAGAAAATACCTAATTTATTTTTGAAAAATAGTCAAACATACTCACTCAGTCATTATATCATAGCAGTCAAACAAGTCCTTGTGATATCCAAGTATAACAGCCATGTAACCCGCCGTCATCACTGACAGAAGTATCCCTTTGATCAGTATCGGCAACCTCAGAAACACAGCGACTACCAACATACTAAGATAACACGCCAGGGTAATGTACAGCGGTATAGGACACGCCAGGTGGTCAGTACTACTCCATAATTTCTCTGCTAATTCCTCTGTCATGGCTCGAATGTTGTCTATAGTCGATGTGTTGCCGGTTAGATTACTACAGAGGTCAATTCTATGGCAGGTTATCTGAAATCGAAACGATTATTGAATTTATATGGGGCTAAGGAAAACATTGAGTGGGTTTCTGATTAGGTTTTAGTACCTGTGTTCTGTAATTTTCTTCAGTTTGTTTAAATTGGATTTCACAATAATCTTATCTTGAAAGGTATAAAACATTTACCTTCTTGACAGCGAGACAAGTAAAAAAGTTATTACGTATTTGGCTCAATAAAATTGGGATTTATTATCCTTTATAAGGTTATATCAGCACAATGATATGGTTTAAGCAATATATTTTTATGCGAACAACCATTAAACACATAGAAATAAATATCGCATGACGTCGCTTCGCCGGTTTACTGTTCTGCTACTTTGTACAATAAATCGATTAACGTTTATTTAAATATATGAAACCTTTTTGTAAATATTGGGTA
This sequence comes from Nudaria mundana, assembly GCA_963556515.1. Classification (NCBI taxonomy): domain Eukaryota; kingdom Metazoa; phylum Arthropoda; class Insecta; order Lepidoptera; family Erebidae; genus Nudaria; species Nudaria mundana. Next base: position 9,772,118 of record OY748292.1, read on the forward strand.
GAATCAGGCGGGACCTGGCGAAAATCCATGACAAAGTAATGGTAAGTAAGATGTTCAAACTTTTCAAAATAATTGCATCATTCTCGCAACAATATAAGACATTAAAACGTCGACAAATGTTTCACCTCTAAACGAGGCATTCTCAAGACTGTCTCAGAGAGAACAGCCAATTTTTGTAAATATAAAAGTACAGTATTAAGTGTATTTGTTTCATAATGTTTACGTTCAAAAGTATAAACTATCACTTACCACATTAACTTGTCCTACAGCATATCCCAAAACAATAGTAAAAGTAGTAATCGCATTTCTCAATGTAAACGGTCTGGATACATCGCATGGGATCAATCGCAGTCTTGCTGCTAATGTCAAGGCTAGTACTGCAGCTGACCACGCGAAAGCGGTCACGAACAGAAGTAATAGTATCAGTGTCTGTGGTAAAACTGACGCCTGAAGGGCCCCGGCTGCTCCTAAAGCGAATAAAGCGGCGCCAAGAGATCCTGCCCATCCTCCGTCTGTTGATGCACGATACTGAAAAGAAATTCCAAATTTGGATTCATTATTGATGGCTCAATTATCTAAATCTCTAAAATATGTGTCCTTCCAAATGTAAGTAGGAGACCGTAGTTTAGAGAGAAACCTTGTCACATCACTGATAAGGTTTCTCAAGTATATTTTATTAGTGTAAGTATAAGTGTATTCTTTCGATAATAGAATGATAATTGATTTCCTATTATAATTTTACAATCTGAATCATAAAAAGTATAGTTTGGGCTTGACTCGAACCAGCGACTGGTCCCTTTCCAGGAGGAACGTTCTAGGAACTGACCAAGACACCACTTAAGAGAATCCCAAGACCTCTAATCTTATGATCATATTGTGTTACTATCGCGACTTACGGCGTCGCCTAATTTCCTATTGTATTACGTGGGACCAATGAAACTATGTACTGGTAAAATGTGAGTGTGTAATGCTCCTCTACCTACCCAAGCGGCGAACCCAAAGACGTGATATATGTTGTGTTATTATATCAAACTGTCACCACTAACCTGAGCTTCCTTCGTGGCATCCTTGAAGCAGAGCGTTAGAAGGTGGACATGTGTCGCCTTCTCACGATGCACGGAGCGAGCGTCGATAGCCTGCGCCAGGTACTTGTTCACGCGGTTGGTTGGCTGGTGATACACAGACGAGTGACGTTTTTTCAGCGGCCGTTTAAATTTCTCCGTCACTTTATTCTGTAAACACCCATTTTTTATTCAAATAACTGACCTTAATCTTGTTACATACAGACTAATAGGTAAGTACATCTCTAATTGTGAAAACACCGATCTTTAGGTACATGTAAGGTAAAAGGGCGACACTTATTAGAAGGTCAGGTTGTGGTTGCAACGGCTGGGGTCAATGTAGGTAGACTGAGGTCCATGCCGACTCCATGCTTCACATTTGGATATTAAAACTGACCTTAGAATACAAAAGATCCGGAATCCGAAGCAGCATTGCATTATTAGAATAGTAATGAAAAGTAATGTAAACAAAACAGAACAGAAATATTTTTCAGGTTTGGCAAGATTATTTTGTAAAAACTTTTTGAAGATTTTTATATACAAGAATTTAGTTTGGGACAGCTTATTAGAAGTATTGAGACCTAAACTAAAATTTTGTGTTTGATTATTTCTTAAACCAAAATTTAGTATCCCTGAGATTATGTGGTTAATAGCTGGAAATAATCAAGCACCAAATGAAATCAAGTGAAACTTATATTAAGAGGGATATGGGGTCATGCAAGTTAGTCGACAGTCGGGGTCATGCCATGCTCGTAGTGCGGAGGTGAAGTCTTAGGGTAGCGAGTGAAACACAGTTCAGTGCGTCCGGCTTTATTATCGACCAACATTCTATAAAAACAATCGCAATTTCAATAAGACAATTTTGAAATAAGAAACAGTGATAGTAATTGGTTTTGTGTGCTCCCTTTCCCGTTTATTAAGTTCGCAGAGAACATAAAGAGAACGGTGATCTGATCTTATGCGTGCAACCAACATTGCTCGTGTTGCATTACCCACGGTCAATTTAAGGGAATTATAACGTGTCGTCCGGTATATGGTGGAAAACAATAATACACATGAACAACACTATCTGCGCTTACTGTTTCGGCGGGTATTTGTTGTGGAACTAATGTCCAAGGTCGGAATATCTGAAAAATAATGAGCACACGGCGAATGTTAGTTGCTGACTGATCCTTTACAATTTGCAGTTTTATTAAGTATAGGTACAACACGTTAACAACTTTAAAAGTTTATTACACATTTCTGTATTTAATATTTGAGCAAACCAGCAACTATTTTGTGTAATAACTAATAACAATATTGAATATTACAACAGACGAGAATGTGCTTAAGTACAGACAATAAGTTTAAAATCGTGAATCGGTGTTCAGTGAACATTATATTTAACTAAATAACTGTGTTTATGTGGATAACAATGAAGTTTGGAAGAAATGTATTTATAGATGTAAAATAAAAGCGTTTTTATATCCTAAAATCTCCCCAGAAAATGGTTGTGGAACTCATGAAAGCTTCAGTGCACACCTTGTGTAAATAAAAAGCAGCAAAGATTTAGTTCAAAACCACCACTCAAAACCAATCTACTTAACTACTAAAAACCAGTAAGCGAGGTTATCATTCGATATACGACATGACGAAACGCATCGGCAAAGTAGGTAGTATCGATGCGCCTCGTGTATCTCTTCTGAAGCGTGAAATCTTAAAACGGTGGACGAAATAGTGATATGGTTGCATTCGATATGCCTAAACTAACCTAAGGACCATATACTATATCATCCAATGTGAAGCGCGC
>OY748292.1:10502058-10576529 GCA_963556515.1 Nudaria mundana
AGCTGCACAGTTGAGGAGGTAGACCATATGCCGGAAGCTTGGAAAGGAGCGAAGCATGCCAGACTCTATCGAAGGCTTTGGCGATGTCCAGGCTAATCGCCAAGGACTCGCCGTGCCTTTCCATAGCCTCACCCCAAACATGCGTTACGAATGCCAGAAGATCACCCGTTGATCGTTTTGGCCTGAAGCCGTATTGCCGATCATTTAGTAGCGAGTGATCCTCGAGGTATCGCATGAGCTGCTTGTTGATGAGGAGCTCAAACACCTTGCAGATGACTGAGGTGACAGCTATGGGTCGATAGTTGCCCGGATCAGACCGATCCCCTTTCTTGGGGATCGGTTGTACGTTCGCCTCTTTCCAGACCTCCGGCACGATTCCTGTGGAGTAAGACAGGCCGTACAGACGAGTTAGTACAGGAGACAACTCAGCTGCGCATTTCCGTAGTACCACCGCCTGCCAAATGCCGTCAGGGCCACTGGCTTTCCGCGTGTCGAGTGATCGCAGCACTGCCCGTACATCGCATTGCCTGACAATACTCTACACTACAATGTCAGGCATAGTGTGGCCACAGTTGGCGATGTCGGGGGGCTGCAGGCCACGGTCGTCGATCCGGGAATTAGCCGCAAAGAGGTCTGCGAGCATATCCGCTTTCTCTTGGGCTTTGTGAGCCAGGGTTCCATCTGGGTAATGCAGCGGTGGCAAGTTGCGCTAACAGAAGTTAGATTGCACGGCTTTGGCCAGTTGCCAGTATCCACGGCTGCCCGTGGGATGGGAAGTGAGCTCCTGACCAAGCCGCGCGATGCGCTGGGCATCCGCTCTCTTAAAGGCCCTCTTGCTGGATTTTGTGGCCCGATTGTACGCTGCTTTGAGGTGGCCCACGTTTGGGTTGCGCACAGGCCCACCCGGGCCCTGATCCAGGCGCGATATGCCGACTGTTTTTGACGAACAGCTTTGGCACAATCCCGCCCGAATCAGGGACGGGCTCTGCGGATACTGGCGACATCAGTGAAAGGGATGTAATATTCCATCCCTAAACTGATCTCGCCAGTAATCGCAGAAGCGCTATTCGAGGGAACCTTTCCTACAAAGCAGCGCTGGCTCCAGGGGACGGACGCATAATAATCGCGCAGACCGTCCCAATCCGCTGACGAGTAGTGCCATAGTCGTCGTGACATTTGTACAGCACGTGCAGGAGGCTTCATGCCAGCGTGAACAACATAGTGGACGGAACTACCCAATGGGGCTCACACCGAAACACTGTACTAGGCTGGGCGACTCGTCAGCAGTAAATCCAGCAGAGCGGGCGCGTGATCTGACCTGTCTGGTATCCGGGTGATCCCGCATACCATCTGGGTCAGACCGTGGGAGAGAGCGAACGCATGTGCGGACCTACCCGCATGATCAGTCTTGAGGGACCCCAGCCATTCAATGTGATGGCCATTGAAGTCCCTCAGAAATACTAGGTCAGCGTTCGGGAACCGCACCAGCGCTTCATCAGCCGTCTCGCTGAGGTACTGGAAGAGCTTTGATCTCTCAGAATCCCCTGTGTGGGAACGGTAGACGCACACGTAGATCTGGCTCATAGAGCCATGGTCTACGTGCAGCCAAAGGACGGAATTGGAGGGGTTCTCTAGGCAGCGTAACCGGCGGCAGCAAACATCCGCCCTAACGTAACTAAAATTAAACACCTAACTTAACTAAAATTCAAAATTATCTATAATTTATTTATTAATATACAAGGAACAGGAAAATGCAATTACGAAAAACTTAAAACAAACTACAGACTCATCATTCACCGAGCCTTTTCCCAACTCAGTTGGGGTTGGATTTCCAGTCTAACTGCGATTCGGCTAACTTCGATATTTTCCGTGAAGCGACTGCCATCTGACCTCCACAACCCATGGGCGATATCGAAGTTCTGTAGTTAGACCGGTGGGATTTCTGATTTAGGGCTCCAACTACCCCTAACGACTGCCATAGATGTTAGTATGACAACCGGGACCGACGGCTTAACGGGCTCTCCGAGGCACGGAGGGGTCTCAATGTCTCAAGGAATGGTCACCCATCCTAAGACCAGCCTGAGTCGATGTTGCTTAACCTTTGCAATGTGTTAACATTGTCGGTTACCACTAGACCAAGAGTCCCTCGTGACACAACAAACTACAGACTATAACTATATAAAACTAGAATAAATACGTAAGCAGAGTGCCTATAAACACAGGCAGTATTCCCGCGCTGGATTGCCTATGAGAGTCTTTGCGCGAAAAAGCTGCCTGCGCGGGGATCACCAGTCTCTTCCCTCAGACGCTTGCTGAGTTCCGTGAAGAGCTGATGCGCACTGTGGCCCCGTGGACCCAGAGTCTCAACACCAAATGCAACGAACTCATATTATGTGCTGTGAGTTCTATACTACAAACTGTGATTTCATATGAAATCAGAATTTGTAGTATAGAAGTCTAAGTAAGTAAGTCTAAGTAGAACATTATAAACATTTACTACTACAGCAGTAAATGTTTATAATGTTCGAATAGTACCTATATAGGTACTACAGCAGTGTAGTGCAGTATTTTAGGTGACAGAGTACCTAATACCTAAAACTTTCGCCAGAATAAACCGTGCTCAACCGTGTTTATGTCATCCTCTCACTTGAGACCGGTGTCAAATAGGTCTGTTTAACACGGTACGTGTACAACATAAGAGGAACACTTATTTTTCTTCGAACTTAGTAAAGAGTGGCCATAAGTTTTTAATGTCAGGTTCTTTTCTTCCAGGTTCCTATTGCCTTGCTAATCTGGTGTTAAATGTAGAATACCTGTCTCTACCTTTTGTTTTGTACCTAAATGCGTGAGTACTAGGTATCTTTTGGTGTGACAATCAGCTATAGATACTTATATTAACGTTATCACGTAAGTATAAGGAAATGTCAAAAATAATACACGTACCTGTATGTATCATATTACGCTTTCTTCGACCACCCTGAGGAGGGTGGGTATTTGGCGCTATAGGGGCCCGGTGACCTACACAATAAAAACAATTATTAAATCTTGTCAGTGGAGTATGGACAGTCTGCAAGTGATACCGGTTTTCACTCTACCACTGAGAGTCCATCGGGAACATTCAAAATGAAATAGTAAATTATCTAACGGGTACACCACATAAATACGAATAACTTTATTCCGTCAGTCACAAATACGAATTTCAAAATACCGATTTTCATAATTCCGACTGGTTCAAAATTCCGAATATAACAACTCCGATTGATTCCTATTTTTATAATTCCTATATTTCAATATTCCTAACGTTTATAATTACTAATCTCAAAATACCGAGCTTCAATAGATCGAATAACAAAAAGTCCGATTTAATGATATTTCGAAACATCAACAATACGAATTTTGATTATTAAAATAAATAACAATCAAACCCCAATCCCTTCATTTGGTCCAAAGTTTTAGAATGTTCAAGAGCTACATGAAAAAAAATTACCACGGACCCAAAATTACGCCGAATCTTGACATCATAAATGTAATTATCGGAAAAAAAACTCAGGGTTTTATAATATTGTCAACGAATTAATTAAAGAAAGTAAAATAAAGTTAAGCGAAATTGAAAAAATAATGAACGGTGAGCTAACAAAGCCGAAACGAAGAAAGTATATAACTAGCCAAAGAAGAAAAGATAAATAAAATCATTTTAAAGAAAAAACTATATAATGAAGTACATTTTTTATAGTGTATTGGTTCTCGTTTAAAACTATGATTGTTTACTTTGGAATAAAAATATTTTGTTTCGAATAAAAATATTTAGTTTCCCGTGACCAGGGAAACAAAATATTTATATGCCAAAGTATGTTTCCCAAAATGTTTATATGCCAAAGTATGTTTCCCAAATTTTTTATATAATACAGATCAATTCCGGCGCTTCGCCGACCGTTGCCGAGACACGCTCGCTTCGCTCGCTCGGCTCGCGCTCTGTTGTCGTCACAGTTCTAACCTAACCTAACCCACTCCGCCGTGTAGTGGCCGGCAGAATAGAATAGCCCCAACCCATATCCTCCCGTGGATGTCGTACGAGGCGACTAAGGGAGTGTGTGGAAAGTACTGACCCCCTGTAACTTTTCCACACACAAAAGCGGATGTCCCACCTAATCTAACCTAATCAACTAAACCTAAACAACGACCTCTGTCCTTGCACCAACACAATCTCGCAAACCTTTAACCTAACCAAGCAACTCCTTCCTACTCATCATGACCCCACGAACTTCCCACCAACATAATCTCGCAAACCCTCAACCACCTTATTTATAACTGCCCCAGATACACTTAACTCACTCCTCCACCAGATTACCTATATCGTAAATCAACTAAAACACTCTAACGGCACATAACATCTAAACACTTCACTAACTAAACAATCGACTTGCAAACGGTTCCAGGATCCAGGTTCCAGGATCCAGTATACCATAAGCGCCACTCCTGAAACTAAAACCCAAGTGACTCACCAAAAAAAAAAAAAAACCTAACCCACTTCTACCCATTCCAGATACCCAGACCAGACTGCGTGAAGTTGGTTCTGCAGCCATTTCTTTCTGTCACTAAATTCTGTAGAACAAACATGTTGACTTTTAGTTTATTCGAAGTATTGAAAATCGGAATGTCGTGTTTCGGACCGAGAACCCTTCGAGCATTTGACTGTTCGAACGTATGAAAATCGGAAAACTAACAAATCGCATTAATGACTTTCGGTAAAATAAGTTTCGTGATTTTTAATAATAGACATTACAATTCTTAGCTATTATGAAATTCGGACTTTTGAAAATCGGAACATCGAAATTCGGAATAAAGTTTTTCGGAGTATTTGGGCGTTCCCCTTAATAACATCGTCAGTGCTATCGCCAGTGCTATCGACGTGCACCTGCTTACCAACGGACGAGGCTTTGGAAAATATAAACAGTCCCTGGAAACGACAATAGGCTCGCCACCGTGGGGTTAACGAAGTGACTGGCGAAACGTGAGCGTAATAAGCGCCGCTTTATACCCTTTGGAGGATACGGACGGTGATTTGTGTCTATGTGTGTAAATTATAATTTCTGCAAAACAATTAAATCGTATTAGGTACCCTAATGTATGTACACAGATGCTGTGTTGGAAGACACACTACAATCTACACTCCATCTATTGGGAATTTTATGTAAACAACAGTTACTATACCTAATAGAAATATAGCCGTAATATAAGTTTGCGTAAGAACCGCTACATTTCTTATTATTTTATCTGTGAGTCACGAAATTATGACTCCTTCCTCTGTTAGGGAATACGCTTAGAAATTGAAAATAGGTGTTCTGTATTTCTTACTATCCTGACTATATTCTCTTCTTGATATTATGATTGATTGATTGTTGATAAGAATAAGAAAGTACTTAGAATTTATTTATAGAAGAATGAAATCTACTGCTAACATTGTGATACCTGCGTCGTAGGTTCTAATTTATTGGCTATATTAGCTGGCTCTTCAGGGGCTGACAGCATCCTTCGTGCCAGACGCGTGAACGTACAACGGAACTGACGGCTCATGCTGCAGTACAACACGAAGTTTACTGACGATGTCAATAACGCTAGCACGTCCATAAGGTCACCTGTCGACAACAAAGGTTTTTATTAAAAAAATAACCGTCACTCTCACTATCGATACGAGATGTCACAACTGAAGTTGCTTATTCTACATTACTTCAAAATAGGCTAATAACATGGCAGCGTAGTATAGCTGTATTCGATGAAACATGTTGTAAAACTGGACAAATGGCTTTGGCTATTGGAATTTCATTTTGGATTAGACAATCACCAATAATTTTCTTTTCAATATTAGCCCTGCAAGCTGTAAGGGCAATAGGCTGGGCAATAAACTACTGGCAAACTGTGCGTGTGTCCTCCATCTCTGGTTATCCACTCGGGATATAGGCGTATGTAAAGGTTGTTCTATGCTATATCAGATGTTTATAGTTAAAATTCCTTATGAGAGCTTTCATGTCAGATGTCGTCGCGTTTGTGACCGTTGTCAGAGGCATCTAAATAATCACAGGCGATCATAGTTGTCTGTAAAGATCCATGATCGGCGACGATGGCACCGTATTACGACGATGAAGGTGGCAATCATGACGATTCTGCGATTGCCCATTATAACCGATTGTAGGTATAGAGGCCGCTTTATATTGAATATAGACCAACATTACCCAGGTCAATATCTTGTATTTGATTAGCTTCATTGTCAAGCTATAAAAGGAGGACGTGTACTAATCAAGAACCTATAATAAGGTCTTGAACACACAATAGAGAGGCGCGAAATAACGTGAAACGTATGGAAAGGGATGTTGACTGAACCAATAATAAAAATATATTCTCCAATTAGTATAGATATTGTATAGGTATATTGGAATAACTTATTACTTCAAATGGTTAAGATGTATCCCTACAAACTCATATTATGAACTGGCTGTTGCCCGCAGCTCCGCCTGCGTGTTACTTTAGATCTACATAACTTTTTTATTTATGAACCGATTGAAAACCAAACCATAAATGTTACGTTGAATAAACCACAACGCATTACTGAAACCCGCAAATTCAAATCAAAAATTCAAATCGGTAAAGCCGTTTCTGAGATTAGCGTGTTCAAAATTCAGACAAACAGACAAAAGTTCTAAAAACCATTGTTTTGGGTTTTATTGCATTCATAAAGCCCCCCTAGAACAGTTTCTCTATTATATCTTCTATTATATTCTCTATTATACCATACAAATTCATCTTAAGATACGAAAATATGAAATATTATTTATTATCTTCGTCGTGTGTCCATTGAATTGTATGGCGAGCGATATTGTATCTTAAGATAAAATATTATAGTATCTTAGCCGTGTGCAGCGCCCCTTAGTGAATTCCACTGCGGGTGACGTAACCTACGACAAACTTATTATTTGTGGTTGGTACAGTAATCGGGTCTAGGGAGCGAACCGCAAAATTAAGTTTTTTTTTGTATATACTTTTCCGAGATAAAAGTAAACTAGTAGGTGCCCAGGATATTAAAGCATAATGAGACCAAGTTTCATCGTAATCGAACCGGTAGTTATGGCGTGATGCCTGAACAAACAGACAGACACAGACAAACATTTTTAATCACATTTTTGTACCCGGCGCCCGGCGGACTTTGACCACCTCTGTGGTCTCTGCGGGGTTGGGTCGGGATGAGAATCCCGCGTCGTTGGGGTAGGGTTTTATTCCGCGTAAGTGAGAGAATCTGGTTGCGTGCTATGGGGCAAAGGTCCCGCAGCTGACTACGGAACTCGGCGGGGAGGGTACGCTCCTTCTCCCTCTCGGCCACCTCCTTCGCGAGCATGACTTGCTCGCAGAAGGACACGGCCGCGTTCCACCTACTCGCGCTGGAGACCATGGCTTGGAGCATAGCTTCCAGCGAGAGGATATCCACGCCCAGACCCACTACGAGGCCCCGGCGCTGACTCGCCCACGCAGAGCACTCCACCAACGTGTGGAGTGCGGTGTCGTCGTCGGAAACCTCGCAATGTTGACATCGGGGTGTGACCTCACGATGGATGCGAAACAGATAGTTCCCGAATCATCCATGCCCGGTAACGATCTGCGTCGCACGATACGTGAGGTCACCATTCTGCCTCTGCAGCCAATCGTCCATGATCGGTATCACCGCCGCGATGATGGTGGTACCCCACTTGGGTTGCTCAAGTCGCACCCTCCATGACTCCATGAGATCCTGGTGGAGTTGGGACCGCTGGTCCTCGATTTCTCAAGACGTAGGCCTGTGGTCCTGCTCCAGCGCCTCCTTGCGCCATTGTAACAATGACGCAAGGGCTCTCGCTTCCAGGTCCCATGGAGGGGTCTCGGCTAGGAGACATGCAGCCTCTCCGGAGATCGTGCGGTACCCTCTTATTGTTTTGACGGCCAAGGTCCTCAACGGTCTATTAAGGAGCGTTGAGTTGTTGGCCGTCAACCCCGCCGCCCATACGGGAGCCCCGTATAGGGCCATACTCCGCACGATCCCCAGGTACAGTCTCCTGCAAGAGGCGTTGGGTCCCTTTAGGTTGGGCATGAGTCGCGATAACGCGACTAATGCCCCCGTCACTTTACGGACCAAACTTTGGAAATGTGGTCCGAAGTTCCATCGGCTATCAAGTACGATCCCTAGGTACTTCATCGAGGGCTTGATGCCGATGCTAACGCCCCCCACATTTATGCTGGAACCTTCAGGTGGACCGTTCCGAGGTCTGTGAAAGCACAGAATCTCGGACTTGTGCAAGGCAACCTCCAGTCCCAGCCGCCGTATCCGACCCACGACTTGAGCAACACCCGTCGTGACCTTGAGTGCTGCCTCCTGGTACGTTGCACCCCGCGCCGTCACGAGGGTATCGTCGGCGTAACGTGCCCTCAGGCAACCCACCCCAGCACCCAGTCGTAGCCGATGTTCCACAGAAGCGGGCCCAGGACCGACCCCTGCGGAACACCCCACGACACATCTCGCCGAGGTGGCCCGAGCCAACTGGGGAAAGCTATGGCCCTCTCCGAGAGATAGGCCCCGACAATACGACGGAGGTAGAGAGGCGTTCCGTGATACACGAGCGCCTCCCTAACGCAGCTCCAAGGCAAGGTGTTGAAAGCGTTGGCGATGTCAAGAGTCACCGCCACCACCCTGCCCTGTGAGACTGTTTCTTCCGTCAGGCTCTTCACGCGCATGATCGCGCTCACGGTGGAGCGTGCCCGACGGAAACCGAACTGGTTATCCGCCAAGTCTGGCCCCACACTCGTGAGATGTTCGACGAGGCGTTCCGCGATAATTCGCTCAAAGAGCTTACACACCTCGTCGAGCAACACGATCGACCGGTATCCGGACGGTGATTCCACCGGCCGCCCCGCCTTTTCGATCAGAACCAGTTTTCCCGTCCTCCACACCTTGGGGAACTGGCCCCTTTCGAGGCATGCGCTAAAGAGCCCCATCAGTCGAGGCCCGAGTTCTCCGAGGGCCAGGACCCATGCACGGCCAGGAATGCCGTCGGGTCCGGGGGCAGTGATTTTCCGGCGTTTAAGCCGGAGTACTGCCGCATCTAGCTCCCCCACCCTGACTTCGGGTACGTCGTCTTCGCTGGTGCTATCCGTGTCGGGCAGAGACGCAGCCATGCGCGTAGGGACGTGCTCCTACGCACTCGTCGGAAACAGGGAGTCCATGACCCGCTCCAGCTGCTGCGGCTGGAGACTCTGGGTCAGTGGGGGCACCCTAGGTCGGAGTTTCTCTCTGACCTGTAGGTACGGGTGCCCCCATGGGTTCTACTGAAGGGTCTCCAGGAGCTCCTCGCGGGCCGCCGTCTTGGCCCGCTTTATCGTCTCCTGGAACGCGCAACATCGAACCGGATGAACATTAGTCCGAGTGCGTCTCCACACCCTCCTCCATGCGCCAGCCCACGTGCCAGCCTACGCGCCAGCCTGACGGTCGGCGAGGGCAGGGGACTCCGTCCCCCGCCGCCAAAAGGTGGCGACATTCCCCCGGTTGAGGACTACCAGACCACGCGTTCTGGTCCAGTCCTCAAGAAGCCTCCCCTTGTCCCTAGTTTCCCGGGAAGTCTCCTAGGAGCAGGACAGGGCGTGGACGGCACGCAGCGAAGACGACGTTGAGCTCAGTGAGCCATATCTCAAACTGAGTCTCGTCCAGAGTCGGCGAGATGTAGGTGGATACGACCGCAAACCCTTCGTTTTCCGCCGCAACGCACCCCCGGCCGCTTGCAATGAATGCAAGGCGCGAGGTGTATGCGGCGGAACCCCCAAAGATGCAACAGGCCGAGCCGTCCTGGTCCACCGGGCTTCCCGGGTGGACGTAGTACGGCTCGGCGACCACGGCCAAGTTAATGGACCACTGCGCGATGCTCTGGTACAGAAGATCCTGAGCAGCGCAGCAGTGGTTCAGGTTCACCTGCAGGATGCGGACATGGGCGTATATTAATGGACGTCCATGTCAGCATCCCACCGTAGTAACACCCCCTGCCATTATTTTTTTGATATTTTCAATGTACAGAATTTTCACTTCTACAGATTTATTATAAGTATGGATTAAGTTTCTTTTTTATGTTTGTTACCTCAAATCTTTGGACTGGGTGAACCGATTTTGTTTCTTTTTAAATGAAAGCTACCAGGTGGTACTCTCTTGGGATGTAGAAGAAGAAAAAAAATCCTGTGGTCCTATTTCAATTTAGTCCCATTTCGGTAATTTGAAGTCTGTTTTTATGTCAATTCTTGATGTGTTTTTCTGTAACTGAAGACAATACCACTCAAAGTGAAAGTTACAAGTAACCCAAAATCAATTCACTGTCCTGCATACCATATGGCACGTCACTGTCATAAATATTCAAGTCTATTTTCTGCTGCGAGATGTACCTATTTCTGTAGATGTTGTGGTACCAGTGTAAAATCATGATTGAAAAGTGATTGTGATCGATTGACTATACAGAATATTGATTTATGATAATGGTATTTTGTATTACATTTATGGAATTGTTAGTGGGTATATTTATTTGCGGCCAGATGCGGTAAACCGCCGCCGCTCGTGCCGACCAACATAGGTAAGTACTATAAATGATTTTTTTTTATGAGATCATCAAAAATAGATAGGTACTTGGTCCCATTCAAGCATTGTTATCTGTACTTATGTTAAAATATTATAGCATGGAATACGACGCGACTACCTAGTTGAAAGTATAGGTATTGCACACGATTCAGACAAAATATTTCAACACATTATTATTATAGTACGTAGGCCGTAGAACATTGAAACATATTGATTAACAGCGAGCTCATTTTTCGTAAGTAGCTTTATTTTGCCGAGTCTCCCACATATATCGATACGAGAAGTTTCAATTCGGGTAGCTAAGGGAGATAATAGCGCTGTTTCGTCGTGGTCATACTAGTTTGTCATACCAGTATGACTACGAAGATACACTGGTCCTCGTAGTTATACTAAACCCTAATCTATTACAAAACTTCCTCCTGTATATATTGGTATAAATACTTTCCCGCGTATTTACGCCACAGGACTAAGGGGTTAAGTATGTTAACTTGACGATCCCAAAATGTAAACGGCAATGTAAACGGCTAGCTTGAAGAACATGAATAAATTATGATGGTAGTCCATGTTATAAACTTTGAAGGAAATCTATAACGGTTGGTAGGCTATTATGGGTAACTACGGAACCCTATCTTATGCATGGCTCGACACGCACTTGGCTGGTTTTTATTTAAGTATATAGTTTATATATATTGTAATTCTTATGTAAATAAACAATCCTTTGTCATAATCATAACATAGTATAAAATAAAGTCGCTCGTTCCGTATGTATAGATAGATAGATCTTTAAAATAATGCAACGAAATTTGATGCGGTTTTCACCAATAGATAGAGTGGTTCTTTAGGAAGTTTATGTGCATATAATTCGTTTAGCGGACGAAGCGAATATATAATGTCTGTATGGTCGAAAGACTGTAGCCTATTATTATAAACTTCTTTTATTCAAAATTTTTAATTCAAAATTCGTATTTTTCGACTTGGATGTTAAATATTTTTTCTTACCTATTTATTTATTGCTAGTGAAAATTTCGTTGTCAACAATGAAGTGCTTTTATGCAATTCCCTTTCGGAAAACCCTACTTTTCGGGAGAAAGAGGAAGAAGTAAAAAAGTTTACGCCTGTTTCCTGTTCGGGTAGTAGGTAGAAACTATGGAAGTGCACTTGGCACTTCTTTCGCTTTTTACACTTTTATTCCTATTTTCATGCTTCTTCGGTTACGGATACTCTTAACCTGGCCTTCGACAAAATATCTCTGAGTTGGTTGAAGTACGTTCGCCTACGGCTTAGGTCGACCCTTACCGGCATTTCCTTCCACACCCACCGTATGTATCTATTTCGTCCTACTACTTTACCAAAATTATAGCCACTGAATTTAATTTTTAATAATTATAATTATATTATAATTAAAAGTAGTTAAGTTAAGAAAAAGATGTTTTCACTTTAGGTTATCAGTGTCAAATAGACTTCTAGTTCGAACGGTCGCGTCATACAGGCTCTTGCACAAGTCCACGCTCGTGTAAAAGTGTTGACGCAGCAGCCTATTCCGACGCGACTTGACGACACGGTCGTCGCGATGACCTACATTCCACCGTGAGTGAATCATGTTTTAATGAGCAATTAAATGGTAAGTTATAGTATTTAAAATTATAACTTGTACTCCATTATGGCTTCACCAAAAAAAGTACTCCTCAAAACTGAACTAGAGCATCAGTTGTACACCCGGTACAAAGAGGAACAGAATGAGCGCTTAGAATTTAAGCAGCTCGTAAAAGACCTTAGTGGTCAGATAGAAGCGCTACAACAGCAGCTAAAAATTATTCAGGGCCAAAATAATGCTTGTTCAGAGACGGAACATTCCTCGAGTAATAAAACTCAGATGGCAGTACAATACGAGACTGACGAAGAGGACCTTGCCAAAGAAACAGAATGGGTGCGACAAAAAAGTAGGAAAAAAAGGAAGTTGAATAACACCTCACTGTCTCCTCGTTCTCAGGGAATCAGCTTAAATGAATCTCGGGCCAGTACAAAGCCCGAGAAACCAATAGAAAAAAGGGTACCACAACCTCCACCAATCATAGTCGAAAACATTAAGAACTATCAGCAGTTCTACGACCTTCTGTTAACTACTTTAAATAGAGATTCATTCATGGTTAAAATGATGAACGGGGACACCGTTAAAATAAACGCCACGGACGAGGACTCGTATAGAGCGATAACCAAATTATTATTGCAAAATAACTATCTCTGGCACTCGTATGAGAATAAGCAGGACATACCTATAAGAGAAAATTTGCATTCGTCATGTTTGCCGAACCGAATAGTCGAAGACCTGAATGTTAAAGGATACAAGATCCAGGAGGCAGTAAACAAACTAAGTTGGAGGACTAAGGAACCTCTTAACATGTTTATGTTGTCATTCCAAAAAGATGAAGATGTAAACCATATCTATAGCATCAAGACCATTCTCGGTTGTAAGGTAGATGTGCAACCTTTAAAAGCATCTTAATTAATTCCTCAGTGCAAGAGATGTCAAGCATATGGGCATACCCAAAAATATTGTTTAAAGGAACCTAGGTGTGTGAAGTGCACAGGTAAACACCTCACCAAGGACTGCATAAAGTCAATTGAAACAAAGCCTAAATGTGTTCACTGTGGCGAACCCCACCCGGCTAATTATAGAGGATGTTTAGTAGCTAAGGAACTACAACTCTTAAAAAATAAAGCTTCCAAGAAAAAAGCAACTGTAACTAACCCCAGCTACAGTCACAGCTGTCGATCCCCCCCCACTCTGAAAATACTACTACAGATGAAAATATCAGCAAAATACTTAATATGCTAACCTCCTTCGACCAAAGGTTGAGGAACATAGAAAGTACACAACTACCTACTCATTCAAAATCAAAATGAGAAACACACTAAAAATTATGACGTGAACGCTAATAGCTAAAGCACCTAAACGAGTTGCAGGCAGTCTTAACAACAGAGCAAATTGATGTGTGCCTCATATCAGAATCTCATTTTACAACAGAATCTTTTATTCACATAAAAGGCTATAAAACATATCATGCACTACATCTCAACAACTCTGCGAGTGGGGGAAGTACCATCATCATTAAAGAGAACATCTATCATTACTTAGAACACAAATGTGAAGAACAATTTATACAAACTATAGCCGTTGTGGTCAGAACCAAACTTCATGATATTACCATCGCAGCTATATACATTCCCCAGCGGCCCCAAAGCGGACGCCCTTGCGGCTAGGCTAAGGGACACGCTAGACACAGAAGCCGTCCGCGTCTCCAGACCCACTAAATGTGCAGCATTGCGCATTTCGGGCCTGGATGACGCGGCCACGACGGATGAGCTAATCTCCGCCGTCGTGGAGGCGGGCGGCTGTCCCCATGACCACGTGAGGGCTGGAGAGATCTCCTTCAGCCCTACCGGTCATGGAACGACAGTCGTCCAGTGCCCCGTCGCGGCGGCACTTAAAATTGCGGACGAACGGAGCCTCCTTTTAGGGGGATTCCTCAAGGCGCAGGTGCACCTCCTGCGTGCCCGGGAAATCAGGTGTTTCCGGTGCATGATGGTGGGGCACGTAGGAGTGCAGTGTGCAGTGGAAGACACCGTGGGTGATCGGTGCTTCCGCTGCAGCCGGCCCGGTCACAAGTCCAACGCCTGTGACGCACCGCCTCGCTGCTACAGATGCGAGGCGGAGGGCAAGACGGCGGACCATAGGGTCGGCAGCCGTTCCTGCGCCGCTTCGAGGCCAAAACCTCGTCCGATCGCTGAAGGCAGCGGGGGTGTCGCTACCGCGCGCCCAGATTCGCGGCGGGATGCTGATATGGACGTCCATTAATGGACACCCATATCCGCATCCTGCAGACGAATTTGAACCACTGCCGCACTGCTCAGGATCTTCTGTACCAGAGCATCGCGCAGTGGTCCATAGATCTGGTCGTGGTCGCCGAGCCGTACTATGCCCACCCGGGCAGCCTGGTGGCGCAAGACGGCTTGGCCTGCATCTTTGGGGGGTCCGCACGCACCTCGCACCTTGCAATTATTGCAAACGGTCGAGGCTGTGTTGCTGCGGAATATGAAGGGGTGGCAGTCGTGGCCGCGTACATCTCGCCGAACAACATTAACGACGCTCAGTATGAGCTATGGCTCACTGAGCTCGACGTCGTCTTCACTGCGTGTCGTCCTCGCCCTGTCCTTCTCCTGGGAGACTTTAACGCCTGGTCTACGGCGTGGGGCTCCCGGATAACCAATGGCAGGGGGAGATTACTTGAGGACTGGGCCACTACACGTGGACTAGAGCTCCTCAACCGGGGGAATGTCGCCACCTTTTGGCGGTCGGGGGTCAGCTCGGTCGTAGACTTAACGTTCGCGACCCCTGCCCTCGCCCGTCGTATTATGGGCTGGTGCGTGGAGGAGGGTGTGGAGACGCACTCGGACCACCGATACATCCGGTTCGAGGTCGTCCCCCCACCTAACCTTCCACAGCCGGTACCGAATCCCCCGGAACCGCGTTGGGCGCTCAAGAGTCTAGACCGGGAGGCTCTCCTGGAGGCATCCATCGTGCAGGCCTGGATTCCGGCGCCGGACAGGCCTGTCGACGTGGATGCCGAGGCGGAGTGGTTCAGGAGAGCCATGTCGCAAATCTGCGATGCGGCGATGCCTAGGGTTACACCTGGGCCGGCCAGGAAGCAGGTGTACTGGTGGTCGTCGGAGATTGCACAGCTGCGTGCAGCATGCGTCTCCGCCCGCCGCCAGTACACCAGGTTTCGCCGGAGGCATCGTCGACCAGACGACGCGGCAGCCCGGGAGGCGGAGCTATATGCGTCCTATAGAGAGGCTAAGGGCACCCTCCAGGAAGCGATCACGCGGGCTAAGACGACAGCCCGCGAGGAGCTCCTGGAGTCCCTGGAGCGGAACCCATGGGGGCGCCCGTACCTGCAGGTCAGAGGTAAACTCCGACCGAGGGCGCTCCCACTGACCCAGAGTCTCCAGCCTGATCGGCTGGAGGGGGTCTTGGGCACTCTGTTTCCGACGAGCGCGGAGGAGCACATCCCTCCACGCATGGCTCCGTCCCAGACGCCCAATGTGGATAGCAGCAGCGAAGACGACGTACCCGAAGTCAGAGAGGGTGAGTTAGGAGCGGTGGTACTTCGGCTCAGTCGCCGGAAAACCACCGCCCCTGGACCCGACGGCATTCCGGGCCGTGTATGGGTCCTGGCCCTCGAGGAACTCGGGCCTCGACTGAGGGGGCTCTTCAGCGCATGCCTCGAAAGGGGCCAGTTTCCCAAGGTGTGGAGGACGGGGAAACTGGTCCTGATCCGGAAAGCGGGGCGGCCGGTGGACTCACCGTCGGGTTACCGGCCGATCGTGTTGCTCGATGAGGTGTGTAAGCTCTTTGAGCGAATTATTGCGGAACGCCTCGTCGAGCATCTCACGCGTGTGGGCCCAGACCTGGCGGACAACCAGTACGGTTTCCGTCGGGGACGGTCCACCGTGAGCGCGATCATGCGCGTGAAGACCCTGGCGGAGGAAGCTGTCTCGCGGGGCGAGGTGGTGTTGGCGGTGTCTCTTGACATCGCCAACGCGTTTAACACCTTACCCTGGAGTTGCGTTAGGGAGGCATTGGTATACCATGAAGTGCCTCTCTACCTCCGTCGTATTGTCGCGGCATATTTATCCGAGAGGGCTATAACTTACCCTAGCTGGCTCGGGCCAGCTCGGCGAGATGTGTCGTGCGGTGTTCCTCAGGGGTCGGTCCTAGGACCTCTCCTGTGGAACATCGGATACGACTGGGTGTTGCGGGGTGCGTTGCCTGAGGGCGTCAGCGTAACTTGCTACGCTGACGATACCCTCGTCACGGCGCGGGGAGCAACGCACCAGGAGGCAACACTCAAGGTCACGACTGGGGTTGCTGAAGTCGTGGGTCGGATACGGCGGCTGGGACTGGACGTGGCACTGAATAAGTCCGAGGCTCTGTGTTTTCACGGACCTCGGCGCGGGCCACCTCCAGGATCCAGTGTAAATGTAGGGAGCGTTAGCATCGGCATCGAGCCCACAATGAAGTATCTGGGGCTCGTACTCGATAGCCGGTGGAATTTCGGACCACACTTCCGAAGTTTGGTCCCCAAAGTGACGGGGGCGACAGCTGCGCTTTCGCGACTGATACCCAACTTAAAGGGACCCAACGCTTCCTGCAGGAGACTGTACCTAGGGATCGTGCGGAGTATGGCCGTGTACGGGGCTCCCGTATGGGCGCCGAGTCTGACGGCCAACAACGCTGCTGTTTTACACAGATCGTTGAGGACCTTGGCCGTCAGAACAATAAGAGGGTACCGCACGATCTCCCTAGAGGCTGCATGTCTCCTAGCCGCGACCCCTCCATGGGACCTGGAAGCGAGAGCCCTTGCGGCATTGTTCCAATGGCACAAGGAGGCGCTGGAGTGGGACCACAGGCCTGCGTCTCGAGAAATCGAGGCTCAGCGGTCCCAGCTCCGCCAGGATCTCATGGAGACATGGAAGGTGCGACTTCAGCAACCAAAGTGGGGAACCACCACCATCGCGGCGGTGAGACCGATCATGGAGGAGTGGCTGCAGAGGCAGCACGGAGGCCTCACGTATCGTGCGACACAGGTCATCACCGGGCACGGAAACTTCGGTGAGTATCTGTTTCGCATGCATCGTGAGGTCACACCCGCGTGTCAACACTGCGAGACTTCCGGCGTAGACACGGCATTCCATACGTTGGTGGAATGCTCAGCATGGGCGAGTCAGCGCCGGGACCTCGTTGTGGGCCTGGGCGTAGATACGCTCTCGCTGGAGACCATGCTACGAGCCATGGTCTCTAGCGAGAGTCAGTGGAACGCGGCCGTTTCCTTCTGCGAGCAGGTAATGCTCGTGAAGGAGGCGGCCGGTAGGGTGAGGGAGCGTACCCTCCCCGCTGAGTTCCGAAGTGTGCGGCGAGGTCGCCGCAGACGTGACTACGCCCAGGACCATCGACCTCCATGATCGGGGCCTGAGGACGATGGATTAGCAACCCACCGTCCTTACAGAAGCAGGCTAGAAGGGCTGCGTGATGTGGGGCTGCACCCCACGCACGCCTTCACTCACCGACGCGGGATAAAACCCGACCCCAAAGATGCGGGGTAACACCCGACCACCACGCAGTGGCCACGCGGCCAAGGTCCGCCGGGCGCCACCGGGAATTCTCTTAGTCTCTACCGGAGGCGCTCGGCAATGGACGTAGGTGCGGCCGCGCCCAAGGTCGCGGATTAAAAAAAAAAAAAAAAAAAAAAAAAGCTATATACATTCCACCTAAGTATGCGCTGAAAAGAGAACAGTACAGGAATCTACTGGAGGTTCTTGGTAACACATTCATAATGGGAGGTGATTTTAATGCAAAGAACACACATTGGGGGTCCAGAAAACAAATACCAAGGGCAAAGAACTGCTATGTGCTATTAGAGAAATTAAGTGCAATATAATTTCTACAGGGAAGCCCACTTACTGGCCCACGGATATGCGAAGAAAGCCAGACCTGATTGACTTCTTCATATACAAAAATCTATCAGCTTTATACATTAACATAGAAGAAGGATATGATATGCATTCTGATCATTCGCCTATTATATTAACTTTTGACATCCAACGCTGCGCCTGTCGAAATACACCTGTCAAAAAAAGCAGAGCTGCGACTCACATATATCCAGTAGAAATAAGAAAACTTATAGCTATAAAACGAACCCAGAGGAAAAAATGGCAACAATTTAGATATCCAGCTGATAAAACACTACTAAATAATCTCACAAAAAGGTTAAGTAGAACAATTCAGGCATTTCATAATAATGCTACTAATGATTACCTTAGCAAATTATCAAGTAATGGTACATCTGATTACTTACTATGGAAAGCCACTAAAAGTTTAAAAAAGCCCATTATTCACGTGTCGCCTATTCAAAAAATAGATGGCGAATGGGCTAGTAGTAATGAAGAAAAAGCACTTCTATTTGCTGAACATCTAGAGCAAATTTTTCAAACAAACATTGAGGAAACCTCTGAAAACATATCATTGGACGTTACTTACCACGACAACTTAGAAATAAAATTCGCCACCCCAAAAGAAGTTAATAATATGATTAATAATTTGGCCACAAAGAAAACTCCGGGATATGACCTTGTCACCGGTGAACTTCTACAAAATCTCCCACGTAAAGCCTTGGTAAAACTGACAACCCTCATCAATGCCGCCTTTCGACTAAAACATGTGCCTAGTATGTGGAAAGTGGCGGAAGTCATCATGATCCCTAAACCAGGAAAACCACCTGATGAAGTAACATCATACAGACCCATATCACTCTTACCAATCATAGCAAAAGTGTTCGAAAAACTTCTACTTAGGCGTTTAAAACCAATTATAGAAGATAGAGAATTGATTCCTAACTACCAATTCAGTTTTAGAGAAAAACATTCAACAATTGACCAAATACACAGAATTACCAATGTCATTGAAAAAACATTAGAAGAAAAAAAGGTTTGCTCAACAGTATTTCTAGATGTAGCACAGGCATTTGATAAAGTGTGGCATAAAGGCCTCATATGCAAATTAGGTAAAATGCTCCCAAAACAATTTGTGGACATTTTAGAATCTTACATTACAGAAAGGACATTCAGAGTGAGACATGACAATGCTTATTCAGATATCAAACAATTAGACGCTGGTGTACCACAAGGAAGTGTCCTTGGACCTACCCTGTACCTATTGTACACATGCGATATCCCTGATATAAAAAATAGCACCATTGCTACATTTGCAGATGACACGGCTATCATGGCCACAGGTGTCACTCACAAAGAGGCAGTGCAGAAGGTACAAATTGCCGTCAATGCCATCACTGATTGGACGAAAAAATGGCGAATCAAATTAAATGAGACAAAATCGATTCATGTTGATTTCACAAACCAAAGATCTGAACATACACCGGTATACATCAACAATCGTGTAGTACCATATGGAAATACGGCGAAATACTTGGGTATGACGCTTGACGCAAAACTTCGCTGGAAGGCGCATGTAAAAAAGAAATGCCAAGCATTAGATCTACGCTATAAAAATATGTATTGGCTACTTGGCAGAAATTCTACTTTGTCAGTGAACAACAAACTACTTTTATACAAACAGATACTCATGCCAGTATGGACATACGGCATTCAACTTTGGGGCTGTACAAAACGAACCAACGTTGAAATAATTCAAAGATTCCAAAATAAGTTACTTCGGAACATAGTAAATGCTCCCTGGTACGTTAGAAATGATGACATCCACCGAGACCTAGGAGTGGACTTTGTTTTTGAAGTTATAAAAAAACACGCTGAAGCACATGAAAGAAGGCTTCTTCAACATGTGAACGTCGAGGCCATCCAACTTCTTGACACCACGGACCTAATTAGAAGACTAAAGAGAACTAAGCCCTTTGAGTTGGTTTAGTGTAATTAGTGTTACATAGTGCTGTGAGTGCTATTCCTTCAAGAACACAAGAACAAAGTGTCTTTGAATTATAATAGAGACAATAAGAAAAGTGCCAATGGACACATTCTTAACATTGTAAGTTTTTAGCAAATTAAGTCAAATTTAAATTACTTATTAGCCTTAAAGGGCTAGATTGTAATTGTTATGAGTAACCGTTAAATACGAGTATATAATAAAAAAAAAAAATAAAAAAAAAAACTTTAGGTTATACTACGAATAAGTCCTTCTAATTCTTGTCGGACAAGTGATATTATACCTGTTTTCTTGTAGGACATTGTTTTATTTGGACAGAGAACACAAAAACCTATTACGTAATATTAATGTCGTACATTTGGTAATAAAAAAATAGTCTTGTCGCGTTAACAACTTTTGAGCGTCGGACTCGGATAACCTACCAGATAAATTGGAAGACAAAGTGACTGTTATATTATATAAATATTAAATAACCAACAGTAAAAAAATCCGCTTGCTGGTAATCATATTTTGTGACCTCGTAATCCATACATGTTCGGAGCGGGGGACTCTTGTACCATACCACATATTTGGTCGGACAAATAAACATTTCAATACTGTTACATAATTATTCTCGTCACATATAATAAAAATCTCTCTGTTGGTAATAATTTTTTTTGGATCGTCAAGTCAACATACTTAACCCCTATTATCTCCCTTAGCTACCCGAATTGAAACTTCTCGTATCGATATATGTGGGAGACTCGGCGAAATAAAGCTACTTACTAAAAATGAGCCTGCTGTTAATCAATATGTTTCTATGTTCTACGGCCTGCGTACTATTACCCTTATAAACGTTAGTCGTTATCATAGTGATGTGTACTGATTCATTTAGCTCTAAAATGTTTGCTCACGTTTTTGCGGACTTTTTGCGTCATTGATGACAATGACGCAAACTTAAGTTGAAACTAGAATTTAATAGGTAAATAGGCATTTAATTGCCTATTCATATTATATTTGTGGTTATACTTATAAGTTTGGTGGTCATTCAGCCACCAAAAGCCTTGTTTCTCGGACATTGCACCTCGTCTATTAAACCTGCCTGTCTAACGCTGTACTTAGTAGAGGTAACCTTATTTGACTTAGTTAGGTGTTGGTGACCCGAATTGTTGTATCCATGATTTAATTTTCGTCTCCAATAAACGCTATTTGCTTAATAATTCGGTTACCAGCTCCTGAAAGCCTATATAGACTCAATGTAACAAGGTGCTACAGTGGACTAATACCCGAAGGATTTACAAGGTTTTGCAATGCTGGCCGAAGTTTCGTCGTTATTCAAAATTTTGATATTGTTTAAAATAATCTTACCAAACATGCTGTAACAGCTTTTGAAGAAATCTGGTGCCAACGCACTGACTAGTCCGAGCAATCCCTGAGGAACCTCGGTAAAGAGGAATAGACCAAGCACGGCGACAAGCATGCGGGTCGTGCGATCTGTGCGACTGGTCCGCCGTGCGCAAGTCTCGTCAGCTAGACATTGCTTTTCTGGCTGTAAAAAAGTAAATACGTTATAATAGATACCTTAAGCTTTATTTAAAACCTTACGCCTCGTTTATATTTTGATAAGTGATTAGTGCGAGTTCATACCTACTTCTAATTTTTTAATAAAAAAATGGATGATACTAACAAAATAGATTTATTCTATTTTCAAAATTATTTCTCTATTCTTTCGGCCTAATTTTAAGTGGGTTTGGAGGGCGGTTATGTGCATGAATAAATACGAGAGTTGGGTAATTTGCATGTGGCGGAATATTGCAAAGTAGTAAGATTTATTTATGGACTATGGACTTCCAAAAAGTAACGCATGATAGTACTCGTATTAACTTTAACAAAATAGAGCACCAATTTTTAACCGAACCTTTTAGCCTCAATACAAGCTAACGTTACATAGGTACTTCAGAACAACAAAGGCTGCTACATTGTTTACCGTTTGACCTAACACAAAGGCGGGTGAAGAAAATCGTGAACGATCGATCATTAAACATTTTCAGCAAAAGTGTAGGTTTAAAGATGAAAGATATTGTGTTATGAACTGAATATTTTACAAAAAAGTAACTTTTGCATTAAGATATTCTTGTTCATTATTTATACTTAGGTATAGTGATCTAGTACTAACTTTTGTAAATATTAATTTGCTTAACTAAGCCATTTAATGGTCTATTCAGAGTTTTTGAATCTTATTTGTAGAAAACAAGGCAAGGTAGATAGGCTACTTGTACCAGTTACAACATCTAAATGAAAACAGGACGATTTCTTTCTATTATCTTCTAATAAATAGCCCTCTTTTATATACCTATGTATTTGCTTTGACTAGACCACCCAACTATCTTAAGTTCTAAGCTATAGATATTTATCTTGAACTCAACTGAAGCTGAACAACAACAGTAACTAACTAGTCGGATAAACTTGAAATGAAGATAGTTAGCACGACTATCTTGTATAACTTTTGATCACCGGCAGGGCGAGCTAAGAAACTATGCATAAAAGCTCGAACAAAAAAGAATAAGTATGTATGTAATATCATTCGATAAAAGAAACATTTTATACACTATTTATTAATCCGAAAACAGTAGGTAACTTAACTCTAAACACCAATGGATAGAGTGGTTCTTGAGGAGGGTTTCAGTCTACTTTTTATTCCGGAAAGTGTGAACTTTAAAACTGTTTCACACGAGCAAAGTCGCGCACGTCCGATATGAAATATAAACTTCCAAGCTGGCTAACCCAGATGGGGTTGGCTTTCCAGTTTTAGTGCGATACTGCTGAACTTCGATATATTCCGTGAAGCGACTGTCATCTGACTTTCACAACCCATGGGCGATGTCGAAATTCTGTAGTTGGACACGTCGGGTTTTTTGTTGTAGGGCTCCAACTACCCTTAACGACTGCCACAGATGTTCTTATGCCAACAGGGACCGACAGCTTAACATGCTCTCCGAGGCACTTATCTTAATACCTACTAAATAAATACATACTTCATAAATACTAAAAACATACTAAACTTTAATATAAATATCTACCTACTTACATAGAAAATACCCGAACTCCAAAACAATTTTGCAACAACACATTTTGTGGATTACACACTTATTTGATTCGACCCGGGAATCGAACCTGAGACCTCAGGACGGCAGTCGCATACTCAGACTTCTGCACCACCGAGGTATTTCAGCCACAGAGGCAATCAGGATTATATTACTCGTGCTAACAAAATTATTAGAAGAGTTCGAAAGGACTAAAGTTTCTGGAATGTGGTCCAAAGTCCATTTTTAATCCTCCTCATAAGTTTTCGAACATAACATTAATATTGTTACCCGCAAGGGTCATATACGAGTATACTATAAACTACGCTGTCACAAAAGAATTGAATTAGGTGTGAGTGACCTTAACCTGGATTCATAATCCCAATATTTTATCCTCAAATATTGTCAATGATAAAATCATAATAATATGTCAAGAATTAAGTATATCTTTATAGAACTTGATGATTGAATGAAATAATATTTCTGCTGTCGGAATAATAGAATCGAATCTGGAATGTCCCAATCACTACATCTTTGACTACACGGTCGCCTAGTTTTCTATCTTGGTTGTATGTTTTATTGTTCGCATGTATATTATAGAGAATATAGGTACATTTGTAGAGTAGAGAGTAATATGTAGAGAATTGTAAAGGTTACATACCTATAGATTAATTACTTTAACATTACAAATAATGAAAGAATGAATGAACGTTTCCAACTTACCTCGTTAGAACCATTTGTCGAACGCTTAAACAGTTTCTGTCGCTTTCTCTCCGTAGTTGTAAGTTTTGAAATTAAGCAACTACTTAGTATTGATAATGCAATGCTCGGCACAAGTTTTAATATAACACTATAAATCCACATAATTGCAGTTGCTAATTGAACGTTATTAGTTAATTCCACCAAATACACGGTCCGATTATCTGGCAGAGATAAATCTTCTGCAAATTCAGAATTGTTCAAAGGAGTCACTTCACTGGGTATTATTTGCATTGCAAA
This sequence comes from Nudaria mundana, assembly GCA_963556515.1. Taxonomy (NCBI): domain Eukaryota; kingdom Metazoa; phylum Arthropoda; class Insecta; order Lepidoptera; family Erebidae; genus Nudaria; species Nudaria mundana. Next base: position 10,526,267 of record OY748292.1, read on the forward strand.
ATAGATAGGAAGACACAAAATTGGACACATCACATACGCACTAACAATGGCGAGAGTTGTATTTTTCTTGTTGCACCAAGTACTATTTCTTTGTGGTAAAGCAATCGCGACATATCTCCACACAGCTAATGTCACAGCTAGCCAAATGGATATAGTGTGAAACGTTTGACTAAATATAGAATGGAAGTAAACAAACACAGCCCACGCGTAAGTGTTCTTGTTAACTTGAGCACCTATTTTGATGTTCATGTGTAGTGCATAGGGTATGTACTCGAGCATAACAAGCAAGTCAGCGATAGCTAGTCCGGTAAGGATGGAGTTTGTCGAACTAGTCATTTCCCGACGACTCAGGACGGCGATGTTGATAGAATTTGTAGCTGATCCAATTATGCATATTACTATTGCGATATAACCGTGAAGTCGACTGTAGGCTTTGTTGAAGTCGGTAGCGCCTGGTATGCAGAATGCGTCTGTAACGTTCGACATTTTTACAGTCCGCTGAATTGCTACGGTGGTTGGTCATCGGCAGTCTCGTACTCCAGCAAGCAACTTTTAATAAGCTGTTTCTTCTTATATCGTCATAACCTGTAACAATATATCAAAATTACTGTGTGTTACAAATATTAGTAAAATATATACATATATTTGTACATAGATTATAGCGTATACGTGTAAAATCTATGCTTGAGAAATTAATGAGTAATGAGTACGTATGTATACCTACATATAATTGTGATTCATTTATGTAGGTACCTGCTTATTTTTGGTCACTCGGAAGTCAACACTGTCGGACGGATGGATAGCGAAGTCTCAGTAATAGGGTTCCCGTTTTACCCTGTGGGTACGGAACCCTAAAATGTAAATACGGACGGAGAGATACAACCTACTCTCAATAGTGAGACAGCTGACGGGGAAGCTCACTGACATAACTTTTCGAGGGCCAGATTGAGGACTGAAAAAATGTAGAGATTGATAGGTACTCGAGATTTAAACAGAGACTTCAGGTCTTAAGTATGTAGGTACCTACCTAATTACGATGAGTTCTGTACCTTGGTTGGTATGTAAGTACTCACATACTATTCCCTATTCTATGACCTTGATAGTCACAATGTTGTATTAATATTATACAAACACTAATCAAACTTATATTTGTTTAGGAATTATTTATGACAAATAATGTTGGACGCTAAAGTCTAAGTATAACTCTGTGAAATTTGCGGTCTTTTTGATATATCTCATACTTTATCAACACAAATTCAATTATGGGACTTCACACGTAGGTGTCTATACTTTGACATTAGAGATTGAAATATTAACCTAATATAGGACGTGTCGTCGTAACATATTTTCATAAGTAGACCTTAATATTAAAATTTTCCTTTTTTTTTTGTAATAAAAGTACAGGTAGGTACTTAGTTTAACTTAAATTTTACTTCTAAAGTCACGTTTGTCAGAACTTATTAATTCTAAATTCGATGGTCGAAGCGATTCTGAAACTAATTGTACGTTTTTTTTGCAAAAACCTATCGGCTTTCCAGTCTATCTGTGATGAGGCTGAACTTAAATATTTTCCATCGAGCAATTGCCATCTGATCTCCATAACCCAAGGACGATGTCGAAGTTAATACCCAAATACCCGTAAAGACTCGACTGCCATAGATGTTTGCATGACGACCGGGACAAACATTTTAAACTTAATGTTTACTTTCCGAGACACGGAGAGGCTTCAAAATGTCTTAAGGAATGGTGACCCATCCTTAGACACACTCTGAAAAGTAACAACACCTTTGAAATCTTGAAATTAGGCGAAAAGGGGTTCAAACTGTGCGTTTGGGAACGCTTAGAAATAGTAAAACGTAATGTTAACACCCTACTGAATAAACAGATAGATTTCCAGGCGTCCCCCCTGCTAAAACTGTTTGCGAGCAGGCAGGCACAGTAGTGTGTAGTCGTATGATGCACATGCCACACTGTAATTGTTGGAATACGAAGTTTTTCTCATTAAAAAACCTAATTTGCACTAAACGACCCACAGTTCATCGTTCTACACCCAGTTTTAGTTTCTGTCGTGTTTGAATCTCACTAACAGTATATTCAACATAGAAGTACTTACACAAAAAGCTTCCTACATCGCGCTAGCGAGTTTTACACACTTCTATTTAGCGAAATAATTGCAATTTTTTAATTTCAACATCATTTTTCCATTGTTTTTATCATGGACTTTCGCCAGGGGACGCCTGAATCCATTCAGTATTTAACTTTGTACTTGTGGCAACCTTAGAAGCATCAATGTCTAGACGCTGTCGGCGTTTTCGTCAAGAACAAATGCGTTGGCCTACTGATTTGTTTAGGTTTTCTTTATACTGTGCTATAAGTAAGAATAGTAGATAGGTACTAAGTATAGATATATCTACTTACGTAGTGTTCTAATACTGTGTACATGAAGCGCGATTTTATGAGAACATTTTCTTATTAATAGAGTGGTATTTCATTGAGACGACCTACACGTCTACTTACAGTATTGATAATGAAGATAAAAATATAGAAAATTAGAAACTCAGCCTTTACGTTAAGAAGGATCATTAAACTGTTAACCTCTAAAGTCTATAAATTAAAATAGAGAATGAGAATATTAAATGACTGAGCTGAAAGGTTCTTTACAAGCATTTAATATTACCTATATTAAATGAGTGGTATTTCAAAGTACCTTTTTTTAAATTCCGTGAGACTGCGGCCGTTCCTATGTCCATTGCTGCGGGCGTCTCTATGGTACGCACCAGAAGGTGGTCCAGTGGCCGCCCGGCGGACTTTGGCCACCTGCGTGGATTCACAGTACCCTAGGCAAACTAATATAGGCTTAGTTTCATAAAAAATCGGGTGATAGAAACTGTTATCATAAGTAGGTACTTAAACCTATTAATGATTTTAATAGATGGTAAAGGTATGTGAAGCTTTGGTAATGATTCAGTGAAAATGTTCTCAAAAATTACAACAAAAAAAAAATATAGTAAAGAACATTGTAACAACATTGATACAGTGGATGTGTTGACAACGCAGATTGATAGATTGACGAGTTCATACATTGTTCAAAGTATCACCTAATATTGCCTCGGTGATTTACACACACACACACACACACACACACATATCACGCCTATATCCCCGAAGGGGTTGGAAGAAGTACATTACACACCCACAATTTGCCAGTATTTTTAGTCCCACGTAATAAGTGGGAAAGGCTATTGCCGTCACCGGGCACATTTATAATGTCCAAAATGGCCGAATGAATTTAATAAAAAGTAGCAGCTATATTGTAATTTTGAAAAAAAAATTAAACCCGTTGCCTTGCGATGAGATGTTGATGAAAGGCAACAAAGTCTTACGTGTCAGCCGCTATGGCACAGCCAATTATAGTCATATGTATAGGGTTGAATGTATCCTATGTGAGACTGCTCAGAGGTTCGGTGGATCTTCCACGGATCATGACAAATATTTGTACAAGCTGCAATTCGTTCAGTTCAGTAGTACCTGTATCGTACTCTACATACTCGTATTACTGGAATTTAGTGAATTACCAACTCTTTGACCAATAGAACCGAGTAAAATAGTAATATTAACAGCAATAGGGTACCTGAAATAGCTGACTGGTCACCCAGATGGGTCGTCTGCTTGTTAACTAGGTTCCTTATACCTTTACAACTCGAACACTCACATCGCCGTTATACAATACCTACACGTTGTACAATACGGAAGCAATGAATTCTAATAGACGTACTAGGTATAACTTGTTGACAATAGGAGGACATTCACGTCTATTATGTCATAAAACTCGTAATCGTATTATAGTAACATGCTATAAAGTTCGATGGACCGTCGTCGGTTGTTGATTTAGATTAGATATACTCGTAATATAGGTAAGTAATATTATTGTGTTGTACCTACTTATAAAGATTTGTAGCTCAGTTTGTACAGTCCGCATCATTTACTTCGTCACACCAGAGGTAACAGGAATCGTAGGTATACTTAGATTCGTAGGATGTCTTCGAACAAAACTTTTTCAGAAAAACCCCGGTTTACGGAACCTACATTCTTAGACACAACCTAGCCTTCATAATATCGTAACATCCATCGTGTTGAATATTTCCCACTAAACGCGAACAAAATCACTAGACGGTCGCATAATAACTTTATTAAAATTATGGATCATAGGAAAACATCAAGCGATACGACGTAATCAAGTTGTAAGGGTAGCGATCTAAAAGATTATATTACAACTTTCACGTTTGATTGAACCAATTTTATATAATTATTATATTTCACTATTAGGAGCTTATTAGGAGAGTTAATCCGAACTGGCACTTAGGCACTGGTCAATGTCAGCATTACGTAGACCAGGGTCGGGTTAATCCCTTCGTTGTGAAATATAGCAGAATACGCTTTCACGGGCGGTGTGAAGACCCATTAGAGACCCATTCATTACAAGGATTGGCTGGCGAGTACTGATGAGTAAGAAGGTTAAGCGGACAGCTCTAGTGACAAGCATCACACCCGTTAACTAAGCTACAGTAGATACACGGGAAAGGTCTGGAATCTGATATAATCTTTGGAATAACATGCTACGTTTTCAAATTACCCGCATACAGAGATCAGATAATTGTGAAAGGTTGATGTACCTACCTATTTCACGTTTACTATTGGCAATTTTAAACGAACGAGAAGTAGGTTAGGTTTTTTGACAACTACGAGGGACTTTTAATAGTCGATATCAGTGTCCTCAGCAGACATACTCGCTTGTTATACTTATCAGCGGTCACGTTAAGCGGTTGGGGCAGCGGTTGGGGTCGGCTTTCCAGTCTAACTGTGATTCAGCTTTGCAGCGTTTTTCGTGAAGCGACTGCCATCTGACGTCCACAACCCATGGGCGATATCGAAGTATTATATGAATTATACAATATACTTCTATTATATTGCATTGGGCATGAGTCATCTTCTTAGAGCATTATGGCATAACAGCATACATCACGCGAGTGCAATATATTAGCCAACTTTGAAGAACCGCAGTAAGAGTGAAATTTGTGGTAAGGTCTGGCAACCACCAGACACGAGTTTCGAGGATATTGGTTGCAACCTTCGTCAGAACTGTTAACTTGTTTCTAAAGACGTATGCTGATAGACATGCTTGTGAAGAACCTACCTCACAAGTATCGAGTTCAGTGAATTCACTTCTCCTTGACGTACGACTTGTACTAAATCATCAAATGTCTGTTTTCCCATTATTCACACGCATTATCGAGTGTCATTGTCTTATTTTCTCATAACGCTGCCAACAATGTCGTTAAATATGTATATTCGTTTATAATTGCTATATTAAAGCATTTAATTTGTTAGTATAATTACATAATGTGCTTCCCAGTAATAAAACAATAATTTAGCATAAAGATGACGGAACTTCGGATTAACATTTTAGTGAATTAATGTTCTTTCGTAGATCCTTCTTTAGAAGGATCTACGAAATGTGGCAATATTTTAATATTGCCACATTCAAAAAAAGATTAGTAAACTGATTAATACCGACTCTAATAATAATTATGCTACTAACGATTTTTATTATATAGAGTTACTTGTGTAACCGAAGAGCTTGCAGGAAGATTGTTATAAAATTAGAAGCAGCAAAATAAAATAAAAGTAAAAAAATCTTTAAAAAAAAAGCTTTTATTTAAATGCGCTAAAAATACCAAAATAAACTTTAACACTAAAACAATTACTATCAACTTAAACTTAAATTGTGTTGTAAGATTCCACCCGAACAAACGTATTACATACAAACATAAGTTAAATAAACGCTCGTAAATAAGTATGCCAGGATCGCAGCCAGTGTAATTCCATAGTCTCTGCCTACCCCAATGGGAAAGAGGCGTGTCGTATGTATGTATGTATTATTTCAGATTGATAGCAATTGCATAAATAACATGACATCTTTAAATAGTCTCCTGAACTTCTTCATACGATATTCGTTTAATATTTCAGTTCTGGCAACCACAGTTTTACGTAAACCTACTCCTGACACAAAAAGCTTTTATGATAATTAGTTCAAACCTAAGGAATTAATTACTTGATAGTTAAAATCACGGCTTAAACAATATTTTCAAAAATTCTAACGTAGGTAAGTTAATTGTTTTATATTTCATGCATCTTTGAAAATTCACCGACGCAAAAGTTTAGGATAGGTACCAAGAGAATATTAACAACATTATCTTTTTCTGAAACAAGAGTCTACAAACGCTTATCTACAAAAGAAGAGCCTTAGCTTTAGTTAATAATAATATTGTAACATTATGTATATCATAACATAGTATAAAACAAAGCCGCTTCCGTTGTATATATGCGTAGATATTTAACTACTCAACGGATTTTGATCGATGGATAGAGTAATTCTCGAGGAAGGTTTTGTGTACAATTTGTCGAGCGGGCGAAGTCACGGGCGTCCGCTAGTTTAAACTCAAAACTATTGTAATCGCAATGTATTGACCGAGCGACAGCGGACATTCGGGAGATTAGTTTGGATAAGTAGATTACTTATATTGGAATAGATAACTTCGAGTACCCTTCATATAACGGCAAAATCCCTGACCAATCTACATTATTACACAATCTCATAAAAGGTAATTTCATTTTATTCTAGCATTAGCCCGCGGTTTTGACCGCGTGCTTATTTGGAACACAAATGTAACCAGTGACCACGGTTGGTACAATTTAGCAGAAACGGCGGGGAGTAATGGTACTCTTAACTATAATATTATCACGATTAGATAAGTCCCGTTTATATATCAGTTAGAAGAGTTTATAAAAATTATAATATCTACGTACACCTCGTTTCTGACTGTTTCCACACCAAACATCATACAAATCTGTGAAACTATTTTTACATTTTCATACAAGTCAGTTGGTATTTCTTTAGATAGGTACGCGTAGTGTACCATCAATTTACTTTCTACAATTTTACAATATGTAGAGATTATTGTTGGGCAAATTACCAGTACATACCTACTTTATGTGTACAAATATTAAAAGGTTAAATCTTTTTTGGTTTCCTCGACTAAGTAGTGTATTTCGTGACTATGAATTCAAAGGAAAAATTATAGGGACACAAAAATGTATTTTGTTTACTCTGACAATTTTCTCTTGGTAGACGAGATTTATGATTGCTAAAAGAGTTTTATCGCTTTGGTTTCACTTTTAACCGAATTCTCGCCGTGTATAAGCGGTTTTGGATAAGTAATTTCTTTACATTCTCGAGACATCAAAAAAAAACATAAAAATTATTCTAAGTTGACTTAAGCAGATGTAAAGTCGGTTTGTTAAGCAAGTTTACTTTGTAAATATCTCTTTCTTTGCATTTAATTAAGTACAAGACATTTCGAGAATCTTCATATTTCATAATAATGAGGTTGACCTTCGTGTATTTGCTTTACATACCTATGTGCGTCACAGTTGGTCAATATTTGCATCAAACTTGACTTTTCAATTCTTTCATATCCTTACTAGAGTAGGTAGGTAAGTATCTGGAATCTGTATTCAGTGCGAATACATTAATGTTTTTTGATAATTAGTGATTACTTTTAACTTCTAAGGGTACCTAGATATTGTGTTTGTTTGTTTCAAAACTAACAACAATAAAATCACAGATCGCTACAAAACTTCAGGGTATTTTTATAGTTTCCATGGGAACACAATAAGATTTCCGGGATAAAAATTACAAATTATTTTCTAGATATTGTGCTATTTCAGGAAATAAGTAATCGCGTGATTGCAAAGGTACATACTAAACATCCAAACATATATGTCCAGGACATTTTCGGTGATTATTCCTCCGTGGTCAGCTCTATTTTCATGATTTCAGTGATATGCACTCCCGGATATGATGTCGACCAGCATGCCAAATTTGGTCAAAATCGGTCTAGCCGGTTTGGAGGAGTTGGCACACAACCGATTTACACTTGTCGCCTAAGATTGAGCTCCGCTCAATAAAGAAGAAAGATTTTATTAACTATTTGAATTGGATAGGCTCCGTAGCTATTGAACTGATTCTGTAAATGCTTTCATTAATTTGTAGCTACACTTTCTCCGAGTAATATAGGCAAATTTTTATTACGGTACCTACTGTGTTCCCACGGGAAGGGTACGAGTACAACTATATCACGCAGGCGGAGGCGCGTTGATCAGATATTGTGTAATAAACTAATGAGTCAATTCCATTTGTTAAGTTTTAATATACAATAATACTTTTTAACTTACATACTTAAATTGGAAGTATACATAGAACGTGATTCCTTTGTATTACTTAAGTAAATACAACTCAACGCGCGTACCTACCAGTACAGCAAGCCGTTGGGTACCCTGACTGCCCCGGCCCCGCATAGATCACCGTATAATATAGTTTCTCCTTGCCACAGTTGACTCACTATTAATATTTATTACAAATTATGGCTATTTGATTTACGAACAACTATAGCTACAGGTATTACATAACTCCTCCTCTATTCTATCTTCAGTTTACATTGTCTTAACATGATAGACTCTACGTAAATTTATGAATAAAAGACGATATTATACCTACCGAAATGTTAACTAAGCCCCTTGTAATCCTATGAGCTATTTGACTGCCTTATTTGACTTTCAAAATCCCCTTCCTATACTGTTTAGTGTGTAAATTGTAAACTAGCGACACAACACATGAATTGTTCAGTTCGTTAGTTCACTATTGAACTGAAACATTTCATGGTCAAATGGATAATTTTCATAAAATATGGTTTAGTTTTATGTTGTAAAATATTATGCTATAATTGGCAATTTTTTTTAATTTTTTTTTTGTTTACACAGACACAACAGTACAGTCAGATGAAACAAAATCATTATACTCATCTGGCATCATTCCCGGCGCAAATGTGGCCATGATGCACCTTTGCACCAGGAACGACCCGGAGCGAGTCTGGCAAAATGGAAAAGATATACCAGAGATTGTTAAAACTTATTCTGGCTTTCTGATAGGATCGGAGGTGGACACTTGAAGTCTTAAACCGAACTCGAACCAAGTATCATCATCGACTGAGTCTTCCCCAAAACTAGTTGGGGCGGCTTTCCAGTCTAACTGCGATGTGGCTGAACAATACAATATTCACGCCTATATCCCCGAGGGGTTAGACAGACAAGTTGTTTTGATCCCACGTAATTGACTGAGAGAGCGAAGCAACCGAAGTCTCCGTTTTAACTTGCAGACTGGGGAGAATTTCTTTCGTCTGTACCTCTACATCTACGGGTTCTGTCAGATCATGTTTGAAACCGTATTTATCAACCGATTTGCATGAAACTTTACACACACACACTCCTTGCTTACAATGAATAACATTTGAATGATATTTTTTTGGATTGGATGACAAATGAAAGAGTAATAAAGAAAATTGAAGAAGAAATTATCTAAACAAAGCCGCTCCCGAAGTCTACGGTTCACAGAACCACTAGTTCAATAGAATATTTAGATATTCAGGCTTACAGATATTTAGGCTTACAAAATGGTTATACTTAGGTATAACCATTTTGTAAGCCGAACATAAATTAGGACTAGGCTAGCACTGACATACCTACCTAGGTATATAACTCAAGTCAAAACTTTGTAGTCCAGGTACGGACCACGATAAAGATAGCTAGAATTTGCAGAATATTCCGAATATTCGACTTATTGATTGAGTACCTATATGTCTATAACAATGGAATAAAATACACGTCAAAAATTGGTACAACAATCGACTTCAAATTATCGAAATGGCATCAAATAAGTGTCGGAATGGGACCAAATTGAAATGGCACTTGGCTTTCAATTAAAAAAATCAATATCGGCTCACACAGTCCAAATATTATGATGTAACAAACATAAAAAAAAAATATACAGTTGAACTGAGAACCTCCTCCTTTTTTGGAAGTCGGTTGAAAAGTATTAAGTATGACCCATGAAAAAAACTTAAAGTAAATATAATAGAAGTTTAAAATTTCTAGCTGTTTCTTCGAAAGAATGAATATATTCAGAAGATTTCTCTTTGTCGTTTTGAGGCGTGTTTTTAGTGAACATTCCGGTTCAGAATTAGTCTGTTTATATTCAATTATACATATACACCGTGTCGAATTGATATGCTCATGCTGTTTTTCAATCTCAACAATGTTTGGCTCAGAGTTATGAATGTACAGGTTTTTGAATAATTTATAAGATGTTAATGATTTTATTCTTTGAGATCACAATAAATAAGCATCACAAAAAAAAATAATTTGCCAACGTACTTATTACTAGCAGATTTTTTCGGCCCCATCATCTACGTGGTGTTGTTTGGTGTTAACAACTCCTTGCCTAATTAATATCTGTCTAGAACTATAGAATCTCAAGTTAAGTCCGTACTTTTCATCAAAATGGAAACGTTTAATGTGAAATTAGCTGAATAGGTACCATGGCTCCGCCCGCGTGATATAGTATTGTCGGGTATACCGCCGTTTGCCCGAATTTTATTTGCCCTAATTTCATTTGACATAATAGTCAACAGACATAATATTATATGACATAATAATCATTTGCCCTACTCTTAGTTGCTTATTAGTCACGTGCTAGAAGCTTTGTGCTGCCGCCCTTCACGAAATTCGTCATGTAAAGAAACTCGACCTCTCTCAAATTCAGCAAACCATCGCCTCACGGTGCTCAAACAAGGTGCTTCTCTCCCAACAGCATTTTGAAGACGAGGGGCGCAGACTTGCGGAGAGGGAGAGAACTTTTAAAATCAAAAAAAAACATCGCTCTAAAATCTTTTCGACTTAATTCCATTTTCGTTGCATACGTAGAACTTTGATGTGTGATAAAAACAATTGACAAATGATTTCCCGCCAATTGTTTTATTTTATTACAAAGAAGGTTGCAACGTTTAAAAAAATATAATATTCGAAATTCAAATAGTTCCGATTAGCTAGAAGTGCAAAACTTTTAGTGTGCCCCATGTATATACAGGCTGAATTTTTCAAGTGGGCTTGGATGGCCAAATCCGGAACCATAAGGAATAGCGAAAAATGCTCAAAGGTGTCACGAGGCCGATTTTGATGAAACTTAAAACCTCATCATTAGATTTTTTAAAAACCTATTATCCTAGCTGGGAATCGAACCCATTGATTTAGAAAAAAAATCACACCCTTTATTATTACACAGGATTATTTATTATATACAGGATATATATGTATATATCTATACTTATAATAAATCGGTAGAAGTGAAAATTCTGTACATTGAAAATATCAAAAAAATAAATGGCACGGGGTGTTACTGACTGACACCGAACCGAAAAAGGTGATTAAAAAAATTTTTGTCTCTCTGTCTGTCTATTTGTTCAGGCATCACTTGGCCTTAGGGCCCTTCTAACCTATTTTACTGTTCTGTGGTATAATTATTCTTTAATATCCTAGGCACCACACTGGGTACTTTTTATCCCGGAAAAGTATATGCAATAAAAAACAAACTTAATTTTGCGGTTCGATCCCTAGACCCGATTACTGTACCAACCGCAAATAATAAGTTTGTCGTAGGCTTTTTTTTTATGTTAGGTTCGCCAAATTGACGTCGCCCACCTGGTGGTAAGTCGTGACGACGTCTAGCGATTGTGGACCACTCTCACAGCAAACAATACTATTGAGAGTATTAGAAAGTGGCCCTCAACTTGACGACCTACTGATGTGCCTCTTCACGCTCCGCTTAAAGAACCCAGGGTTATATGTGGGAGGAAACACGTGCACAGGCAGGGCGTTCCAGGCCGCTATCGTTCGGCAGAGAAACGAACGTTTACAACGCTCGGTTCTCGCGAATATGCTATCCACTGTGTGGGAGTGGCATCTCTGCCCGGCGGCACGCGTTGTTCGGGATCAGAAGGAAGAGGGTGGGATCAGATTGAAGAGCTCTCCAGAACAGGTTACGTCACCCGCAGTGGAGTTCACTAAGGGGCGCTGCACACAGCTAAGATACTATAATATTTTAACTTAAGATACAATATCGCTCGCCGTACAATTCAATGGACTATCACACACGAAGAAGATAATAAATAATCTTTCATATTTTCGTATCTTAAGATGATTTTTTATGGTATAATAGAGAATATAATAGAAGATATAATAGAAAACTGTTGTAGGGGGCTTTATGAACGCAATAAAACCCAAAACAATGGTTTTTAGAACTTTTGTCTGTTTATTAAGAAATAATTTTGTGATCTATTTATAATTATAAATAGATCACAAAAACTGATGTCATCGGCGGGACTCGAACCCACGGCCTTTCCCTAACAGGGGGCCTGCTCTGACCAACTGAGCTACGATGACCACTACCGACGACATCGAATTTTTGTTTCATATCATATTCATAATTTCTACATCGCGCTATTCATAATTTTCACATCGCGCTAGGCCGTGGGTTCGAGTCCCGCCGAGGACATCAATTTTTGTGATCTATTTATAATTTCTTTCTTAATATTTTAAGAATAGAGTTAGGGACCTCCTTGCGTGGAGAGACTGATTGCTAATAAGAAAGGTAATAGGTTGTCATTAATTGACAGACTGTCGGTCGAATATCAAATACCGTTGTTCCTGGATGTAATAATTCTTGGTGAATTATAATTTTAAAGACTATTACTTACCATCTAAATTCAGAAATGGGATAAAAAAACCTTAGATAGTGTGCTGCAATGGGGTTCTCATATCACAGCCTTGGCAGGAGGACCTAGCTCACGGTCTATGCCTATGCAGTTAGAAAGATGGAGTCACTGACTAATGAAAAAACGGCACGAGTTTATTTTAGCTACTGTCATAGCGTTATGACATATGCTACTGCTGTGGGGCTCAGCTGCCGATATTGAGACAATGTTCATGTAACGAAAACGGACTGTACGAGCAATCTATAGACTCAGATCCCATGACTCGCTGAAGAAATTGACTAAAGAAATTTGATTCAAACAGTTGCTTCTCGGTGTGTTTGCGACAACAACTTATACGTAATTACGCAGGAACATCGATCTCTTAAAAAGAAAGGAATCCGACTACTATAATTTTTAATACAAGAAAAGCCTTTAATCAATATTTATTTAAATACAACAAATTAAATGTCAATGTACATGACAAGCTTACAATTATTAATAAACATACAAAAACAAACAATTAATTAATCAGAAAAATAAAAGTCACAATTGCCCTGCTGAATGGCAATGGACAATTTTTGGACCAGGAAAGACCCAAAGCGAGTGCCACCTGACCTCTCCCTAATTCTACGTCCCAACTCCGTGACAAAGCTCTTGGCTTCGGAACCCCAACCGACAAAGGTCTCCACCACTAAAATAAAAAAAATTGTCGACCAAGGAATAAAATAAGAAATAAAAATAAACTGGCTATGACAAAAGATACTTCATAGGGTTGGTAATGCATTTGTGGATAAATGTATAAAAATATCTAATAAAATTCTTCAGGGGCGTACTTACATCACTTAACCTACTACACTTACTTGACTCGTTATAAGTTGACGAACCATTATCTGATCTGCTATTACTTGACTTAACCACTCCTTGACGTACCACGACGCCACCGGGCATGCGTGGGGGAGAAATTACTTGACTAACCACGACGCCACCAGGCATGTGTAGGGGAACCATTTGAATGAGAGACATTTGGTTCGTGGCATTTGTTGGAGAAACATTTGTCGAAAAGTCATTTGATAACGAGCCATTGGATGGCGAGCCTTTATTGGCGTGACATTGTACCATGAGTTGGTATTATTAACGAAATATGAACCTCAGGTAATGTGTAGGGCTGTTTACAATTTGGGGCCTCGTGAATATTTAAGAGACCGTTTTAGAGAAATAGATATTCTCACATTACTATCTCAATATATATGATCTTGCATGTTCGGAAAAATCTTGATAAGTTTTCTTCTTAGCGACGTTCATAGTCATAACAGCAGATACAAACACAAAATAACTGTCCCTAAACCAAGATAATATCGATAATATTCCTGACCGTTGCCTATAAATATATATAAATAATATAAGTAGGTACTATGTAAAATTACAAAAATAGTTTGACCCCGCTGGGTTATTTGCCCTTCTCGGGTGTATGGTAATTGAATGGGCGGATTTCTTAACCTTCAAAAAGTGTGTACTAACTGCTCCTATTTTAAATAAAAATATTCTGATTTGAGTTGATTTGGGTGGTAACTTGGCCAAGTATGTGCAGTTTTGTATGTGTGAGTAAGTATTTAAGGATTTGAAAGTCAGGAATGGACGAGCGAGACGTATCAAGATACCCGTGTAAGACAGTATGACCGAAATCGTGAATGGTGGGTTGGTTAACGGTATCGACATCATCCCGTAGTTAGTACATGCCGCTAGTCGAGCATTGTTACAGATTACCCCAAGCAATGAAGTTCTGTGAGCACGCGAAGCACTCGTGGTAATGTGCGATTGAGTTTCATCATCTGTTAGGTTAGATCCAGCTTGTCTAAGGCTGAAAGCCGCATAAAGTGTTAATAACTGTTAGAGTATATCCCAATAGATTTGATAATTCACAGAAGTAAGACATACTGCCTTTGTAAAGGACCTGTTATCATGTAGTACGCCTCTGCGTAACCCATCGAGAATATAAGGGAGTCGAAATGTATGTAGCCATGGACTAGGAACGTTCATTCTTTGCATTGGTCATTTCTGGACAGTAACTGTCGTGAACTTCCAGATGACGAAACTTATAACATTAAACGATGGTAGCAACCAAGCGTCTGTTGTACTGTCCAAGCTGGATCCCAATGAACTAGCTGTGGTGTACCAGGACTACCTGATGGAGACATATTCTAGAACGAGTCGAGAGCTACTTGATTTCAGAAGAGCCCGATTCTTGGGTCTAGTTGCAGGGAAGTAAACTAATATTTTTACTTTGATAATATAAGGGTTGTTTTACTTGAACTTCCAGATACTTGTTCAACTTAGGCATAGGTTCAGCTTGATATCTTTATCGCCCTTCTCATGGCTAAGCTGAAAATGGCGAATGCACGTGTTCAGTCAGTATTGAAGTGTTTTCGGGACGGGTGCGTCCACGCCTGACCTATCTTCACCTGATGCATCAAGTCGAGGGCGACTTGGCGTCAGTATGGCCGAGTTAGGGACCTCCTTGCGTGGAGAGACTGATTACTAATAAGAAAGGTAATAGGTTGTCATTAATTGACAGACTGTCGGTCGAATATCAAATACCGTTGTTCCTGGATGTAATAATTCTTGGTGAATTATAATTTTAAAGACTAGGTATTACTTACTATCTAAATATAGTTTAAGCTAACTCATTGCTTTGAAATACAAAAATATATGGTTTTGTCTGTTTGTCTGAATGTTTGAACACGCTAATCTTAGAAACTTTTCAACTCAGAAATTTTTTATTTGAATTTGCGGTTTGGTTTTCAAATGCTTCATAAATAAAAAAGTTATGTAAATCTAAAGTAACACGCAGGCAGAGCTGCGGGCAATAGCTAGTAGTATAATATAATAGAGATTTGAGGTATCAAAATCTATCAAATCATTAAAGCTGATTTCAAAAATAAACACAAGTTGCAAGTTTCGGAAAGTTGGTAGAACGTTCCTCCTGTGAAAGGAACAGTCGCTGGTTCGAGTCCAGCCCACGACTATCTGCCTATGCTATATAATAGACTATAGTAGTTTTTGCGATTCATATTGTATGTATGTTTTATTGTAATTTGTTATGAGCAATAGTACATAAAAGTATTGTTAGTATAAGTCTCAGAAAAGAAAAAGCTGAAGAATAAATAATTAAAAAAACACCCGTCTGCACTTACCAGATATTTATAACCATAAGAAGGTGGGGACCAATATCAGTTTAAACCTAGATTAAGTATTCTAATTGACTTCACAAAACGCTCAATAGTAGCTACTATTTGCTCGAAGATATGGTATAATAAAGATATGCCGACGATAATGATAATATAATCCAGTGTATGATGACTAATTTAAAATAGTTTTATGAAGTTACTAAGTACCTTTCAAATACTATTTATACTTTTTTTTTATTTACAATAAGAATTAAAATGTACAAAATATACATAATTATATACTAAAAATATTTACATTATAAAGTATCGTTTAAAAAATCCTCCGCGTCATTGCCGACTGGGAAGGTTCCCAGAATGCTGGCTGTGTTGCCACGTTGGATGGCGATACTTATTCTTTGGGCCAGAAAATAGCCAGCCTTCTGGTCCTGAGAAGCATCGATTAGGCGTTTAGCAATGTCTCTATAAAGGCGGCGAGCACTCGGACCCCATGACCCCAGTGTCTCAACCCCAAACGGCTCAAATAGGTAATCACCTGCTAGGTTAGCATATTTACGCCGTTTGATGTCTTCAGCTGATGTAGCAGCAGCGCCGGCACATCCGGATGTGTTTGGAAGGTGTGAAGGTGCTGAGGTGTCAACACATGTAGCGTCCCACACCAAAGGCCTTCCAATCTTCCACGGTAGCAACGACATACCGTCCGGTCTCTTTCCATCGTTTCGTGCTAAACCATTTGGTTCACGTTTGGCTGGAAGACCTGCGGTGGAAAGAGCACTACGAATTATGTCGTTTAGAATAGCGTGCCGAGGTATACGACCTGCGCTTCTGCTACAAGAAAGACCATACCAGAGGCTACTCCACAGGTGCAATGATGCGGGGATACACAAGGTGTACCCAGCCGAAGGCAAGTGGCAATGCGGAAGGTTGTGTCGTCCAACATTGTACCGATGTTTGGCGATGGGAGCGCCTGCATACATAACCCTGACTCCCATTCTCCAACAGCTAGTAGGCGTGCACGTTCTGAAATATTGACAGAAGTGTCAATTAGTGTATTAATTCTCAATTTACAGAGCGGCAAATCCCACAGTCGCTGTGAGCCTAGGCGGGAGGTCAGGTCAGTGTCGGGGCAAGACATCCTCCAAGCATTTATGACATCGGTCTTACATCAAACCTCGGAATCAATCAGTGTATTTGACAAAATTTTCCTGAGTAATTCTTCGGTGCTATGGACCGACGACAGAAATGCTGGCAGCCTGACATCTGTGACTTTACGAATACCTAGCCCGCCCAAGCGAACTGGAAGAGACGCTTGGACCCAGGCTCGGTCATTAATATTTACATTTAAAATTTTGCACAAAGAATTTTGTATTAAGTTGTCTAGTCTGCCCAAAATTTCTACAATCCTTTCAAATTGATTGTTGTCATGTGTGATCTTTGCTGAAGATTCACAATACTGACAAAGTAATCCATTCCAGAGTAAGTACCTAGTAGAGTTCGATTTTTGCTGAGCGCGTGGCTGGGTATGGTCACCTCTGGCACTCCGCAAAAATCGCCTTCCCAGACACTCAGATACCGAACGTTTCTTGTCCTGTATCTGGAGTTAGTTAGTAATAACTAGTTCTTCTGTCCGGGACTATCAACTAATCAAGCATTACCTTGACACTGGCGAAAACATCGATGCACATCGATGGAGCCACGTTTTTTAAAAAAAGAAGAGAAGTAAGTACCTAGTATTTTGAATTGTTTTACATACCTATTACTAGCGGACAAAGGCAGCTTTTATAAATAGCTTATGTCATATAAGTTGCTCCTTATAAGTCATCAGCTATCTCCCAGTGAAAGCGTCAGTAAAATCCATCCAGCCGTTTCGGAGATTAGCCGGATTAAGAGACATTGTTTTTGTAAGTATCGTACCGTATAGACTTTCATATGCATTAAGTGTTAAGCTGTTTCGGAATTATAAACGGACACTTCGGTTTTATTTATTTGTTTAGATTATGTATCATCATGCTGGCATTGTACTGAATCCTGAAACCTGTCTTTGGTTCTTAGTTCTAAAGCCTATCAACAAAATACACCGCCCAAGTGGCTGAAGCACTCAAATTACGTAAAAATTACAATAACATAAAAATTAACTTCCATTTCAGATTCATTAAGAATAGAATATCAATTCCATGTATCCATGTAAACGTGGGTTTAAAAGACTTGGCTTCAAGTTAAACTAATTCCCGTAAAAAGACAAACGTGTAGTGTCCGCCTTTGTTTATTGATTTCTCCATAACACTTAAACCACTGCATGGTGATAGCAGGCCTATGTCACTTGCCTGACAATCGCAAAAAATACGTGACGTCAGCGACAACTTGAAGTTGTAAGTCAGTAAGGGTTGTCTTTTGTTTGTGATACGGCATTGACCATAGAGTTGATATTGAGGCATTAATGTCATAATTATTGGTCAAATTATGCTGGCACTTTCCTGACAACCCTAACGTTCGAATTATGTTCTCTATAAACAAAAGAATGTGCTTTAATTAACGTTGGAGTGCAAGTTCTGTATGTAAGTACTATTCCCTATTCTGTGGTGATAGCTAAAATTTTGTACACAGAAAAATGGGTGATACCGGTGACCGGTGATACCTACTTCTTAGACAATTATTATTTTAGTAGAATGAAAAGACGAACCATAACTTTTTGCGAGTAAGTATAAGTATGAGAAGTCACGCCTCAAGGCAACAAAAGTGTTCTTTCATGTTACAGTCAAGTTTTGACAGCTTAATTGCTATTACAAGTATACCTGTGAAATTATGAAAAATATTCACGGCAAGTTTAGAAAAGAAAACCAAAGACCTGATAAACATCCCTAAAATACAAAAAACTAAGTATACCTAATTAGGCGTTAAAGCAATAAATAGGTAAGTACAGGGTGTTGTATATAACAGATCCTCACGAGATAGAAACTTTACATAAAGTACATAAAATCAATAAAAAATTATTAATATTTAAAACCAGAATTAAGACTTTAATACGAGCTGTACTTCCTAGAAAAATTTGTATTATTTTCAATCATTCATGATACCTCTACATTTACGAGTATATTAGAAAAGTGACAAAAGTATTGTTAAACTTACAGTTTATTTTGATTAATGGTGTAATTAGATGTCATGGTTGAAAGTTCATACACAAAACAGAAACAACACGACGTGTTCGCGTCGAAAAATGTGCGTTGTCGGCGAGTGTAACGCGAAACGTGTAGCAACACTGGTTACTAGAGTTACACTGCTGTATAAATGAATGAATGGTGGGCGGCTACCGGCAGCTTGCCGTCGCGTCCCTCACTATCAGAACAATTTTTTTGTTGCTCTAACAGAAAGGCATAGTAATTTCAGAACGTTCATTGAAAATTCTGGTATTCGTATCGTTATTATTTCCAAGGAGGACGCCCGGCAGCCGGACGGACGACCCACCCGCGACGTTTGCCGGCCACTTCGTCTATTTCCCCAGCTCGTAGTCGTAAGCCCGGTACTCGTAAGTCTATTGCCTTTTTTGGGCACTGGATATATTTGGTTGAGCCTCGTCTGTGTATCAGCGGGTGCATCACGTGCTAGTAAGGATGATTTGGGTCCCTGAGATGTTAATGAGTCCCTTTAACACTTTAAGTACTCACTCTCATCATAATTTATCTGCATTATAATGTTTCTATAGCCTTTTTTTTAATTTACAAAAGTGTGTTGAGGCCACACTCTGGTTTGAAAATTTATTCACTTGAGTTTTTTAACTACTTAATTTATTTTGTGTTATAGCGGACTTTGTCCTTGCTATTTTTTTTGTGTAAGAACAAAGTTAGTTACTTCTAAGAGTAGGTGACTAAAAATTAATTAATATGTGGAAGCTATTAAAATTGTAATATTATTGTATTAGCATGTACATAGGTACCTCAGTTTTTGAGTAGTTTAATTTTATTTAGGTAATTGATTGCGTTTTGAGATTTGTATTTCAAATATGTTGTTAATTAGTTGCGATGATTACCAATGATTGTTGTTGTAGTTTCAGCACTGTAGACAAGTGTTTTGTTATACAATCCGACTTATGTGTTTAGTACACATAAGAGTTTAAACACAATATTAATTTTGTTCGTTTTCCGATATCACTTTGTTTTAAGGGTTCCGTAGTAAAAGTCTCGGAACCCTTATAGTTTCGTTATGTCCGTCTATTAAGTATACATAACGTTAATTAAATAAGTAAGTAACACTTTGCCCACGGTACCTACTTCTCAGAATTAATATTCAGGCATGCATTCTTATTATACCCTTAAAAAATATATTCCTTGTTATTTTCTTGTTTCGGGTTCCGTACAAACTGCTGTGTCAACCTTCGTTTATCTAAAAACAACGGAATGAAAAGGAAGTAGGTAGATAAGTAATTACCTAGTTACGAAAATAACAATCCAATGAGAGTGAGATGTGACAGTGTAAATTTGGGTATATATATATAAAAATACAACAAGGGTTCCGTACAATGCTACGGAAAGTTGTAAAAAAACCACTACCCTTCAACAGGTCTGCGTTGTTAGGTACAACAACGCAGACTTAATTAGAATATCATATATATAATCTGACTAACTTTCAGATTGCCTCAAGGACCTTCTGTGATATGTTCACTAGATCTTCTCCATGTACCTACTTACTCCGTGTGATTAAATTCTAATAAGCAATTCTTTTTTTTTGTATTGTACTTCTCAATTAAATGTCAGTATCCCAATCATCTCACTCGAAGTAACATAACGAGCTCGACTTCCAACAACCTTTATTACAGACGTACCTTAATAGTACCTACCGTTGTTTTACGACATAATACTTTTAATGATGAACTTTTGTAATCTTATTCTCCCTCCTCGTTCTTGCCCCTGTAATTCAATCTCTCATCGTAAGATAACACAACATCTTTGTAGGATCTTCCAAATTGTAACATAACTAAGTTAATGTGACGTCTCAATGTTGATTCTACGCTTTTATCTACACAGAACCTGAACAACGTTTTGGTTTGTGGGACTAAAGACAAATCTATGATTAGATAGATAGATAGATAGAAAACTCTTTATTGTACACCAAAATTACAAAAATAAGAATAAATAATAGATCCCAGAAATTGTTATGTACAATGGGCGGCCTTATCGCATACAGCGATCTCTTCCAGGCAACCTTTGGATGGACTGAAATCATGTTCACTTGTGGGTGATGGTGTAATACAGCAGTTAAAATAGGTTCATAACAAAAACAAAATATTTATACATAATACAGTAAACAAAATAAACTTATGGAACTAAAGATGACTTTGTTTTTGGTAACTATTAAGTTACCAAAAACGATAAAGGAATAAACATTTTTAATTACAATAAAACAACACCTAAAGTTCTGGGTGCTTCTAGAGAATATCTAAGTATTTACCTTTCAGTCTGACAACTGAACAATAACACTAATTCATAACATTTACCTAATAAACCGACATTTACAAGTTGGCACTTGTAAATGTCAGTCCAGCAGTCATCATAATATTAATATGACTGTTGGACTAGAACCAAAGAATATATAATAGTACAAGTATACATAATGACTTATGGCCATTCTAATTCCCTTTTAGATAACAGTTAATCATCCACCGAACCTTTTCCCGATGCGGCTGGTGTCGGCTTTCCAGTCTAACTGCGATGCGACTGCCATCTGACCTCCACAACCCATGGGCGAAATCGAAGTTCTGTAGTTAAACCGGTCGGATTTTTGATTTAGGGCTCCAACTACCCCTAACGACTGCCATAAATGTTTGCATTACAAATGCGGGACCGACGCGGCGACGGCTTAACGTGCTCTCCGAGACATGGAGGGATCTCATTGTCTTAAGAAATGGTCACCCACCCTCAGAGCGGCCTGACTCCATGTTGCTTAACCTTTAACGCAAACGCTTAACGCAAAGTGATAATATTGTCAGTTACCATCAGTAAATATGGCTGAAAATAGTGATTAAAAATACACCTAAAGATCATGCGTTGCTAAATTCACTAATCGATTAGTAACCGCCTCCATAAAAATACCATTTAGGTAGGTAAGTACCGACATTATACAGTAAACATGATAGGGATATTTTATTTATTGAATGATGAATGGTTTAGATTAATGAAGATTGATTAGAAGAACAATTATTTGTACGAAATGGTACTTGGCATTTTAGGCTGAAATTTAATTGTGTCGTAAGTAGGTGCAGTAGGTACACAGTAGGTGAGTAGTTCATCAACTCTTCTTCTCATAGATAATAGGCTAATGTTATTAACAAAGCACGTTTTCGAACGAGCGATATTTATATAACTACGTATCATCATAATACCTATGTTTAATAAACAAGTAGATGGACTTGGTACTTCAAATTTAGGATTCCCGTCATGACACAAAGCGGGATTGTATAGGCCCTAACAAAAGTTTTTCATCTCACGACCCTACGTGATCGTCTCTATAAATCAGGGGTTCCCAAACTTATTTCGTCTATTGCCCACTTTGATAATAAATAATTTTTTAGCGCCCCCATTTTTTTACCTACTTAAAAACCACTTTAACTTCAAATGAAGAGTGCGCCCTGGTAAGCGCTATCGTCCAAGCGACACCGACAACTTTTATTAATCTTGGTGAACACAAGACATTTTTGAAAAAAATTTCTTTAAGAAGAAGTAACCGAACTTTGGATTATTGTCTAAAGACAGTGACAATACTTCAAAGTTTTTCTGGGTTTTACCGCCCCCCTTTAGGCCTGCAGCGCCCACAAGGGAGCGTTATCGCCCACGGTGGGAAACGCTGCTATAAATCATTGCATGTTCTTTTCACAAGGTTCCATGTTGGTGTCACTTCTACGTCGTCCACTCTTTTTTTTTTAATTCCGCGAGACCGCGGCCTCTCCCATGTCCATTGCTGCGGGCGTCTCTGGTGACACTAGAAGGTATTTCCAGTGGCGCTCGGCGGACTTTGGCCACCTGGGTGGCCTCTTCAGGGGTTTGGTCGGAATGAAAATCCCGCGTCGTTGGGGTTGGGTTTTATCCCGCGTCGGTGAGTGAATCTGGTTGCGTGCTGTGGGGCAAAGGCCCCGCAGCACGCAACCCTTCTAGCCTGCGTCTGTAAGGACGGCGGGTAACTATCCGGCCGTCCTCGGGCCCCGATCATGGAGGTCGATGGTCCTGGGCGTAGATGAGTCTGCGGCGCCCTGGCCGCTGACTGCGGAACTCAGCGGGGAGGGTACGCTCCCTCTCCCTATCGGCCCCCTCCTTCGCGAGCATGACTTGCTCACAGAAGGACATGGCCGCGTTCCACCTACTCGCGCTGGAGACCATGGTTTCCAGCGAGAGGATATCCACGCCCAGACCCACTACGATGTCCCGGCGCTTACTCTCCCACGCTGGGCACTCCACCAATGTGTAGAGTGCGGAATCGTCGTCGGAAACCTCCCAGTGTTGACACCGGAGTGTGACCTCACGATGGTTGCGAGACAGATAGCTACCGAAGCATCCATGCCCGGTAACGATCTGCGTCGCACGATACGTGAGGTCACCATGCCGCCTCTGCAGCCACTCGTCCATGATCGGTCTCACCGCCGAGATGACGGTGGTTCCCCACTTTGTTAGCTCAAGTCTCACCCTCCAAGTCTCCATGAGATCCTGGCAGAGTTGGGACCGCTGGTCCTCGATTTCTCGAGTACGTCGTCCACCTTGTAAGAACTTTTCTTCGCTTACTGATTTGGTATCTACGTACTTTTAATTTTTATATCTAACAAATAATATTTAATTCTTCATTGATTTAGAAATACCCATCTATACCGGGTGTTACATAAGGGTTATTACAACCTGAATACACCCCCATCAGCTGTTCATCCAGAACACATTTGGTTCAGTAAAAAAAGTTCATAAAAAAAATAATATTTTTACCGAATAAAATACTCTTGTTTGATCAACACTAGCTAAAATCAGCTGATACGGTCATCGACATCAAGTCTGTAGGTTGTACAAATAATGTGGGCCGGTAAAAAACCTCTCTCTCTCCTGGTGGTACCATTTTGTCTCTGTTTCGCATCACAGGATGCTGGGAATGAATTATTACGTCAGGTCATAGGTCAGTTCAGTTGCATTCAGTACTTTGTGCAGTGCAGTAGGTAAATAGTTGTTTAGTGTGTTAATTTGTAAGTTGTGTCAAGTTGTGTGTGATAGTGACTGTGTTGTGTAGTAATGGCTCTGAGTAACGGAGGGTATTACGAGATGATGCTTTGTGTAGAAGCATGAGAAGGCAATTTGAGCGCTGCCTGGGAGTTGTACCGTGAGCGTTTCATAGTCGGAGTACGGACGAGGATCTGGGAACATTACTATGTGTTGGTCAAAATTTTATTTACATAAACAAAAATAATCCTTTAATAACGCCGACAAAGGACGCCCACATCGCCACGACGCCCGCGCCGCCGCCAAGGGCAATGTAAAGGCTCTCAATTGTCTAGTAGTAGATAGGTACGTCAAGCACTAATTTTGGGACACGTTTGTTTTGATTTGAAATAACGCATATTTAACTTTTTAAGATTTTTGATGAACTTTTTTTTTCTTGTTTGGCGGTCGCCACATATCGAAATGCGTTCTGGACGACAAGCTGATGGGGGTGTTTTCAGGTTGATATAACCCTTATGTAACACCCTGTATAAAACGTTTAATCAACTTTATATAGATGGTTATCCAACGACAACAAAGCCAAAAACAAAGAAAGTTTGATACAAGTAGTAGGTGCCTTATCAATTGTTACAAAGGTAACAGTTAAAGCGAAAGTGTTCCTTTGTTTTCAGAGCGAAGCATTGTGATTCCAGAGTAAAGATACGAGAGCAATCTTGAGCGCAACAATGTAATTAAAGCATGTCACTCAGGTTTCAAATCATCTACAGATGTTGTTGTAGGTATTGTTTATGACGTAGGTACATTAGTTTCTGAACGATTCTTTTAAACGGGAATTAATAAACTATTTATTTTGAAAGTGAAATGAGTTGAAAGCAGATATCAGCGAAGAATTTTTTCAACTTGTGGTTAGGTATAGTCATGGACCTTTATAATATGTCTATGGGTATAGTATACTTGTAATAAATATTTCAAATCTGGACTTTACACAAGTAACATACTTTGCTCGAAGCTACATAATGACACAA
Source organism: Nudaria mundana (assembly GCA_963556515.1). Taxonomy (NCBI): domain Eukaryota; kingdom Metazoa; phylum Arthropoda; class Insecta; order Lepidoptera; family Erebidae; genus Nudaria; species Nudaria mundana. Next base: position 10,551,358 of record OY748292.1, read on the forward strand.
ACTAATAAAGCTTATATTTTGCGGGATTAATCTGTAAAACACACCAACACGGTCCCTTGACGCTAAGGCAAAGGTAACAGGTAAAAATATAAACCTTATTCATTTAGATAAGTACTCGTACAATAATTTTGTATCAAAACAACTAATACTCGAAAAAATACCAGTGGCGTCCGGCGGATTATATTAGGTTGCATCCAATGTTAACTCTAAACCGATAAGAAGATTTTGATCTTAAATAATTATTACCTATTAGCTGTCCCGGCAAACTTCGTACCGCCCCAAATTAACCTTTTAAACGTTCCCTGAGTTGGTACGAATATATTAAGACAAAAATTAGCCAAATCAGTCCAGCCATTTCAGAATTTTAATGAGACAAACGAACGGCGATTCATTTTTATTTATATAGATACATTCTACACCACCCAGACCCAGACAGAGTGCAGAACACTTCACCTTTCACTTTTCTGTACTTATAAACTTTAGAAATAACCATGATTTACAAAATCCAAATAATTATAGTGAATAAATCCGTGATGTACAACCAATCATTGAACGTACAACTCGATACTGAAATTGCAGTAATTAGAACAGAATCTGAGTAACCCACCGTCTTAAATTAAGGTGGAACGGTTCCAAAATAGATTTTTTTATTTATAACCTAAAATAGGTAAAGAGGGTGTTTTTTTTTATCTCTAAGACATATTGGTGTTAGTTCTAAGTTATTAAGAGATTGAGTACGTAATATCATTAAGATTTATGACGCAGATTCTGTGAGTTCGTTTTTTTTTAAAGTTTAACCTTCATTTTAAACCATAAAAACTAATAAAAAGTAAATTGTGCCATAAAGCTTATTATAGTATTAATGATTTCTTAGATGACAAGGCGGCCTGGTTGTAACAACGTAACGAATTGCTCCTTTCTAAATAACTCTGTATTAGATTTAAGATGAAATATTTTGAAAAAAGCCGAGCTGAGTTTCTTGAGGGCTCTTCTCAGTCTCGTTGCATTTTGGAACCCTCGGTAGAGTCACACCAACTTCTGACGAATCTAAATAATTTTCTGAAAATTTCAAAGATAATAAACGTTATTTTATTTTATTTTATTTTATTTTAAACTTAAATGGTGCTTTCATACTCGTACCTACTTAGGTATATCTTACTGTAATCGCTATTTTAATGTCTTCGTAGTCGGTGACTCTCCTAAAGGGAACTAGCGCTTCTTCATATCCAGTCAAATGGTTTTCGATTAAACTACGAGTTTTTAAGTATTTACATGATTAAGAATATGAATAAACATTATGTAAACAATTTACAATTAAAATATTTAATAATTATTTATTTAGAAGTCCGAGACGCCGAGGACTTTAATTGGCTGTGCCACAGCAGCGGTTGGCACGTAAGATTTTGTTGCCTTTCATCAACATTTCATCGCAAAGCAACGGGTTTAATTTTTTTTTCAAAATTACAATATAGCTGCTACTTTTTAGGAAATTCATTCGGCCATTTTGGACATAGCCCATTATAAATGTGCCCGGTGATGGCAATATGCTTGCCCCCTATTACTTGTAACTAAAAATACTGGCAAATTGTGGGTGTGTAATGCACCTCTGCCTACCCCTTCGGGGATATAGGCGTAATATGTGTGTGTGTGTGTACACTGTTGAAAATTTTTACATAATTCTTGGGCAACTTTCTTTGCATAACCTTTCTGTATTTTACATAACTATTACATAAATGTACATGACTATTACATAAATTTACATGACTATTACATAAATTTTATGTAAAACTTCATGAAAATTGGCGATTTTAAGGAAAAAATGTAAAATTCACGAAAATTACGTAAAATTTCATATTTTTCCGTAAGCTTCCCAGATTTTAAGGGGATCTTACAGGTTTATGTAATTTTTTTTGCATGTAAAATTACAGAATTTTTAACAGTGTATATTTTATAGAAAATTAGTCAACCAGTCAATATCTTGATAAAATATTCAATCAGACTCTGTCGTTCTGAGACCAGTTGAATATTAAGTGTATTCTTGTTGAATTTCACGAAGCTTTTGTGTAGCTTTTACTCGGTACATTACACGCCATTCAAGTTGCCCTATTCAATAATAATTAACAATTCTCCATCTAGATTTCAATTTGCTCTATTAAACGTTCAAGTGTTCAGATATTATGATTTAATAGCAAAAATTAAAGGAAACTTACAAACCGTCAATCAGTCAAAATTTTTTATGGATTTGCTCATCTCTTGACCGTCTATTTAGTCACATATGTCATGATTAACATCAATGTTTCTTCTGAATTGTAAAAAATGTCAAGAATTTGTAAAGTACAAAGTAAAGCAGTTTAAGGGTTCCGTAGTTAATTCTCTTATAGTTTCGTCATGTCCGTCCGTCCGTCCTAAGGTAGATAAACCTAAGGTCCTAAGGTAAGGTAAACTGGTAGTAATCTCTAGAAGGAGGTCTATATAGACGCTAATAATAATATATTGTTCTAGCTCTGCACATGATTGTTCAATATTTCGCTCACTTGTGAGTGCTATATTGAACTATCATGTGCAGAGCTGTTTGAGTCCATTATGGAAGAAGCCTTAAAAAAGGTATGTAAATGTAAGAAGACTTTAGTTGTATGTGGCGATTTAATATTAATATTTTTTTATATTTTAATATTAATATTTTTTATATATGAGATTTTATTGAATTATTATTTTTACTAACTTAATTATTATTTTCATTACGTTTATGTTGTTATTCAATCGTTATTTTGGATTAAGAAGTATTGTTTTGCTGGAGTAATATTGGGTTAATTCAGATTATTGTTCCAAATGATTGTTTGTGGTACTTGCCTGTGTGATATTTTGAAATGTGTCTAGTAATATTGCTGCACTGTCGCATTGAATTTTTTCTGTAATGACTGTTGCATGTAAGAAAATAAATAAATAAATAAATATTTTAGAAAACTCTCAGAACGCGCTAAGGTTCCTTTTTAAATCTTTTAATTTACAAAATATTTTTTGTGAACCAACTCGCACCACAGCCACATGAGCTACCTGCTTGGATAATATTTTTTTCTAACAGCGATGTAGATGAGAAATCCATAATACATTTTATAAATTCAGATCATGCTGGTCAGTTAGCTAGAATTAAGTACCAACATGTTCCATTATCAAAAAATATTGTATGTAGACCAATCACAACATCATCATCATTCACCGAGCCTTTTCCCAACTCAGTTGGGGTCGGATTTCCAGTCTAACTGCGATTCGGCTGAACTTCGATATTTTCCGTGAAGCGAATGCCATCTGACCTTCACAACCCATGGGCGATATCGAAGTTCTGTAGTTAGACCGGTCGGATTTTTGATTTAGGGCTCCAACTACCCCTAATGACTGCCATAGATGTTAATATGACAACCGGGACCGGCGGCTTAACGTGCTCTCCGACCAATCACAACATATAGATTAGAAAAATTTAAAGAAAACATTAAGAATAAAGTACCTCTTTTGGAGTTGAATAATGAATAAAACCCAAGTGATCATTACAGAGATTTGTTCGGAGTAATCAAATACGAATGTAATAACATTTTCACTAAAAAAACAATAAATGTAAATCAATTCAAAATTAAATTTAGTGATTGGGCTACGCCTGGAATCTATAAAAGTAGAAGGAAATTATATGAATTATACGAGACAAAGGCATCTACTAATGAGCCACAAGTAATTGAACAGATTAAAAAGTACTCCAAACTATTCAAAAAAGTAAGTTCAATAGCTAAATCTAATTATATACGGGCTAAAATAGAAAAATCTGATAATAAAACGAAGGCAATATGGAATGTTATTAACAAAGAAACTTGTAAAGCAAAGTCACGTGATCGATCCTTCGAGTTAAAAATAGGTGATAAACACATTAAAACTGATTCTGCAGTGGCCAATGCATTTGAATCTTTTTTCACAAATGTTCCAATCACCACTACAAATAAGTTAAATTCGTCAAAAAACGTAGCCGTAAATCTAGTGTTGATAAATATAGAGTTAACTTTGATTTTCAGTATATTGACTCTGTCACTATACTTAAAACTTTTAAACAACTAAATATAAAAAATGCATTTTGGGCATTTGGGGCATTTCAACCAATATAATAAAATCAATAGTACCCGCTATAGCGCCTCACATTCATATTCAATAAATGTATGGATTAAAATCAGTTTCCCAATCTTATGAAATATAGTAAAATCATTCCTTTATTTAAACCAGGAGACAAAAGTGATCCTTCAAATTTTTGACCTATTTCCATACTCCAACCCTCAGTAAAATATTTGAAAAAATAATATTTAATCAATTGCTTTTACATTTTACAGACAATAAGTTACTTCATAACAAACAGTTTGGTTTCACTAAAGGCAGGAACACAACGGATGCAGGAGTTGCACTTGTGAAACATATAAGCAACAAGCTTGGGAGGAAAAGCAGGATGCCATTGATATATTTTGTGATCTATCAAAAGCTTTTGATTGTGTTGATCATGAGACTTTGTTATTGAAATTAGGTTATTATGGTGTTTCGAACAGCTCACTTGGCTTGGCTTACTTGAGTCTTACCTCACTGGTAGAGTAAAAAAAGTAAACATTAATGGCACCGACTCTTCTGGCGCCTCATTAGTTATGGGAGTATCCCAGGCCTCGATATTAGGACCCCTTTTATTCTTAATATACGTAAACGGTCTTCCTTACTTCACTAAAAATCTTTGTGAAATAGTATTATTTGTTGATTAATTGCATTAATTTTTAAAAGTGATAGATAAAAAGTAGTACTTGACGATGTAAATAATACCCTTTCGGAAATATTGCATTGGTTCACAAGAAACAACTTGCTGCTCAATGCGAAGAAAACAAAATGTGTAAAATTTACTATGCCCAATGTTGGTATACAGCTTTTCTTGGGATAACTACAGTAGTAAACTACAATGGGGTTCTCATATCACAGCCTTGGCAGGAAGACTTAGCTCAGCTGCTTTTGCGGTTAAAAAGATAAGGTCAATGACAAACCAAAAAACGGCACGATTATTTTATTTTAGCTACTTTCATAGCGTTATGTCATATGGTCTACTGCTGTGGGGCTCAACTGCCGATATTGAGACAATATTAATATTACAGGAACGAGCTATAATACGAGCAATCTATAGACTCACACCCCGTGACTCGCTGAAAGAACTACATATTTAAAGAAATTAATATTTTAACAGTTTTGACAACATCTTATATGTACGGAAGAACCTAGATCTCTTCAAAAAAAAATCAGATAACCATAATTTTAATACAAGAAATAAAAATAAACTGGCAATGACAAAAATTAGACTTCATAAATTGGTCATTCATTTGTAGGCAAATGTATAAAAATATTTTAATAAAATTCCTCAGGATTTGGTTGACATGCCTCTTAATAAGTTTAAAATAGTAGTTAAAAAAATGTTTGATGACGAAAGGCTACTATAATGTAGACGAATATCATAATGATAAAAATGCGTGGTCACCCTAATCTTCTGTTGTTGGCCACTCGTATAATACAATATAAATTTGTAAAATTTTGACGTTCATATAGAAAGAAAGAAAGAAAAGACGTTTATTTCACAAACGCAGAGGCGACGTAAACAAGATTCACATTACAACAAGGTAAAATAAAAAACATGTATAAGAAGGTCGTCGATGCATGCTAGTGCACGCCGCATCACATAGTATTGTATTCTCTTTGGCCGCATCTGCGTGGAAATTGGTCTCCTCTCAACATATGCTGACGTGGGCGGTGCCACATTGACCAGCACTGATTTTCAGAGGAGGCTAGTGTGTACACTGAAAATGGCGTGCCCATCCCATCATAACTCGCAAGTGAAACAAATAACAGATAATGAAATGTGGATATTATAAATCAATAAACACATAAATAAACATAGCATACACTCAAACCAAACAGAAAAAAAAAACTTTTTGTAACTATAAAAACAAATAAACAAAATAAGCAAAAAAAGCAATACATGGAAACAAGACAGCGCAATTCAGAACGCATCGCACCGCATCACTACAGGCAAACTGACACAGACAGCCGACAGCAGCCGTCACCCGTCAGACGACTGACACGTCATAGACACGCGGCCCGGCAATCCGCCGACTGCCTTACATACGTTTTCCTAAATTAATTTAAATTAAATCTTCCCCTATATATCTATATTTATATTTACAATTTATTTGAAGAGCTCTATGATGAGAAAAAAAATTATGTAGCCACAAAGCTGGAAGATACGTAAAATCAAAGGATGAAGTAAGTAGGAAACTTAAGTGTTTGAATGTTTCGAGTTGAAAATTAAAAATTAAAAAGTGTAGCTTCCAGCTGTTCCACCAAGTACATTCTCTTCACCATCGATTTAAAACTTCTTTGGCTTTTCAGGCTACGTATTGGAGGTGAAAGAATATTCCAGCAATGCGTGGCGGCATGCCTGAAACAACCTCGGAAAGCGGCAGACCTATACTTGAGGAGTGTTAGTGGGGGCACAGCCGACCTTCTGCTGTATCTTAACTTCTCATGCCTCCAACCCAGCTTACGATAAAGGTATTCTGGCTTTTGAGTATTAATGACGCCGAATAACAGACTGCTCAGATGCAGTTTCCTTCTCGCAGCCATCTTTAGCATCTTTAGGTCATTAATAAATGGTGTGACATGACCTCGCCTAGGGACATCAGCACAAAATTGCACACATGCATTCTGTAATCGCTGTATGAGATTTACTGTCCTTTTCAGAAGACATGGGCCATACACAGTGTCACAGTAATTAAATTATGATAATATCAGACTATCTACCAAAAGCTTCCGCAATGTGACACTCAAGAACTGTCTGATATTGTAGAGCACTTTCAGTCTGTAGAAACAATTGCTAACAATTTTGTTTATGTGGATCTCGAAATGAAGTTCAGTCAGAGTCCATTGTTAGACCCAGATTAGTGGCTGACTCCACCCTATCAATTCTAGCACTGTCAAGCACTATTACCGGATCCCATGATAGTAGATGTAGAGTAGAGGCAACTTGGTGCTTTGAACCCAACACCATGAACTTGGATTTAGATTGGTTTAAAACCAAGGAGTTCTTCTCTGACCACCTAGCAACTCTTTCCAGTTCTTCATTAAGAAGCTGAACAGCAGGTAAGGTATCCGCGGGTTGAAAAGACTTATGAATCTGGAGGTCATCGGCATACATATGGTACCTGCAGCTCTTGAAAGTGTTCTGGATGTCAGCACTATACAGTATGTATAACAGCGGTCCCAGTATAGACCCCTGAGGAACTCCTCTTGACACCAAACGAGGACCAGAGCATAGTTTGGATCCATCTTCCCTACCGATCTCCACATACCTACTGGGTCCTATTTTTGAGATAACCATCGAACCACCGCACCGCCTCAGTTGAAAACCCGTAGAACGTCAATTTTGAAAGAAGCAGTGTGGCGTCGATAGCATCAAAAGCACGGGAGTAATCAAGGAGCACCAGAATGGAGGCCTCCCCCACGTCCCTCGCCTCAAGGATATTACCTATGACATCTGCAAGAGCCGTTGCAGTGCCACGCCCCTTTCGGAAGCCAGACTGCAACTCAGGGAGCAGCCCATTGGACTCCAAGTATTCCATCACTTGTATATACACCACCCGCTCCAGCACCTTAGAGAGACAGGGGAGTATCGATATTGGTCTTAGCTCTTTGTATGTTTGTGGGTTGGTAGTTTTTGGAATAGGTCTAATAATAGCACACTTCCACAATTCGGGGAACTTACAAGTCACTATAGATGTATTGATGATATCAGTCCGAGTCTGCAGAGCAGAAGGTAGGGTCATCAATATCATCTCATGACTAATACCATCCACCCCCTGAGCATTAGTGCTAATATTCCTGATGATCCTAAGCACCACATCACTGCCAACAGGGATTATATGAAAGTGTGACGAGGTTGCCCTATGGTGTTCGAAGTATGTTAGCTGGGATATGGTGGGTCGCGAAATACCCGGTATATTTAGGAATGCCAGGTTAATGGCATCGGGGTCATGAAAGTGAACCGGCAGGTGTGGGTCCCCATGAGTAGGAAATATGTCGGACTTAAGATTGCGCCACAAACACGTAGGGTCACTGATTTTGTTATTAATTTTGTTTTGGAAATAAGCAGACTTTTCACTCCTTATATATGTGCTCTTTATGTGCCTAAACTGAATAAACGAAATTGATTCTTTGATTCTTTAATTCTAAGCGTTCCGCTTAAATGGTTTGTGCTAGAAACATGAAACTTTGTATGGATATGCATATTTACTACTCCGACAAAGTGCTAATATAAAATTTAGAAAAATATTTTTTTGGAGTACCTTCCCCACAAGTAAAGTGAGGATGATATTTTTTTCTCGCGTCTACCCCCTCGTGTGGGGTATCATTCGATTGTTTTTTTTTAAACATTGAGAGGTTGCTAAGACAAGTTTGTGATTTAGGTATCCGTTTGCGAGATATTCAACATTAAAGCGCATTTTTTTGTTAAAACAGGGCGTCCCGTCCCCTCTAGAATATAAACGGCTAGCTCGAAGAATCTGAAAAATTTATGGTTGTAGTTCATATGAAGAACTTTGAAGGAAAATTACTATAGCAGACCAGATAACTTTGTTAGTTTAGGAGTTATGGAGCCTATAATGGTTGACTACGGAACCCTATACTATGCATGGCCCGCCACGCACTTGGCCGGTTTTGTTAACTATAAATTGAGACATTTCATACCTTCATTGACAAGGTTTATCTTTAGTGCTATTTTTGGTAAATTTCATAGTCCGACGTACAACAATACCTATAGGTAACTTTACCGAAATATTTAATTCGTTAGAACCGTCAAACATATCAGTTTGAGGCCCCCTGAGGCGTTGTTACAACTAAACTTATTTTCCATCCCTCATGACTCCAGCAGTTAAGTGAGTTTATAAAAGCGCTATGCTGTCTGTTTAATTTACCAGACGTTTTCTTAGTTAAATAGGTTATGAAATATTCTGTTTTATTTTTATGCCCTCGAGCTTTAATATGACAGAGTAGATAAAAACGTTAATTTATACCGCAGCCTCATTTTCTTTGATTAACTTGAGCTTAATATATAAATAGTAGGTAGATCTAAATATTCTGTCAGGCAGACGGGAATTTTATTTTAACCGTTAGTTGTGCAGAAATCGGGTTTTTGCCGAGTAGCCTTTTAGGTTACCTCTGGCACTAACCAAAGCCCAGGTCCAGACCCTCAATTGTAATACCAAACAACGTTTCCTTGTCCCACACCGTGAACTAGTTTAGAGCCCCTGGTTCTTCTGTGCGGGAAATATCAAGCATTACCTTCACATTAGCAAAATCATTGATGAACACTAGATCCACGTACCTAAAAGAAGAAGAAGAAGAACCGTTAGTCGATTATATCTTATTGAGATAACTCTTTAAAAAGCTAGTGACTCTCTTTTTGCTTTAGGCATCACAATTTTACGAACACTTGATCTGAACTACACTCGACTACCGGCTCTAGAAACATTTCAATGTCACGTCCTACAATATTAGCACGTACCCTACCTACCTACTTATTTCACGAGACTCTCGACACAGAAGATAGCTTTCGAGGCACACTGAAATTGGCTAATACATGTAGTGTGCCTCTACGACCTCCGAGAGCAATAATGCCTCGGCAAACGATTCATATTAACTCAATTTTGTTTTTGAACCATTTCGGTAACTTAAAACGGATACTTCGATGATATTCCTTGTGAGTCCAATACAGTCTGCCGGTACGATAACAACATAGGTACGATACCTATGTTGTTATGATAGGACTAAAGTCACAACTTCACTCCTTCACGCCCAATTAGCGCAGTCACAATGATACTATTAATTTCTTGTCATAACAATTTTTGGCTCGACCGGGACCCATGGCTTAATCTGTTTACTGTTTACTTAAGTTATACAGGATGTAACATAAGGGTTATACGTAGGTCACACTATAAGTTTTGCGTAACTTAAAAAAACAACATGTTAAAACCAAAATATTATGTTTGTTGCTTTTCAAAATACTCTCCTTTACATTTTAAACATTTTTTCATGCGATCGAACCATTTTTTAAAACAGGAGGACCACAGATCTGAAGGCATGTTTTCTACGTGCAGATTGAACGCTATCACTGCCTCTTCGGAGTTGGTAAAAGTGAAACCTCTCATCAAATCTTTGATTTTGGGGAAAATACAGAAATCACAGGGTGCTAGGTCGGGGCTATGCGCAGGATGGGTGACGAGTTGTACTTTTTCGGAAGCTAAAAATGACTTTGTTTTGTTGGCCGTGTGTGAAGAAGCGTTGTCATGATGTAGGAGAACGCGGCTTTTGGGTCGTCTTTCGATCAACTTTTTCTAACACCCTGGGTAAACAAATGGTAGAATACCACTCGGCATTAACACTCTTTTGATCTTCAAGTGGAGTTATACAGATGGGACTCGTAGCTGAGAAAAAAAACGCGATATTTTTTTTACCAACGTTTCTCGCCTGCCTCACTTTTGTTGGTTTGTTCTCATTTTCAAACACCCATTCACAAGATTGCTGTTTTTATTCGGGTTCAAAACAATAAATCCACGTTTCGTCCCCTGTGACAATGTCATAAACAGCATTAGAATGTCCGTGGTCGTACTTCAGTAGCATCTGTGAGCACCATTCCACGCGAGCCCGCTTCTGCTCCGCTGTCAGTTCATGAGGGATCCAACGACAACAAAGTTTCCGCACTTTCAATTCTTCGTGTAAAATTTTCTGGATTTGACTCATACCAATCCCCAATAGTCCTCGAATTGTCTCATATGTAATCCGCGGGTTTTCTTCAATTAACCGCTTAACAGTAGCCACATTATTTTCGTTGACGGCAGTTGAAGGCCGCCCTTTACGAAATTCGTCATGTACCTTTCACAAATTCAGCAAACCATCGCCTCACGGTGCTCAAACAAGGTAACCCTAAGATAACCGACAATGTTAACACATTGCAAAGGTTAAGCAACATCGACTCAGGCCGGTTTTAGGATGGGTGACCATTTCTTAAGACCTTGAGACCCCTCCGTGCCTTGGAGAGCACGTTAAGCCGCCGGTCCCGGTTGTCATACGAACATCTATGGCAGTCGTTAGGGGTAGTTGGAGCCCTAAATCAAAAATCCGACCGGTCTAACTACAGAACTTCGATATCGCCCATGGGTTGTGGAGGTCAGATGGCAGTCGCTTCACGGAAAATATCGAAGTTCAGCCGAATCGCAGTTAGACTGGAAAAGCCGACCCCAACTGAGTTGGGAAAAGGCTCGGTGAATGATGATAGTATTCGAGTGCCAATATTCCGCGTTGTATTTGTACTGAATCCAATATCTATTGTATTTTTGATCTCAAGTTTAGATTCTAAACCATTATATTGTCGCCATGGAAGATACTATGAAAAACCAAGAACATATTTTAATACGGTCTGGGTTTTTCATGGTATCTTCATCCAAATACAACTTATTGGTGTTTTTTCTTAAGCAATATGTTTTTATATCATCAAGTCTACAAATGGATTCCAATGAGAAAATAATCAAATAAAACTCAAGAATCCTTCAAGGGTCATTCCCGTCTATCTTGAATTGAGAAACTTTCTTTAGGAGAGCGAACGAAGGAATAATTGAGACGGTAATTTTGAGAAGAGGTTAAAATTACAATTCTACTTAGAAATTTAATTTATTGGGGTCCCGTACTAAAACGGCAAAAAATCACGTTTGTTGTATGGGAGACCCCTTAAATATTTATTATATTCTATTTTTTAGTATTTGTTGTTAAAGAAGCAACATAAATACATCATCTGCGAAAATGAGATACAGCCCAAGACAGACGGATGGACGGTTGGACAGTGAAGTCTGTTTTCCCGGATTCCCAGTTTACCCTTTGGGTACGAAACCCTAAAAAAATAATTAGCCAAATCGGTCCAGTCACTCAGGCGTGACGCTATTTCTTCACATATGTATAGGGATTCATTTTTATATAGTACTAGCAGATCGCCGCAGCTCCGCCCGTGTGATTTAGTTTACTCGTTCACGGTTCCCGTGGGAACACACTACCGGGATAAAAAGTAGCCTATACTACTCAGGGTGAATGTAGCTGTCCAATGGTGAAAGAATTTTTAAAATCGGCACAGTAGTTTTTGAGTTTATTCATTACAAACATACACACAAAAATACAAATCTTTCCTCTTTATAATAGTAGTATAGATATGTATAGATGGTACGGAACCCTTCGTGCGTGAGTTCGACTTGACTTATTTTTTTATGTTATAACCGAATTATATTTTCATATTAATTTAGTGAAAAGCTGTTAATTTGGTATGGAGACCAATTGAAACCTAAGGGGGTGGAAATATCAGAATAATGAGTATAGGTATTTTCAAATTGCTTCAAGAGCTTTGAAGTATTCTGCTTAATCACTGTCATTGTAACGAATACATTATGCTAATATTCGTAACTTTGTATCTAGAGTACAATTAGCTACCAATCCATTAAACCCATTTGCTTAAAACGTTATAGGTAGGCACTTAGGCAGGTACTTATGTAGGTATAATTTGTACCTTGGTAATGTTTTACCGGGCGGCTACACGACTCGACGAGTAGCGAGGGAAATAGCGAGGAACATCGTGTGGCCACTCACTCGGCTCACCAATCGTCTCGCGCGGCGAGTGAAGTAAAACTCGTACGTGATAAGATAAGACTTGAGCTCGAACCAAGATCACAGTGCTCAGATCTCAACGTATCACACACGGGTCATACTAGGGGAGCGAGCAGGGGCGCGTGTGGCCACTAGGGAAATATTCGCGGCAACGCGCGGAGCAACACGAGCGGACATCGTTTGGCCGCAGCATTAGATCTGATTTATACCATTATATTATGGTAAATATTTTAGTAAAAGCTTAGTGCAACATAATTTTAACGTTGTTGTACATCCGAATTACTCTGAGGGTAATAATAAGTCCCTTTACAACCAAAAAGGAAAATGTCCTGAAAATGACAGACTTTCTACTCATTTTGGGTTATTTTGAATTTAAGTTTAATTTCTGATAGTTTAAAGCAATTTACTTTTAAAATATCTGCCCCCTAACTATTTGGAAGTTGAAAAACGTTATTTTATGTAGGCACATGGTGTCTCTAAAATAACACATAATAAAGCCATTTTGGGCGTTTTTATCTCTCCGGTTGAATAACTACTCAGTAACTGTCAAGTCACCGTCGCGTCGGTCATTTATTACTTACTATTCAGTAATTCAGTCTGTCGTAGGTGTATTAGGTACATTTATATATGGTGTGTTTTCCTTCAATCTCCATCCGTCACCATAGGTGAGGTGAACAAATTATAAAATAGCTTGATGTTATCAGGATAACATCAAGCTATTTTATAATTTGTAGATAACCACTGTACTGTTTTAATTAAGACGGAGCTTGCAGAGTCTTCACAACGATGGGCTCAATCAAGAATGTATGCGACACGATAGTGGGCACATCTCCTATTTTTTTAACTTAGGTTATTTAGGGTTAGATTAAGATTCCGCCAGCTCCATCTTTATTATTTCGATGTAACCGCCCGCGTTCTCTAACGTCGTAACTCGTATTGTAACGTCGACTTCAATCTAAATAAACCTTTCTTGTCAATTTACTGAAATGCTTGCTTGGAAGAAAAGAAGGGTGAAACATTCGTAAGACACAAAGGGTCTCAAGCATTGAGGTCCCAAGATAATCGTACACAAAAATGAGAAATCAATAATGAGTACCCACACGCAGTAGGACTCTTTTAAAAAGTGATAAAATACCTACAAGAAACAATGACTTACAGGTTTACTAATATACTTAGATATAATATTATCAAATGTATTATACAAAACTATATCCAAAATAAGAATAAGGATAACTAGTGGTTCTGTGAGCCGTAGACTTCGGGAGCGGCTTTGCTTAGAATTTTTTTTATTCAATTTTCTTTATTATTATTTCATTTTTCATCCAATACAAAAAATATCATTTACGTGTTATTCATTGTAAGCAAGGAGTGTGTGTGTAAAGTTTCATGAAAATCGGTTGATAAATACGGCCGCAAACATGATCTGACAGAATCCGTAGATGTAGAGATGTAGAGGTACAGACGAAAGAAATTCTCCCCAGTCTGCGAGTTGAAACGGAGACTTCGGTCGCTTCGCTCCCTCAGTCAATTAATTGAAAATGCAATTTTGAAAAGGGCACATGTCGAAAAATGTAAAACAATCAGGAAAAAACTACTTATTTCCTTAAGTGATGTAAATATGCGACATGTGAATTGCATATTCAATTATAAAATGTAACCTTTAATCGATTCTTCTCAGGACAAGAAGGTTTTTACGAGAATACTAAAATTATGTATGAATATACTTACATAGTTATTGAGTACTTAAATATTTGGATTGTAGTGAAAACAGAAACATCGTGGCATTTTTGTAATTCAATAAGGGTGACATGTCACATTAATAAAAAAGTAAAACGATTTCATCGTACATCTGAAATCTAATCGATATTTGAATCCATATCGGATTATAATTCAATATGGCGTCAAGATTAAAGAGACAGCACTTATGAAAATGGTAGAATATATTTCAGTATTTTCAGTTTTAAAACATAACGTTTAAAAACATAACGTAGATACAGACGGTATATTTACGATCAACGTCTTCAATCAACAGTTTATATAGTATACTTACTAATTGAATATAAATGTGTACCTACATAAAGTAAACCTATTCCAAAATTATTCCAAAAGCCAATTTTCTTAATTTTGTATTTTTAAATTATATCGTGTAAGTAGGTACGTTCCTAAAACTGATATTCATATATAAAGGTCTATTTTATAATAATATATAACCTAATTAATACTAACGAAAATGGGTACCCGTTCAAGTTTTTAAATTGGTTGCCACGTTCTCTAGGGGGATTTTTGCTTAGATTTTTGTCGACTGTTTATCACTGTTTTGGTGAGTCGGACCGTCCTCCTTGATATCATAACTTTAAATGGCCGAAAGGATTAGACCCTTTAACATCGCATCATGAATGTGTTTGCTAATGACGGGTGCTATTAAACTACGAGTTATGACGAAGTGAGGACATTCGCATACACAGAACTATCATTTCCTAAGAGGAAAAGCGTAAAACTAATGTTAAACATAGCAAATGTGCCCCTTTAATAAGCTTGGTATCAAATCAAGTCCAGTCAAAAATATATTTGCGATACTGCGAAGTAGGTAAGTACCTACTAAAAGTATTTAAATGTAACATTAACATGAGTTTTTATATGAGTGGGGTTAGCTAGAAAGCCACACCTTCACAAATTACTGTACAGTTTTTCATCCGTTCGTATGACACCGTTCATAAGTTAATTAAGTATAAAACATAATAACTAAGTGACTTCGCCTACACCTTTTACTTACGTCACTCTTCCATTTTAATTAAAGGGCTGCAAGACATACAGTAACTGTTGTGTGTTAACTGGCCCTTTGGGAAATTAGAACAATATAAACATCAGTATAATTGTAAAAGCATACTTATTCATTGCGGAAGCTATCAAGATTCAATGTTTATCTACGTTTAGTTTTCACCGGTATCACGTGAGTGAACCCTAAAATGAGAATTCATTATGCGAAGGAATATTAAATATTTTAAATTAAATATTTTTGGACATACTCAGACAATGTCATGTAACCCAAATTAAGCTAATATAAGTTTGTGTTACATACTTATATATTTCTAAATACATAGAAGAATATTATATACATAGATGACACCCAAACTCCCGCTTATTTACCACCGTTCACCTGCTGAGACCACCTGGGTGTACCGTGGGAAGTTTTTTTTTTACAACGGACCACCTGTGACCACCGAATGAACTGAATTTAAAAGAATTTAAAATCTTGAAGGCTCTTACGTTGTTATTATTCCTGATACATTTGAGGTGGACGGTGGAAATTTTGTATTTCCCACGGTCCACCCAGGTGGTCACAGGTGGTCCGTTGTAAAAAAAAAACTTCCCACGGTACACCCAGGTGGTCTCAGCAGGTGAACGGTGGTAAATAAGCGCAAACTCCGACACAAACATTTGTGGATCAGACAAATAATTTGATTTGACCCGGAATCGAACCTGGGACCTCAGGGACGGCAGTTGCATAGTCATACCACTGCATCGAGGCTGTCATATATGGTCCGATGCATTAGGAATGTAGTCCTGCTTGCTTGCTACTAATGTATCCAAGATGTCTTAGATCTAATATCTGTTTAGTGAATTGCAGCAAAGAATTACAGGTATAATCCCTTTTCTTAGCAAGCCTTTTTTCATAATTTGTTTTTAAACGTAACTAGCAGATGCCCGTGGTTTCACCCGCGTGAAAAATAATAAGTACACAAAAACCTTTCTCAAGAACCACTCTATCCAAATCCGGTGCGTAGTTTTAAAGATCTAAGCATACACGGGACGGACAGACTTTGTTTTATACTATGTTATGGTTAAATGAGGGCTGGTGGTCTAAATAAGGATAGAAAATAATTTCAAAAACCTACAATGGCAATGGTACAAAATAAGTTTATTTTTAATATACCTTTAAATACACATTGCCTGCCAGGAATTAAATTTTAAATTTTCTATCTTTTCATCAGGACGAGTATTTACCTCAGGCATTGTCATGGTAAATCATAAGCCGCGGTAACTGCTCCCGGGAAACCAGGGACAAGGGGAGGCTTCTTGAGGACTGGACCAGAACACGTGGTCTGGAGGTCCTCAACCGGGGGAATGTCGCCACCTTTTGGCGGCGGGGGGGGGAATCGATCGTGGACGTAACGTTCGCATCCCCTGACCTCGCCGCCCTTATTACAGGCTGGCGCGTGGAGGAGGGTGAGGAGACGCACTCGGATCATCGGTACATCCGGTTCGATGTCGTCCCCCCACCTGACCTCCCACAGCCGGTGGCAAATCCCCCGGATCCGCGTTGGGCACTTCACCATCTGGATCGGGAGGCTCTCCTGGAGGCATCCATCGTGCAGGCCTGGATTCCGGCGCCGGACCGGCCTGCCGATGTGGATGCCGAGGCGGAGTGGTTCAGGAGAGCCATGTCGCAAATCTGTGATGCGGCGATGCCTAGGGTTACACCCAGACCGGCCAGGAAGCAGGTGTACTGGTGGTCGCCGGAGATTGCAGAGCTGCGCGCAGCATGCATCTCCGCCCGCCGCCGGTACACCAGGTTTCGCCGGAGGCGTCGCCGCCCAGACGACGCGGCAGCCCGAGAGGCGGAGCTTTTTCAGGCATACAGGGAGGCTAAAGGTAATCTCCAGGAGACGATAAAGCGGGCCAAGACGGCGGCCCGCGAGGAGCTCCTGGAGACCCTGCAGCAGAACCCATGGGGGTGCCCGTACCTACAGGTCAGGGAGAAACTCCGACCTAAGGCGCCCCCACTGACCCAGAGTCTCCAGCCGCAGCAGCTGGAGCGGGTCATGGGCTCCCTGTTTCCGACGAGCGCGGAGGAGCACGTCCCTCCGCGCATGGCTCCGTCTCTGCCCGACGCGGATAGCACCAGCGAAGACGACGTACCCGAAGTCAGGGTGGGGGAGCTAGGTGCGGCAGTACTCCGGCTTAAACGCCGGAAAATCACTGCCCCCGGACCCGACGGCATTCCTGGCCGTGCATGGGTCCTGGCCCTCGAAGAACTCGGGCCTCGACTGATGGGGCTCTTTAGCGCATGCCTCGAAAGGGGCCAGTTTCCCAAGGTGTGGAGGACGGGGAAACTGGTCCTGATCCGTAAGGCGGGGCGGCCGGTGGACTCACCGTCCGGATACCGGCCGATCGTGTTGCTCGACGAGGTGTGTAAGCTCTTTGAGCGAATTATCGCGGAACGCCTCGTCGAGCATCTCACGAGTGTGGGGCCAGACCTGGCGGATAACCAGTTCGGTTTCCGTCGGGGACGCTCCACCGTGAGCGCGATCATGCGCGTGAAGAGCCTGACGGAGGAAGCAGTCTCGCAGGGCAAGGTGGTGGTGGCGGTGTCTCTTGACATCGCCAACGCGTTCAACACCTTGCCATGGAACTGCGTTAGGGAGGCGCTCGTGTATCACGAAACGCCTCTCTACCTCCGTCGTATTGTCGGGGCCTATCTCTCGGAGAGGGCCATAGCTTTCCCCAGCTGGCTCGGGCCAGCTCGGCGAGATGTGTCGTGCGGTGTTCCGCAGGGGTCGGTCCTGGGGCCGCTTCTGTGGAACATCGGCTACGACTGGGTGCTGCGGGGTGCGTTGCCTAGGGGTGTCGGCGTAACGTGCTACGCCGACGATACCCTCGTCACGGCGCGGGGTGCAACGTACCAGGAGGCAGCACTCAAGGTCACGACGGGTGTTGCTCGAGTCGTGGGTCGGATACGGCAGCTGGGACTGGAGGTGGCCTTGCACAAGTCCGAGGTTCTGTGTTTTCACAGACCTCGGAACGGCCCACCAGAAGGTTCCAGCATAAATGTGGGAGGCGTTAGCATCGGCATCAAGCCCTCGATGAAGTACCTAGGGATCGTACTTGATAGCCGATGGAACTTCGGACCACATTTCCGAAGTTTGGTCCCCAAGGTGACGCAGGCATCGGTCGCGCTTTCGCGACTGATGCCCAACCTAAAGGGACCCAACGCCTCCTGCAGGAGACTGTACCTGGGGATCGTGCGGAGTATGGCCCTATACGGGGCTCCCGTATGGGCGGATAGGTTGGCGGTCAAGGGGAACGTGACTCTGTTAAACAGACCACTTAGAACCTTGGCCGTCAGAACCGTACGGGGGTACCGCACGATCTCCGGAGAGGCTGCATGTCTCCTAGCCGGGACCCCTCCATGGGACCTGGAAGCGAGAGCCCTTGCGTCATTGTTCCAATGGCGCAAGGAGGCGCTGGAGCGGGACCACAGGCCTGCGTCTCGAGAAATCGAGGACCAGCGGTCCCAACTCCGCCAGGATCTCATGGAGTCATGGAGGGTGCGACTTGAGCAACCCAAGGGGGGTGCCATCTTCACCGCGGCGGTGAGACCGATCATGGACGATTGGCTGCAGAGGCAGCATGGTGACCTCACGTACCGTGCGACGCAGATGGTTGCCGGGCATGGATGCTTCGGTAGCTATCTGTTTCGCATGCATCGTGAGGTCACACCCCGGTGTCAACACTGCGAGGTTTCCGACGACGACACCGCACTCCACACGTTGGTGGAGTGCTCAGCGTGGGCGAGTCAGCGCCGGGACCTCGTAGTGGGTCTGGGCGTGGATACCCTCTCGCTGGGGACCATGCTTCAAGCCATGGTATCCAGCGGGAGTAGGTGGAACGCGGCCGTGTCCTTCTGCGAGCAAGTCATGCTCGCGAAGGAGGCGGCCGGGAGGGAGAGGGAGCGTACCCTCCCCGCCGAGTTCCGTAGTCGGCGGCCAGGCCGCCCCAGACTACGCGACTACGCCCAAGACTATCGTCCTCCATGATCGGGGCCTGAGGACGGCGGGATCGCCACCCACCGTCCTTACAGAAGCAGGCTAGAAGGGTTGCGTGCTGCGGGGCCTTTGCCCCATAGCACGCAACCAGATTCACTCACTGACGCGGGATAAAACCCGACCCCAATGACGCGGGATTCTCGTCCCGACCAAACACCCGCAGAGACCACAGGGGTGGTCAAAGTCCGCCGGGCGCCACTGGACATACCCTCTGCTAGTAACCAGGGACGCCCGGCAACGGACGTTAGAGCGGCCGCGGAATTAAAAAAAAAAAAAAAAAAAAAAGCCGCGGTAACTACAACAGCTTAAGATTTTCAAGCGTAGGCGGTAGTGATGGACTTAGTGCAGTGCTATTCTAATAGTTTGGTAGATAATTATGTAACCTATCTTCGGAGGACTCACTGCTGTATATTTCTGATTAGTAAAAAGAAAAAAAAATGTCCGTTGTGTTCACTTACACTACGACCACAAAAAATGTTTGTTTTTTTTGACATCAGTCATATATTATACTATTTACGATTTCAGGACTAAAACTTTCTGTTTGGCCTGACGCTGACGTAGCTGCTATTGCCGCCGCTATCGACGCCGCCAGCTCCAGTCAGCCTGTGACCACGTCCCGATGTAACTCGGTCGAAACGTCAGGTCAAACAGATTAAATTACGCGTTTAAGTCCCGAAACCTTAAATAGTACGAGTATAACGAATTCAGAACACGAAAGTTCAAAAAATATAATCAGTCATTTAGCCGCCCAACGTGCCAGACTAACTCTGTCCAACCCCTTAAGAGCGTTTCTGCGAGTAATAGATAATATTATTAAGTCTCCAACATCTATATATATAATACGCCAGTGAAGCCGCTTCTCCTCCTAAACTAAGTGTCGCACAGTCAAGTGTGGCACACCGTTGGAAAGGTCGTGGTCTCAAGTGAGACCTTGTGAAATTTAAAAAAAAGTAAAAAAAAAAATTATTACTTGCGCAGTTTGCACTAAGGGTTGCTAGTTATACTTATTTTATAAGTGGGCGCTCTTAACAGATTTTACTCAATTATCATCCAATAAGGTAAATTTAGATTTTATCAAAGATACGAAGTCTTCTAAAGTAACTTTACAAAAATAGAATAATAATATAATGGGATAAGGTATAATATATAAGGAATCCTCCTGCCTATAATTAGGCAAGGGATGTCACGTGCGACATTCAGGATCAATGGTTTTTTGATAGATGAAACAGTACATATATGTATAATTATTATTTGTACCTAATTTTATCTTCATCCTTCTTCTTCTTCTTTTAGATACTTTAGATACGTGGCTCCATCGTTCATCGATGATTTTGCCAATGACAAGTTAATGCTTGATATTTCCCGCTCAGAAGAACTTGTTACTCAGAACTAGTTCAAGGTGTGGGGCAAGAAAACGTTGTTGAGTATTTCAATTAAACGTCTGGACCTGAGTGTTTGCCCAGCCACGCGCTCGCCTAAAAACCAAGTCCGTCTTCATCCTTGATGTTCTTGATTTATTCCAGAAATCCAATTATGTAGGTAAGTAATTCTAATACTTACCTACTTCTTTTTCTTAAATTGATTTGCTCTTTATGATTTGAGTAAGAAGCTTACTGGAGACATTTTAATGGGAGCGGACTGTTGTATCTAGTTTTTTAGAGCAATAAGTCTTTCTCTGATTTCAATTTTACAAAGCGGTTTGCTGCAAAGAATTGTCATTTCCTGTTATTTTTTACTTGTTGATAGCTATAATGCTGCGGAAATTACAAAAGCTTTTTAGACTAGACTTCTAAGGATATGCTACATTATTTTGATTATGTCTTGATTTACGTTGAATTATTATAATCACAACATCCCACCTAGTATTAAAAAACGTCGCTTTCTTTCCCTATGTATGCTTAGATCTATAAATTTACGCAACGGAATTTGATGCAGTTTTCACCAATGGATTTAGTGGTTCCCGAACCAATGGATATAGTGGTTCCCGAGAAAGGTTTTTGTGCATATAATTTGTCAAGCGGGCGACGCCACTGACGTCCACTATAGGCAAGCGGAAACCCCCGAAAAAGTGCGTAGAAATGAAAATGACTGACCAATCACTAAAATGTGATTGCACCTAATACAAGTTTGTACTTTTTGTAAACCTTAGACAAAAAGGAGTCAATTTGTAAGAAAATAAAAAAAATATATTTGTGCGGGTGGGCTATTAATTGTTATGAACAAATTAATTTGTTAACTGATAAAAAGTTGGTTTTTATATAGGAAATGATTTCTAAGGGTAAAATGGGCAAAATAAGACACTTTTATTCTTGTGTATTTTTTTGAAAAAATGCGTTTTAAAGAAGTTACAACCATTTTAAAGTGCAAAAATGGTCAAATTCAAAATTCTATATCTCGGCGAGTTTTGATCGAATTCAAAAAAATCCTGCGGCAGAATACTTCTCAGATCTTAAGCTTCAACTGACTGTAGTGGTTGTTAGGAAGTATATTGAAACGCTTAAAGTAACTGTATGTGGATGAATGAATGTTTATTGTTGAATTGTATTCGCTTATATAATAAAGGATACAACTACCTAGAATATTTCGGATGATACAAACAGGTTTAGATAGGCGTGGCAGCTTTGAACAATAGAACCAGTATAAATACCTATACTTATATTCTATCTACGATCTATTTGCTCTTCTGTAATTGGCTAGTTTAATTATAGGGCGGTGCGTGTGCGCAACTAGCTAAGGTTGTCAAAGTTTCTCGGCGCGCCTACTAATAAAGTATGCGCCACACTACTCCCCCGGTGAGACCGTAACTACGGGCGATAGAAATCTGTAAATCGCACTGTGCGTCCATATCTTGTTTTCCTTGTGTGGTCATCTGCGGGCTGGTAGTTCTGGACCTTCAGCTGGTCGTGTGTCTCGTCAGGGAGTTCTCTGGCCATGAAAACTGGCTTTAAACGGCCTATAGTGACCTTTTGTGTCTTGCCTTGCACGTCAATATCGTATGTCTTCTCGTCGCGCCGAACTACTCTGTATGCATTATAAACTTAAGACTCTGTATGGTCCAGAGTATGGGGCCTCGAGTGGTTTTTTTAATGGACCTTGGCGTAAGAAGACATGAGTGGCTGTTGGCAAGTTCTTGGGGACGTAGAAGGTTCTACTTGAGCTGGTGTGCCATGAAGTGCCAAGGGTGCAAAGGGGTTCTACCAACATCTTTAGGGCCCCAGCGACCTCACCTGCTAGTGGCGCACCTGCTGATCAACGGACGAGGCTCGTTAATTTACGGTACCTATGGAGTGGCTTCGGCCCGTACGTGGGTACTAGGTGGTACAACAGTGTTGGTCCGAGGGGGTACCACCGTGTAGCTGTGCTAAAGCCCCCCAAGTAAGTCCCCAGCCCAGGCTGGGTTGCGTTAGGGGTTCAGCAGCTGCACCGCCGGGCCCGGGGCGATGTATGGTGCAGCAGGCATGGGACCAGTGAGGGCAAAGCGGAGTTTAGTGAGGGTGGTGTGGTCGATTCGCCGGCCAGGGAGACCCTTAGCAACGGCGCTGCCGCGGCCGCCCGCAACACAGTCATGGGGCCCGCCTGGGATCAACCACCCCAGGAGGCTGCCCCACATGTTGCGCATAATCCTGATGTGGGATCGCTGCTCCGGGTGGTAACTGGTGTGGGGTAGCGGTGGCCTTGCATCAGGGGGGTTTGGGAGCCCTTCCGTCCAGTGGGTCGGCTCCGACCTAACCACACGGTTCCAGACGAAGCTAGCACCTGCACTTTGTCACTTACTGCTGCACCAAATGTCGCCCTGTCTTCAAGCTTCTTCTTCAAATTTATAATGGCAGTGCAACATAAAAAAGGAAAACGTTCCACAGCGGTCCCAGGAAACCCCACAACTACACTTTTCGAGGTGGAGATCACCAACATCCGTGGACTCCATGCGAACCTCGATGCCGTCCACCATCACCTAGAGACGGCACGACCCGCTGTGATGTTCCTCACGGAGACACCTTCTTACCTGTGTTACCCCGGCTATGTCATCGAAAAACAATTTCGAGATAAAGCCAGGGTGTGCGTGTTCGTTAGGGCGGATGTTTGCTGCCGCCGGTTGCGCTGCCTAGAGAACCCCTCCAATTCCGTCCTTTGGCTGCACGTAGACCATGGCTCTATGAGCCAGATCTACGTGTGCGTCTACCGTTCCCACACAGGGGATTCTGAGACAACAAAGCTCTTCCAGTTCCTCAGCGAGACGGCTGATGATGCGCAGGTGCGGTTCCCGAACGCTGACCTAGTGTTTCTGGGGGACTTCAATGGCCATCACATTGAATGGCTGGGGTCCCTCAGGACTGATCATGCGGGTAGGGCCGCCCACGCGTTCGCACTCTCCCACGGTCTGACCCAGATGGTATGCGGGATCACCCGGATACCAGACAGGTCAGATCACGCGCCCGCTCTGCTGGATCTACTGCTGACGAGTCGCTCAGCCCAGTACAGAGTTTCGGTAGGAGCCCCATTGGGTAGTACCGACCACTGTGTGGTTCACGCTGGCATGAAGGTGTCACCTCCTGCACGTGCTGTAGAAATGGCACGACGTATATGGCACTACTCGTCAGCGGATTGGGACGGTCTACGCGATTATTATGCGTCCGTCCCCTGGAGCCAGCGCTGCTTTGTAGGAAAGGCTCCTTCGGAAAGCGCTTCTGCGATTGCTGGCGAGACCAGTTTAGGGATGGAATATTACATCCCTTTCACTGATGTCACCAGTATCCGCAGAGCCCGTCCCTGGTTCGGGCGAGATTGTGCCAAAGCTGTTCGACAAAAACAATCGGCATATCGCGCCTGGATCAGGGCCCGGGCTGTGCGCGACCCAAACGTGGGCCACCTCAAAGCAGTGTACAACCGGGCCACAAAATCCAGCAAGAGGGCCTTTAAGAGAGCGGATGCCCAGCGCGTCGCGCGGCTTGGTCAGGAGCTCACTTCCCATCCCACAGGCAGCCGTGGATACTGGCAACTGGCCAAAGTCATGCAATCTAACTTTTGTTAGCCCTCACTGCCACCGCTGCGTTACCCAGATGGAACACTGGCTCACAAAGCCCAAGAGAAAGCGGATATGCTCGCAGACCTCTTTGCGGCTAATTCCCGGATCGACGACCGTGGCCTGTAGCCCCCCGCCATCGCCAACTATGGCCACACTATGCCGTACATTGTACTCAGGCAATGCGATGTACGGGCAGTGCTGCGATCACTCGACACGCGGAAAGCCAGTGGCCCTGACGGCATTCCAGCGGTGGTACTACGGAACTGCGCAGCTGAGTTGTCTTCTGTACTAACTCGTCTGTACCGCCTGTCTAACTCCACAGGAATCGTGCCGGAGGTCTGGAAGGAGGCAAACGTACAACCGATCCCCAAGAAAGGGGCTCGGTCTGATCCAGGCAACTATCGACCCATAGCTGTCACCTCAGTCATCTGCAAGGTGTTTGAGCTCATCATCAACAAGCAGCTCATGCGATATCTCGAATATCACTCGCTAATTAATGATCGGCAATACGGCTTCAGGACAAAACGATCAACGGGTGATCTTCTGGCATACGTAACGCATGTCTGGGG